>VWYI01028144.1:662-17075 GCA_013399455.1 Anthoscopus minutus
CTCTAAATACTTTTCAAGTATTGCAGTTATTCTGTCATCTTTAAGTGCGCAGCAATTTTTTAATGTAATTTTACTACAGTGTTGTTTATACTCTGATGCTGTTTATACTCAGCAGCAACTTAACTAGTCCCACTGATGGCAGCTGGAGTTTTCACACTGAATTTTGTGGAAACATATGGCAGCTAACAAACAGCCTTTGAGAATCTTACCCTAGGGATCTAACAGGACTAGCTGGATGTTATCTATGGCTGATAAGGTTTCAGCACAAATCTCCCTTGAGGAACGTGGTAATTGGTCTATGCACCACATCTTTGCCAAAAATAATTTTCAGCACTACTATTATTTTTCACCTGCACAGTAAGAAAACCAGTGGTGTCTCATCTGTGCTGGATATTAAATTGTTTCCTATACTACCTAAACCAGATCAAATGATGAAACAATTTAGCCTCCACAATAAGCACTATATAATTAGGGTATAAAAAAGGTTCCTGTCTAAAATTCCTTGTTTTTGAAAAATTGCAGGTGAACTTTGTCTCTGATTGGCCTGTCAGGGGTTCTTCTGACTTAAGTATCCTGTAACCACAACAGAGAGATCTGCTATTCTTTATGAGTGTTTTGTATTATACTATTATACCACAATTAATTATCTGTTGGTAATTGCCTTCTTCCCCTGACATATAAACACCTTCCCTTTATTTGACCTAGAACACATTAAAACATTTCATTTATTTGTAACCTGCCTAAGAGGTCAGGAGTTCTCAAACTCTGAATTTTCTCAGTTGAAGCACGATCACTTTTTACAAAAGAAAACTGTTGTACTTTGGTTACCCTTGTTCATTCGACCATAATATACCCAGTATCACATTTTTGCACACTCTAAGATCAGACTTCTTTCCTGACTGTGCTATGCAACCTTTCCACTTTAGATTTGCCTGATCCAAGACTTTTTTCCTATCTGTCGTCAAATTACTGTGGGTTACTCAAGGGCTCTTACTCATCCTGGCCCCACAGTGACTAGGGAAAGCAGTACTTTCTATGCTGTTCACTTGACTACCATTTTTAGGTCTTTACTATATCACTGATTTCCTTGTTCTGCTTGAGCAGGGTAGATTCCCACCATCAGGCCCTCATGAAGATATCACTACCATCAAGGTATTCATTAGTAGCTTTATCGGAGAATCCCTTCAACCACCACCTGGATCTGAGGGCCATTTCACTTCCTTTAATTCAACAAATCATCCCTTTTCTTAACTGTCTTTAAAGATAATTAATTTCACAGACATAACAGAACATGTTAAATATAGTACCTTTATACTATCCACAGGCACACCAAGCCCTGTTTCAAATATAACTGCAAGGAAATAGGAAGCCTTATGGTATCCACAACAACTGGAATCCACCAGGAGAGGGACAGAGGAGGCCAAGTTGCTGAGGCCATTGGCACTGGACAGACCTTTCACAACCTTCTCAAATATCTTCTGGCCAACTTCTACAACTATATCACTTCCATCTTCTAACACTAAAATACAGGACACACAGTTATTGCAAGAGTTAAAATTAGGAACCAATTTCCCCAGAAACGTAACAGATAGAACAATAGGTTCTGTTATTTCTCAAGCTGAATGGAATTTTCAATGCAGACAAAATTCCTAGAAACACAGGTTATTATTGAATATGAAGGGTGAATAAAAATCCAAAAGACCATCTCAAAGTAACTAACCACTAAAAACATAAGGACATTTCTATCATTCTTTCTACCTAATAAGCCATCCTTCCATCTGCAGCATATTGCAACATATAAGCTACATAACACTTATTTATTAAGTTAGCTAATATGAAAAAAAATGTGTAACACATTAAGTCAAATGATGCTAAACTACACAACAAATATTGTTGAGTTATTTCAAAACAATTTAAAAAAAGAAACATTATTACCCTCTGGACTACTGAAATCCATCTCTTGTAACAGTTGGAACAAAGTGTGGTACTTTTCCTTGAGCTCTTTACCCCACACAAAAGCATCACATTTGGATTTTTCTCCATATTTGTGAATCAGCTCCAAATAACGGTTTTCATAGTAACCTAGAGGAAACAACATATTTAAAACATGAAAGCTGAGGTTTTGGTCTTGAAAACAAGTTTCTGACAGAAAAAAACCAAAATTCTAGTAAACTAAAAATTCACAGACAAGATGAGCACACCCTTAACACAAAGCTAAAAACTCACCCAGCTAGCATAGGCCGCTTACAAATACATTTACATTTACATTTCTTCTTCCATACTCTGGTCATAACGCAGTCAATCAAATTCAAATTAGAAACACAAGCCAGTTTTCAACACACATTTAAGCTATGTCATTCTCCTTTCACCAAAGTGGACACTTTGGTAGAAGCCTGATATTTACTGAATGTTAGGAAACTGTGGCAGAAACACTAGCAAAATCCACCCATTTTCCTTTAGGGTCATTTTGAAAATTAAATGGAAGAAAGGCAATTCAGTGCATGAAAACTTGAGAGTACTTCTTTGTCCCTTTACGCAACTGTATTATTAGAGAAGACATATCATGGTTTCAGGTTTTCTTCCATGATACAAAAATATTTTCAGGGACAAAACCCCAGTTCTAGGTACCACTAATGAGACTAAACTCTTCAAATTGAATTTTTTTCTTGTTATGACTGAATTTAATTTTACTTTTGATTATCAATATCCAGATTTTCAAAGGAAAAAAAGGTCTCCAAAGACAACAGTTTAAAATTCATGCCATAGATCAACACTTACAACTTCTGTGTGTTTTCTCGCCTTGCCTTACAATATATCTGTAATCATAAACTATTTCTTGAATGTCCATACATCTCTCGTAGTAAAGTTCAATTTGTTCCATTGTGTCTTTGTCATGAAGAGGATTAGAAATCTGTAAAAAGATTGATGGATAAATGGAATCCCCAGTATCTTTTGCTGTGTATGCTCAGCTAGAAAGATGAATTGTACACAAATAAAAAAAGGAAACAGATTGTTCACTACAATCAGCTTATCTGGCACATTATATTAGTGTGCCAGACAACTTGATGCTGGCCACAGTAGACCATTGTCTTTTTAAATGGTCAGCATAATCAAAAAATCACAGATGAATTTCCAAAACTGACCAAACCCATGTCACGTGACTTTTTCCATCAGTTTTACCAAAACCATAGACTAATCAAATCTGTCTAACACTTTATCATCAGAAACTCTGGGAACAAAGCAATACTTAAAAGATGTCCTTATTAAATCCAGATTTACAAACACTGCTTTACACACTCACTTCCCAAAGTATTATCTTTTAGCATTTGAAATGGTAACTAATATTGCTAGATTTCAACAGAAAATTATCATATATGATATATGTTCCCAGATACTATTGCGCTTCATAGCTAATTTATCACTTGATGAGCACTCCATCTGAAAAAATAAAATATAGTCATAGCTGGCCACTGATATTTGAACATTTTCAAGGAGTGCTTTTGCTTACCTGTTCTGTCTCCAACACATTGAGGCGATAGTATTTCACGGGTCCAAAGAACGCTTCAATACCATTTACGTACCCACTGCCTCCAACAACGAAGTATCCAGCAGTGTCATCATAATAGAAATCTTCCCTAAAACTTGAGAACATGAAAGAGAAGTAAGCTGACTATCTACAGGTACTGTGAAAGAAGAAAGAGAAATTAGTATTTCTCAGAATTTCTGCAACTGACAGTCTTAAGCTCATTGCAAGTATCTTTTTCTTTTGTCATTTGTTTATTCTCAAAATCGACTCTGCAATTTAGTGTGATAAATTATGGAGTAAATTTAACAAACCCTTATCTACAAACATATTAAACCAGCAGGGTGTTTTATTTTTCTGACCTGTAAGTATCTTTTGATATTTTATGCATCATTACTCAACCTCAATTTTTTTCAGTTCCACCTTTCCCTTCCACTTTTCTAAAATCAGCCTATGAAAATTTAAGTTATCTGTCTCCTAACATTATCATCTTATCATTTTCTGGATTTAAAGCACAGCAAAGAAGGAACAATCCTGAAGTCAGCTATGCAGTTCACTATTAAGTCATTCCCATTAACAGTGGCATTTTTTAATTATTTGCACAGTAAAGAGTCCATCTTAAATTATAGTGAAAGAGAACAATTAAATATCCATTTTAAAAAATATTCAGTTGCTTAGAAAAAAGGACAGAGCATGAATACTTTTGGTAGCAATTTTTCTCTCTAAGCAAAGCAAGTAACAATTTCCCTGGTGAAATACTACCCCTCACAGCAACAGTAAAACTAGACTTCAGTAAGGCCAAAAGTTCATTTGAAGACTGATCTTAATGCCACTGACCTGCCAATCAGTTTTTAGTGAAGGTTATCAGACTCTAGTACTAGATCATGTAGCACATTAACTCATGGCATTAACAAAAATATTCAGCTTGTGCTTAATGCAAGCACATTAAAGCAAGCTGGTTTTGAAAGCAAAGTGTCGAAAAAGACCACAGACATTTTCAAAATCAATTAGAATCTCAGTTACAAACTTGTGTTATTCTTCTCCCATTGTCTGGATCTGAAAAAATATATACACATATATTCCCACAAAGGGGAAAATGCTGCTTACGTAAAAGATTGATGATGATGTCTTTTCAAATTCTTCCCAACACTGCTTACTTCAATCTAAAAGAGAACAAGATATTAATTACAATAAAAGAAATGCCATAAGGTACATTTATTACAGTGTTAAATTGCTCCAGGGGAGGTTTAAATTGGATGTTAGGAAATATTTCTTCACTGAAAGGGCTGTCAAGCACTGGAACAGGCTGCCCATGTTAATTGTGGAGTCACCATCCCTGGAAGTGTTCAGGAAACAAGGGGATGTGGCACTCAGTGCTGTGGTTTTAATTGATATGGTGGTGTTTGATCAAAGGTTGGACACAATAATCTTTGAGGTATTTCCAGCCTTAATGATTCAATGATTCCTATTAATCCACAGCCCAAGTCCTTCTCCCCAGGGCTATTCTCAATCTACTCTCTGCCCAGCCCATGTTTGTGCTTGGGATTCCCCTGATACAGGTGCAACATCTAACACTTGGACTTGTTGAACATCACAAGGTTCACATGGGCCCACCTCTCAAGCCTGTCCAGGTCCATCTGGATGGCATCCATTCCCTCCAGCATCTGGACTACACCACACAGCTTGGTGTTGTTAGAAAATTTGCTGAGAGTGCACTCAATCTAACGCAACCAATCAAAGTTGATTTCCCGAAGATGGATTGTCTGAACTCCCCCTTACAACTTCTAGTTTTAGATTTTTCATTCTTTTGCTATGTGAGCATGTACAATTGACTGTATTTCTCTCAGGCTCAGCTATTAAGGAGTTTGTCAGAGGCATAACAAAATTATACAGATATCAGCCTTGATCCTGTAATTCAGTAGCAAGCATACCTGTCCACCCTTAAAGGAGATATCCAGTCGAAACCACTGCTTCAGAGGAAGGCTGAAGCTAGTTTTCACTGCAAGGTCATCCCCTCTCATGAGATGCATCTGAATATGCACATAACCTGAAAGCAATAAAGGAAGAAAAGAGAAATAAACACCACAGAAACATTAACAGTAAAGATGGGTTTACTAAGGCATTGTCCACATTGATTCTGTCCTCTTCACCAACAACAACAAATCTGGGCCCTCACTAAGCCATACATGAGTTCTCAGAGAGTCCCACAGACAGTGCTCCACCTTTCAGTTAGACATCTCAGATGCTGATGCTCAGGCTCCCACATGAAACCACGGACTGATAACCAGGGTTACACTAAACAAACTAAACCTAAGGCAAACAGGCTGTCACAGTTGATCTCAAACATCAGAAAGCAGTTGTGACTTGCAGCAAACAGCAGAAGGGACCAGTAAACAACGGCATTCACTCAGCACTCAATTGGTGGCACGTGACTGCAATGATCAAATACAAGACGACTCTACCTTCCACCTCTTGGACCTACAGAAGCTACACTTATGGTCTGAGCTTTTAAGACCAGAACAGGCTACTGTGATAATCTAGTCTAAGACTGAGAATAAAACGAGTCCTAAAACCTTGCCAAGCAAATCTCATATTAAGATGATATCTTCCATTTTTTTTTGTTCTTCAAAGAAAAGCATCCAGTTTATAATGGCTAAATTAATTAATGAAATTTGCTACATGACAGAGAAAATGAAAATGACAAAAATAACAGAGAGGAAGAAGTCAGTTGTCAAACTTGCAAAGGAGGAAATAAAAATGTATTATGAGAATGTTGAGTGTGCACTTTTAAAACTCTGCATGCTTATTTCCTCTGTGAGCTTGCCAGCCAGCTCCCAGCCCTCCTCTGACAAGAACAGACCCCTACTACAACTGTTGCAAGACTAAGACGTGCCTTAGAGCCTCTTAACTTTCTTCTGGATCAGGAAGACAGACTAGTTCTTGAACAGTGCAATGTAAGATGTTGAATGACTTTGACTTTTTCTGAGGCTACTTCAAATTATCAAAAATTTTCATGGTGTGTATATATATAGGAATTAAGATCAATTTAAAATAACACTTCAATAATAAGAAGAAAGCTCGTTCACTGAGGTAAGACTGTTTAATTTCAGTGTATGTTCCGGGCTGTAAGATTCAGGCTATTCTCCCGACAAAGCAGACATTTCCTGAAGTTAGCCAAGACTAGATGCTATGCAACTACCCAGTTTTCTCCTGTTAATTTAGTAGCTACCTTCCTCCTGAGACACTATAGTCTAAAAGAAGCGTTTTTCAAGGGATCAATTTCACAAAATAGGTCTGATAATATATTTTTTATAAATGTTATTCCTATGCACACATCAATAAAGACTGTATTAGGCCTCTTCTGAAAGCCATCAATAATATCCCTTACCTTCCTCAGTTAGAAATACTGCAGGAGTACCATACATTTCTTTTGAATCAATAAAATAGAGTATACCACACAGATCCTCTTCACAGTGGTGGAGTAGATACAGCCAGATTGAAACAGTGAACCTGTATGAACAAAACCAAAAAATCCACTCCTGATGAGAAATCTCTCTATATAAATTTGAAAAGAATGCATTTCACTTTAATTTAGCAAATCTGCATCATATATGTAATCTTCAGAATAGAACACATCCTCTGCAGTAAAAACCTTCAGAAAAACCACACTTACGACTCTTGGATCTTTGATCTCTAACCACAGACTTTTGTGGTAACAACAGGAAAAGAGAATAAGGAAGCATTATCTGAATCAATTCCAGAATGGCAGGTCAGAGCTACTTCCAGATCCTACCTCACCAAGGAACTGAGAACACAACCAAGACAAATTGGAGCCAACGTCCTACATACAGACTACAGTACCAAATCCCCAGATGCATGGTCTTATCATCTTGATTGTTGAAGCCAGTAAAAACTATAAGCTCTGTCTTCTATACTAGAAGTGAACTGTGAAAATATGCTTGGGAAAAGCCATTAAAAATGAGTCCATCCTCTGGACAGTACAGATAGGTATGCCACAAAAATGAGTTAAAAATGAGTCCATCCTCTGGACAGTACAGATAGGTATGCCACAAAAATGAGTTAAAAATGAGTCCATCCTCTGGACAGTACAGATAGGTATGCCACAAAAATGAGTTAAAAATGAGTCCATCCTCTGGACAGTACAGACAGGCATGCCACTGTACAGATAGCTGCCACAAAAGTATCACAGGATAAATAAAGGTGGAACCTCTGCAAAGTGTGGAACAGTGAAAAATAAAAAACCAAACACCAGCAGCACTATGTACTTAAAAATCTCTGTTCAAACCTGGTTAAGGCACTAAAAGCAGAATTTATACCACAATATCTAATTTCAAGGAGTTCCTCTGTGCCAGACTAAATCTGCTTCAGTGCTCTTAACAGAAATTTGATCACTTATTTATGTAACATTGCCACACCAGTTAGATGCTGAATGACTTTGAAAATTGTACCTCCAATGTACAATTCAGCAAAGCATTATAATTATTATCATATCTGATGATATGATCACTTTTCTTAGTTCACTTGATAAGTTCACTTTTCTTAGTGACTTTTAGAAAGAGATAGTCAGTTTTTGCATTTCTATAATTAATAAAAATGGTCAGTATTTGTTTATAATACTTTAGGATTGGGTCAGCTTGCTTCTCTCTCAAAAATTACTTAATATAAGTACCTTGTATCTTTTCCTAAACGAAACCACTGTAGGTCTGAAAGCCTAACTTCTGCTCTCTTGCTTTAAAAAAAAATGCAAGGGTGATGAAGTTTTCCCTAATGGAAACTATGCCTTAAATAGCTAATAACACAGTTTTCTCCAGAGATGGTACATGGGTAAGGTAGAAAGGTTTGTAAATGACAATCACTTGTATACTGATTGTTAGGACCTACAGGCAAACACTGTGCTTCTAGAAATACTGCTCGTGTGTTCATGCTTATATATTGCTCTTTTCAACTTTTATCTCTACTATTACAGCAAACTCAAATGCCTTAGTCTCCATTTAATCCTTGACTGCCAGCCTGAGATCATGTTTGTACTGGACACATTTCTTGGGACAATGCTGACTCATTTCATATCCCCATTGCTGCAGAATGCCAAGCAGTGTGAGCAGTCCCTTACAGTTCCAGCCTGTCCTTGCTGCAGGCTCTCCAGCAGTAGCCACCTCAAACCACAGTTATGTATCTCCAGCTCTCCTTCTTTACAAACCCCTGACTGAAGCCAAACAAGTAATCTCAGTTAGATCCATCTACTTCTGTTAACCTTTTATACAGTGAGGAACCACTGCTCACATACACAGAACTGAAAAAGAACTGAAGAGAAGAGCTCTCTTTCTCTGCCTAACAGAACTATCCCAGGCTGTCACACAACCACAACACACAGTAAAGACATCACTTGAAGGCAAGAACTATGTGGAGGAGATAAAAAGGTGCATAAATTCATGCCATCGACTCTAAACCAGAGCTTGAGTGCTCCAGTGCCAGAAGTAGAATGCAACTGTGTTGGTGACCAAAGAGCAGCAGGCTGACACCCATTCAGAAGACACCAGGAGCTAAAAACTGCTCTGTATTTATGGCTTCAGTAATGGTTTGAGAGCTAGTAATTTACATGCAACCTGTGCTGTCTGGCAAGTCTTCTTGGCACTCTTCTTGGGGCCACAGGCCAAATGCAAACCAGCAGGCAAGTAACAGTTCCTGCAACCATTTCCTACTTCTGTAATAATGTTGCCAGGGTGAGAGCATCTGGTGGGAGGGAGGTTTATTTATATACCTCTTTTCCCCTGAAGTTGTGAAATACAACTGGAGAGTTGTGACAGTTTTGGGAGGGTGGACCTGAACAGAGCACGATGACCTTACAAGAGCAATTCCTCTGTAACTGAGTAGTGTGCAGGGGGTAAGGAGTTGTACACCTCTCCAAATAGGAGAGTTTATACAGCAATGGTAGAAGGAAATGGAGTGAGCTCAAGCTGGAAGATTTATCTAGGCAGAGGATTCTATCACTAAGGGCTTGTCATATGCAAAGTAAACTAGAGTGTGATTTTTCAGGGATAAAGCTGCTTCATGCTGCTTGCCCTCACAAGAAATCCTACTCTGCTCTTGGTCTGCAGTGTTAGAAATGCAGATCTGTTTGCAATGCAGAAAACCCCAGGCTAGTTAGTTAAGGAACAGCAGTCTTATCATGACAGCACGTAACAGCTAACTCACTCTCCTAACTGTACCTAACCCACTGAGTTACACCTTCTAGTGGCATCTCTTACACAGCACTGCACTAACACACACTGTAAGTATCTTCTTTAGGTTCAGCTTAGGCAAAAATGGAATCAGAAGAAACTGCTAACTAGGCTCCTTTTGCATCTTTTCTCAAATTCGTAGGCAGTATAGCCTTCAAAAACCAAATACAGCTCTGTTTAGTTACTTGCCTGTACTTACATGGGATAATCAATCTGATGTTGTCTGACTGTCTCAAGTTCTCTGTTTTCAAACTGTTCAAATTTCTTCACAATTCCTGTTTTTTCCCCACTGGAAGCATATATAAATTCGAGAACCTGGACACCATCTGCAAAATACAATATTTTAATCTGATAGACAGAAAGCATAGGAACTAATGAATTAGCTCACATTCCTACAGACAAACATTTAAATCACAAAACAGATTAAAAGTTAACACAAACACTCAATAAATCCTTAAACAAAAGTTGACTTGCTGCTGTTAAATACATTAAAGTCTTGGACCAAATAACCCACAAAAAGTAAAACTGAGCCTGTTTCCAGATGGAATTAGAAGCAGAGAAAGAACAGACTTATTTAAACCTAAGATACTTAAAGAAACAGTTAGTAAACCAGAAGTCTTCATTTATGTTATTCATCTAAATCTCATCCTATCCTTGGTTATGCCTAAGGGATGTTTCTCCACATCTCCTGGACTTGCTCTCCACTTGAGTCTCTCTATATTATATGTATGCATAGATACCAATTCTGTTCTTAACTGATACAGATAATCCTGTAATAAAACTGATTCAGCTGCCCCTCCAAAGAAACAGGAGAAAAATCTTCAAGGCCATGATATCATCAGCTTGCCTAGAGAAACCCAAACACCAAACAAGAAACCACCAAGAAAACAACAAAATAAACCAAACTCTGAGCAATCTGTTACAATATTATTTCAAGAAACAAAATTTGAATGTTATTTCCTCCTATTGTCTATTGTGATCTAATTTGTAATAGATAATAGAGACATTAGGATGTTTCACAGTGTTGTCAGATATCACATACTGTCTCCAATAGTATTTTAGAAAGCTCCTAAAGGAAGTGAGATCTTCCTGTTCTTCAGAGCATTTACATGCCACTGCAGTGAAAATAAATTACACAAATAACATTATGGGATTTTCTAGGAGAGAACCATTTAGAAACAAATGTTGTCTTGCATTCTAGGTTCTGCTTTGAACATGCACTGAGAGGAGAATTGTCACCAAGTGTAAAGCTAGAGATAGGCAGGCAGAAAAAAACTCAAAAAAATCTAGGAAGCAAAGTTGTTTCAGTAATCTATACAGCTGGCAAGACACGATTTTTTATTTAAAACTACAACTTTTTTTCCTAAAATGCTTGTTCATAATAGTTCTAGGACCATTTAAAAGATTTGAAAGATTTGAAAATATGTTTCTGAGTGAGGCCATCATCTTAAGCAGGAGACTACTTGTGTGAGAATTACAATGTGCATAAACTGCAGAACTGATTCTGAAATAACACAGTAATGGACTGAACAACCCTATCTGAAGATAAAGGAATGATGTCCGTTGACTTGGGTAGGTTCTGACTAAAATTGTTTTAATATGCATAGAAAACAGGGGGCCAGGCTGCTACCAACCTCCAGGCTGGCTATGATGAAACAATCTGAAGAGCCAGATGGCTTCAGCAACTTGCAGCTCTAAACCCACAGTTATGGAGATTACATGTTCAACAACACTTCCCAAGTAAACCACTGCGTGTAACATTTACTATTTATTACCCATAGGCACTTTTTAACAGCTTACCAGAGATGCTATTTGTTTCCTTGGGGAAAAAAAGTGACATTGCACCTACCACTTTCATGAGGGCACTGAGGTATCCTATTGGCCTGGAGCATCCACAAGTAGTCAGCACCCCACTGAAGACAAACTTTGTGGTCTTTATATGGCCGTTCAAAAGGTGGAACTGCCTCTAAAAATGTGTAATTCTTGGCAACTGCAGCCTGGTAGTCTTCATTCTGCTCATCATCATAGTTGGTAGCTGATTTGTGACTAATCCACGCATACAGTATCACACTGTGCACTATTATTGAGTTTCTGATTATATAATCATCTCTGTAAACCATGATGTTTGGAAATTTCAAGTGTACTTGTCGAGTTCTGCTAACATTAAGGTTCTTCTCATCCTTCCATCTCCTTCTATATACTGGTACACCAGTCCTGAACTCGGAGGAAGCTACTGCTTCCAAACTGACAACACAAGGCTTAGAACATAAATACTGAACTGAAACCTCAGAATTGTTGAGAACTTTCTTTTCTAAAATGTTTAAATAGATAAAGTCTACATAATCCATATTCTTCTGAAACTGTGGAGTAACTGCTGTTGTCTGTAGTGTCTCCTTTCCAAAGGACAGCACAAAGTTCTGGAAGAAAACCCAAAATAACAGACATGTAAACCAGCAAATCTAAGTTTATGTGTTTACTTAAATACTCATGGTAATAGCAGAACACTGCACAAGCATGTTTATATACCATACTTTAACTTCAAAATATGAGGTTTCTTTTACCCAGGAAGTAGACACTGATTACCAGAGAGCCACCAACAATATTTTAATGGTAACAACTTTCTTACATCAAGTTCTCAAAGTTACACATGCTTCTACAAACAAACTGTATTTACAGGGTGTATCCTTCAGCCCTTATGTAAGCAGAATCTTGTCTAAGATAGTGTTAAACATTCTCCGAGGATCAGGCCTAAGGAGTGTACAGGAAAATGTATTGGCATATATTCATTGTGTATCATTGTTTGCTAGGATTGCCACAGCCTGATGTTTCTGTATCCCCTTAAAAAGTTAGCTAATTTTGTTACCTGTCATGCAGGTCCCCGAAGGACAAAATAACAACAAACGTTTCCTGAGAATGAATTAATATTCGTGAAGTGTTTAATTTTTGATATATTCCTATCCTCCAGATGGACTTGGAAATCCAAGCAGTAAGACCAGCAGGCTGAATTTGCTCACCTTTTACTCTCCACAGCTGTGTACATTATATACAGTTTGAGAGTGAGTGCCTGGACATACAAAAGGATTATTTTATATGCTGAAGTTCTTGTCTCTAAGGTTTCAAACAGCTTCTTTTTTTTCTGCCCTGCAGTCAGCATCCAGCTTGATACACTGCCACGGATACTGGCGATTACTCAGCTTTGAGGGCAAGTCACCCGCACAGCAGTTCCACCAGGTTCCCTGGTCTGTCTAAAATATTCAGAATTGTCACTTAGGATTATCAAGGAAGATGGTCAAATTAATATTGCTCAAAATGAGATCTGTCTTTTAACTTTGCTAAGATTAAACACATTAAAATAAAATTTATCTTGGATAGATGGCATTTTCACTGTGTTTTTCAAAATATTCAAAAGGTTTGTTATTAGTCATTAGTACATTTCTAATCACAGAAATTATGTGCTGTGCACCTGGAGGACAAGACCTTGCCCACAATCTAATACGGGGACCAGTAAAAGTCCCTAATGATAAACTATTTTGCTTTTTATGTTTTAAGAATATGTTGACACTCCTTGAGAGCCACACTGAAAAAACATCAAGCCAGTAAGACCTGTAAAGGTGCAAATATTAGGAAAAGTCAGAACTAAGTCCTATACTACTTCCTTGTTCCTAAAGATAAGGATTTTTTGATTTTTTTATCAAATGTGTGATCAAATGCTATTTTTTCCCCAGTTCCCTGCCTCCTTAGAGGTGCAACGGAGCTCAAGGGTTGTTAGTGGAACACAACTATGCACAGAGGTGCTGTTTACTTCAAGACCTTGGCTTTATTAAGGGCAGACACTGGAAGACATAACTGAATGAGGGAACTTTTGGATGAAAAAGCTAGATATCATTGCGAGCAGATGGGTAGCTCTAGATCACTTTACCTCTTTAGTGTTCCTAGGGAACTTTTCAATTAAACCCTAACTGCAACAAAATGCTCTTTATCTTCTTCCATCTGACAAGGGACACTGCATGCAAGATGTGCAGTGATGCTAAACATGGATAAACACATGTAAGCACCAAGATATACACCCTGAACAAATAAAGTGCTAAAACCCCACAAAAGAGTATGCAAATCAGCATTTTGGCTTTCTAAAATAGGCAGTCTCATCAGAGAGACAGCCTTGCTCTCTGCCTTATTTCCCACTCCACAAAACACATAATGGTTAGAGCATGGTGCTAATAATGCCAAGGTTGCATGTATGATCCCTTTTATGGGCCGTTCACTTAAAAGAGTCAGACTCAATGATCCTTGTGGGTCCCTTCCAACTCAGAATATTCTGTTATTTTGTGATATTGTAATAACTATGCAAACTGAAGTGGCTAAAAAAGAATAGGAATAAAAGGACTAGCAAGGTTAGTGTCCATTGGAACACAAAGTATAGTGTCTACCATATGCTGGAATAACATACATAAACAAATACTAAGATAAAAGTTGATGAGAGAGCCTTGACTTTAACAATAATTTAAGTATCCTTCAGAGCTTGATTTGACAAAAGATACTTTTCTTTTACATTTCCAACACAATTCATCTTCGGTTTAAATATTTCCAAAAGCATTAAAAGCCCACAGCAGCAGCAACAAATCATCCTAAATCCTACTTGATGGTCATCATTCATATTTCTTGACCTTAAAATAGAGAATACTTTTAAGTAGCTTAGTCTTTGTGATATAGGGGCTGTGTGATGAGGAAGATGGCAATATATTATGAACACAATGCCATGTAGTTATCATAAGAAACGTCTACCAGGTAGACACTACAAAGCATAGGGGTACTAATGTGTGCTTACCACACACACACTTACTGCCAAAACACACACAACCAGCTCTCAATTTCCTCAGTGGTTATCCAATACAGACAGATGGGAACTACACTCCAGCAAAAACAGCTTGGGTCTGGCACAGTTCATTAACAAAGATGCAGCAGTGTATAAATATGTTCATCTGATTTCCAGTGAATGGCAGAAATTTCGTGGTGGGGATCCCAAAGCAGTAAGCTCCGAACTCCAAAGCCAGTTCTTTGTAGAACAATTTCCATTATGTTCCTAGAGCACTTAAGCACAATATAACACAAATGCTGATGCCTAAGTTTAGCTTCAGCTCTGCTGATCTAGTGCCCTTCCTGTAGCGCCTGACATGCTAAATGGCTCCTCATTTTACTTTGTATTCTTTGGTCCCTGGGTATTACTTGAGGCTTGCACTGCCAATATGCATGAAGTAGATTTGAGTCTGCTGTTACATCCCACCTAACAAACCCTTCTGGAGGCTCATCCAGTAAATAGCATGGAGCAAAGAACCCTGAGCAACCCCATAATGATGGAGGCCTGGCAGAGACTGTAGACCATAAACTTCCAGACCACAGCTGAGTCTCTGTTACCACTTGGTTGCCACTACACAGTGCACAGAGTGTGTATTATCTAAATGTTCCTACTCGATGAGGAAGCCTCTTCTCTTCCTGTTATATCAGGCAAGGCAGAGTTAAATGTGCATCATCTCGGACATAGAACAAGGATGCAAAGATTACACACTGAGTGTGATTATGAGACTTAAATATAAAAGTTTTCCAGCACACTAAAGAGGCTAGCTACGCTGATTCAAAATATCATGAACTAGGCAAAGTTCAACAAGACAGACATAAAGGCTTTGTCGCGTGGGGCAACTTAGCTGTTAAAGTTGTAGATGTTGTTTGTTTTTTTCTTTTCTTAAATCCTGCTGAATCTGAATGAATTAGCCCAAGTCATCCCATCAGATCTTGGGATAAAAATCCATGCGGGAGGCAAACACTCCAAGCATTAGGAACCTGAACATTTTCAGTAGTGTAATAATACAGAAATGACTGAGCAAGTATTCTTTCATTTGCTCGAGATCTCAACAGGACTCTTTCTGAGCTTAGCCCTGCAGAAAGTCCACATAACCCTATGAAACCTGCACCTGTTTGCACAAAACCTGAAGATAACCACAGTCCTTCACCTGCAAATGCCCAACACGTCATGCTGCACTTGAAGATGCGTGAAAAGAAGACGTGACAAAAAGGAGTGTTGATCTGCTGCCCTCCATCAGCACCAACATGGTACAGGCACATAAAGACTTCGACCAGAGATTATGCTTAGCAGCAAAAAAGACGAAAAAGTAGTTTAGCAAATGGCTCTAAAGCACAGTTGTTTCCATAAGTCAGTGCAGCACTGTGCTCAGCCGTACATCTGCAAGCATATGTCAAAGCCCTCCTCATTTTTCCTACTCTAGAAAGTGGTGCCCTACCACCCAGGGCAGAAAGCTTAACCCTTGGATGTGACGACGTCAGCGCGACCCTGGGTGCTGGGAGGGGGCGCGGAGCCAGGCCGGGGGCCGGCTCCGAGAGGCGGCCCCGGCCCCGAGCCCCCCGCTCACCGCCAGACTCCGGCTGCCTCCGCCCTGCGGGTACGGCCTGCGGCCCCGCACGGGCTGGCCCCCACCGCGACACCAGGGCTGGGTCGGGACGCGGGGACAGGTGCGGGGCCGGCGGCACTCACCGTGAGGAGGACGAGGAGCAGCTGAGAGGGGCGGCGGGGCTCGGCCGGGGGCCGCATGCTGCTGCTGCGGCGGTGCCCAGCGCGGCAGACACTGCGCGGCCGGGCCG
>VWYI01028144.1:17269-60942 GCA_013399455.1 Anthoscopus minutus
CCGCCCGCCGCGCGGGGCGCCCTCCCCCCGGGCGGGCCCGCGGAGCTCCCGAGTGTCCCGGAAGGCCCCGCGCAGGCTCCGCGCCGAGTCCGCCGGCGCCATGGCCGGGCTGAGCCGCACGCTCGGCATCTTCGGCGCCTTCGTGGCCGTGGTGGGAGCCGCCTTTTACCCCATTTATTTCCGGCCGCTGCTGCTGCCGGAGGAGTACAGTGAGTCCCTGCGCGGGGGGGGGCCTGGCTGGGCCCGGCCGTGGCGCGGAATGGGCCCGGCCTTGGGGGAATGCTTGGGCTGCTGCTCGTTGAGCGACTCCGAGGGTCTTTCTGCTCCTCTTGGAGATACATGAAAACCGAAATTATACAGCTCGCCGTACTCTTATTTCAAATTATTGGCCAGCACGTGATTAAGAACAGCTTCAGCTGCTGCTTAGAGGATTGAGATGCAGTTGAAGAAATTGAGATCCGAGAGATGGAGCCCCTCACCTATGCAGAAGGGCTGAGAAGAGTTGGGGTTCTTCAGCCTGGAGAGGAAAAGGCTTTGGGGGAGCCTTGTAGAACACTTGAAGAGAGCTTGTAAGAAAGCTGGGGTAGACTTCTTAGTTTGGCCTGTTGCAATAAGACTAGAGGTAATGATTTTAAATTAAACAGAGTAAATTCAGAGTAGAGAGAAGAAACAAATTTTTTTCTGATTATGGTGCTGAACCACTAGAACAGATGACCCAGAGGAGTGGTGGGTCACCCATCCCTGGAAACACTGGAGATCAGGTTCGACAGGGTGCTGAGCAGCTTGATCTAGCTGAAGATGTCCCTGCTCAGTGCAGGAGAGGTGGACTAGATGATCTTTAAAGGTCCCTTCCAACCCAGACTGTTCATTGATTCTATGAGCAGTTCAAGTTTCTTTTCCGGCTGCAATTGAACATCTAACTTAAAACTTGGCAACCAGTTGTGATGATTTGCGAGAGCTGGTCTTAGTCTGCAGAGTCTCTGAAACAGACTCATGAGGAAAACCCCGCTTTCCTGCCACAAACACCTGCCAGGAGAACCTGTAAAAGGCCACAGATGAATCTATCCAGGAAGCCCTCGAAGGCACCTGCAGCGCTAGGTGTGAAGCCTCAGCGGCTCCAGATGTGTGCTCCATAGGGGGAGCACCCATTACTCCTCAACTTCTGTGAAATACTGCCGAAGGAAATGCAACTAGCCTTGCCCCCTCACTTTAATTTTTATGAAACTAAGCTGATAACGTGAAGATATATGTGGTTGATCTGCCAAGACAACTGAAGATTTCTAGGAAGGAAAAAAAAATAGTAACAAACTTACTGATCTTACTGGAGGGGCTTTGGCCTTGCATCAGAGTTCAAGTAAAATTTAACTTACAAGCAGGTTGTTATTTGAGGATGCTATGTTTGTGAAACTCCCCACAATTATGTTTCCTACTCTCTGTTCCATTTGAAAACTTTATTACTAAACCTTTTTTTTCTTATGCTATACTTTCCAAAAATACTGTGTTAGAAATGTGGCTTGGCAGTAAGGAAAGGACGGAACTAGTGGACCATGTCCTCCTTTGTACTTGTGAATATGTGAGTAGATGTTTCCTATCAGTTTAGGGATTTTTAATCTCTATTTAGGACATAAAATGATTCATGCACAGTTAGCAAGTGCACAAACCTGTGATTTGATACCTGATTCTAAACTTATTACCTGCTGCTGAATTTCCATTTGATACCACCTTTATCACAGTGGGCTTTTCTTGATGCTTGTCACTGCAATATGAGAGGCACAAGCACTTGCTATCACAATACTTGAAGCAAGATTGTGGACTTCCACAGTTGTGGTGTTTGAACCAAAGTATTTAACCTTTGGGGTACAAAGAGTTTTCTGAGTACAGTCTAGTTAGCTGTATGACAACTGCTGTAGAAACACCCACCCTCTATTGGCTTGAGCTGTGGGTGAATACTCACTACTTCTGTATTTGGGGATGCCGTGTCCCAAAAGTTGGGCATTTTGATTAGCATCACATAGTAATCATGCAAAAGGCAAGAATGAATTTTAGTTACCTGGAGTTACATTGAACTATATAAACATGAAATGTTGTCTTTTCTTTCTTTGCTCTTGTTTTTCTTGTGTATCTCACAAATGCTACACAAATGAAATACATTAACATTCAGGAAGAAGACTGCACAATTCTCAAACATCTTCAGAGAAATTCCTAGCAATTTAACAAATAAGATGAAAGCTACTTGGAGAAACTATATGTAATCGAATTGTTGATATGAACCGTAAATTGTGCACAAAGAAGTTTGACTTAATTTCATACAGAAATGTTACAATTTTGTAGGTTTTTAATACTTCAGTTTGTGGCTTTGCTGTTTCTAATATTTTCCTGTCTGTGTCTAGCTTTAAAAAAGACTATTTCCTTATATGAAACACGCAGTTTCGTGGCAATGATGAAACTTTGAGGCCTTCAGCACAGACTTTTTCCACAGATTAACTAAAACCATGGCTTGACAGCTGCTCTTTGTGACATTTTCACAGATTTCCTGATTTTCTGAATTGCGAGACTGTTCCTTTCCCATCTTGTGAGGTGGCTCTCCTGCCACCAAGACTGAATCTTCCTTGTTGTCCTTTCTTTGGCTTACCTGTCTTCCAAGTTGGTTGCAGGGCCCACAGCAGCCTCCCTAGTGTGTTTTCTCTCCTGTCTGTGTATTTATCATCTCATAATGTGCATCTCTTTTTGCACTGGTTTCTTTGCCTGTCCAGTTAACAGCTCGTGCTAACTGTGTTAACTGTGTTAACAGCACAACCCAGGTGTGTCCTCAGAACTCTCAGATTGCTTTCTGTTTTTGTCCCTGCCTCTCTTCTAATCTAAGTTTCCACTCAAGAATTAAAATCCTTCTCTTTCATGTCCTACAGGAGGTGTTGTTCCTTGCCCTGATCTATTCTGTTCTCCCTTTCTGGGTTTTGTGCAGGTGCCTTGAAATTAGACAGGTCCCTGCAATTTTTGTTTGCTAAAAAGGGTGAAAATGGAATTACCATGCTCAGTGAACAGAGCAGGAGAACCTCTAGTGCCTGTCCCCTTGCAAGGAGAATCAATTACTGGGATACTCTTGCTAGTCTCCAGTAGCATTTGGCTTGTACCTAGACAGCCTTAGAACATGTAGTGCATTCCCAGTGGGATAGGATAATGAAGAATTTCAGTTTTACGGTGAGCTTAGTTCTGAGCTTCGTTTGTGAATGTTCACCCTGCAGGTTTTTAAAGGCCTCAGAAGTTCGGTGGTGTGGGCAAAAGGTTAATTCACCTGAGCTTTGACTTCCTGCTTCAGAGTACCACTGTGGTGATGAAGTGCATAACTGGAAGTAGAAGAAAAGGAGAGGCATTTTTGTTTTCTCCATTTCTCTTTGTGGAAGCTATTGAATCTTTCAAAGGAAAAAGAAAAGTGTGAGACAGGCCCAATGTATGGGAAAATATCCCTCAGATGCTGTATTTCACAAAGTTTTCAAGTGGTAATTTTGTAGATGCTGTCATGAAATCTGCTTGCAAAACCTTTCAGGGCCTGAAAATGGGAATTGGCCAAAGGAAAAAAATCTTTTGACTAGTTTTATGTTGAGCATTTGAATGACAGCTTCTAAAAACACTAGTCATTCCTTAAGTGCTGGGACTGTGGCAGGTGTTTTGGCATCTTTATTAAACAGTAGGAATTGTTTTAAGATGACTATCTTATTGTTTGTAGTCTCTTAAAATAGACTACCTGTTAGTTTCTCAGTTAAGTAGGAATACTACATTTGCATTCAGTAGGTGGATACTCAACAAAATTTTACTGTGTAGCATCTAGAATTAATACAATTTTCAAGATTATTTTATTGAGTGCAACCAAGATATCTGGTATTTTCTTTTTTTCAGTAGTGTCTTTTCTGTTCTGTTTTCCAGAGAAAGAACAGTTAATAAACCGCGCTGGTGTTGTTCAAGAGGATATTCAGCCTGCAGGTATACTTGATTTATGTGTTTGCATTGATTGTTTTAAGGACCCTCTTGAGGTAAGGCCTGATTATTTATATGGATTTAAATAATTGTTGTGGGTTTAGAGCTAGCCAAAACCCACTAGCCTACTTATATTCTGTTGTGAGATATGATTTTAGAGGAAAGGAAAACGCAGGCTTAAACTTAAGACTATAAGGGAAATTTATTAACAAAACAAACTAAAAAGGAAATGAAAAGGAAAAGTCCAAATGAAACCTCCAGAACACTTCCCTCCCCCACCNAAACATATTTAATAAACATGCCCTGTAAATTATTTTTACAGGCAAATTCCTCACTGAAAAATTACAGTTTTAATGAACCTCTTCTTAAAATGATGTAACTGGCCGAATAAGTTGCAGAGTTTCTGTTGTCTTCATACTTTGTTAAACAGAGGCCAGTTTCCTCTTCTGAACCAGCTCAGAGCAAACAAGAACCATGGATAGGCTGAGCTGTAGCTGTAAAGAACAGTATTGCACCCTAGTTTTGTGGAATACTGAGCTCTGCTGAAACTTAGTTCATTACCACTTTGGCAGTGCCTTCTGGCCTCATGGATGGATGGGCCATGCAGAAATCCACTACACATGAAGGAAAATTTGGAATGCAGTGCTAATAGCTTTTGGATCCTTGCTGTTGACAGTGGAAGGCTTAGAAAAGCATATGAGAGATGTAAAATTCAATTACAGCAGACTATCCTTGATAGTTCAGTTTTTCATATTGCCAAATGGAGTGGCTGTTCATCATGCAAGGCTAGCATTTCTTGATTAAAGATGTGAGAGTGCCTGTCTTGATGCCACATGTAGTATCTGAATATGTTAAAGGGTAATTTATTTTTGTTCTTGAAAAAGCCTAACATCAGGTGAAAATCAAGTAGGATTAAAGCCATAACCTTATTACACACATTGGTTAGATAATTAGTGCAGGACTACTTTGCAGAGAAGTAGGTGAAATGCTGAAGAGAAGTAGGATGGGTATTAGGAAATAGAGGTCTTGTAAACCTGTCTTTTTTACTAAACATTCAAGAGGGCTGGACTGGCTCATTTATCTGAGATGCAGGTACTTAATGACCAGTTCTTCTTAGTGTAAGTTTTCCTTTTTGTCTGAATTTAGCTGCTAAGTTACAAGATCCATTATTTGGTAAGGAAACCTATCATAAGTGCAAGGTGCAGTTCTAAATGATTGAATCAACAATATTAGAACACCTTACTTATGAATGTGATAGATGTTTCCATTATATGACGTTCAAGATCAAGATGAAGCTGTCTTTTTGTATGTTTTTGCAAGTTTAAGCAGAGTTGAAAATTGAATGCAGAAATTGTTTACATTGTTTACATTGTTTAATACACAAAGCTGGAGTAGCAGACCTGTTTGTTTGTTTCTATCTCCAAAAGTCTAAATTATTAACTGCTGGTATTCTGATATTTGATTTGTAGGGTTAAAAGTGTGGTCGAATCCATTTGGAAGAAAGTAATTGGTGGCTCAGTGCGCTGCAAAACTGAAGCTGGATATCTTCAAGTGCTTCTTCTTTCTCTGAAGTGTGCTTTGGGTGTCACTGGATGAGAATTCTGAATATGCTCTGCAGGCACATGAGGAGCAACAGAGGCTACTGGTTGGAATCCCAAGAGATAAAAGCATGCTTTTTTTGAGAGAGAATGCTGGTGCATAGCTCACAGACTGTTAGAAAGCTGAATGATTATGGAGTATAGAAATGAAATATTTATTTCCTTGTGAAAAGGAAAAAGGATTTACTTCTAATCTGTAGACACTTGTGGAGTAGATTATGGATAGAATAAATCATGCAGACTGCTGCAATTTCCTTCTTAGTTTGAAGGTTGCAACATGGTGAGTGTAAATTTGTACATTAAAATTTTTAAACCAACATGTACTTTTTTTCATTGCTTTCCTTATGTGTGGAAGGTACCTTGGCCTCCTGCCAGGTGTCCCCTGGCCATTCTAACTCCTGCTTCTCCACAGGACAAGGGTAGTAAATAGAATGACAGAGCTCATGGGTCTGGATAAACACAAGATTTCTTAACTGTTACTTTTGCAGGCAAAACAGACTGAACTTGGAGAAAATTAATGTAGATAAGTAAGTAGAATTAAGACACACAACATTTTAAAGATCATTACAGAATCCTGCATATTTTGAAAAATATATGGGCACAGTGTTATTCCTAACATTAACAGGTGTTTGTCATCTTTTTGGATGTCACTTCTATTGGGACAGCAGATGAAGGGCTCCATGTTTACAGTGTTATTTTCCAAACTGCCATTCTGCTATGTGCTATTCTGTCTGTCTTTGTCATTACTCCCACTCAGACACACCTCTCTTCCTCTTGAGTTAGTTTCTATGTAGTCTTCTATTATCACTCTAAGCATTAGAATATTTTCTGTTTGCTTGCTAGGAAGATGTGGCTATGTTTGATTCCTTTGAGTTCTCAGGTCATTTTGCATGATGGTTGGAGCCAGAGTGAGAGTACTCATTCAGTGTAGGGATCATAGATTGGTTTGAGTTGAAAGGCACCTTAGAGCTCATCTAGTTCCAGCGCTCCTACCAGAGTTGGGACACCTTCCACTAGACAAGGCTTCTCAGGGCCCCATCAAGCTTGGCTTAGAACACTTCCAGGCATCCACAGCTTCTCAGAGCTACCTGTTTCAGTGCCTTATCACCCACACTGTGAAGAACTTCCTCATATCTCATCTAAACCCACCCTCTTTCAATCTGAAGTTTCACTGCATGGAACAGAGCAACACTGTCACAAAGCTAATTAAGTATTTGCTGCAAAAATAATAGTGCTGAAGAAGAGGTTTTTTATCATTTAAATCTTTCTTCAGTGAGGCTGCAGAAATGAGGGAGCCTTGGTTTTTTTTTTTGTTTTCTTGAACAAAACATTCATGGATCAGACCATTTCAACAAGGTTTTTTTCATCTAAAACACCTCAGTGAAAATAAAACATTGCTGAAATGCAGATACTCCAATCTATAACTGACAAGCTGCAAGCCAAAGATTGTTCAGAGAATGTGGGAATTTTTCCATTATGTAGCTTCAGTCACTTGACACAAATGCTTAAAAATCATATATCATGCTAGTGTGGAACCATCATTATAAATGATGTGACAGAGGATGTGAAATTACTTGGTTTGGGGTTAAGAGATAAGACAATCTCTGCAACTTGTTCACTTTTTGAAGTTGAGCAATTTGCTGAGCCTGGATCTTGCCTAGAAAAATGCTAGATGGCTTCAGAAGAGTGGCTGCTGGTGGCAGGTACTGAGCCTTTTGCCTTCGTATTACTTAAATGTTGCAAAACATTTGAGTTCCTGAACTCAGTTACTTAGCATTTATAGAACTATACCTGTCTGTTGGTCATGATCATGAATTCCTTCCAGTGCAGAAATGCTCGGTAAGTTTTGTAATTGCCAATTTGGACAGAATTTACAGCAGTTTGTATCAGTTGAGTGCTTCTGAAGTGATGGTGTACATTGGTAATAATGAGCATCACTTCCCACTCATGTTCCACCTAATAAAGTGGGCTGATGGACCATGGCTTTAAAGCATTGGTATAGTAAAGGTCTTTTTCAAATTTTTGCTATTCTGTCTGGATAAAACTGTAAAGTCATACTGCAGTGATTATCCAGATTTTACACTGAAATTTCCTGATCACTCTGGCTTGTGTCACTTTGCCTGGAGACTTGACTGATTCTCATGTGTTAGGTTCTCGTCCTGCAGATGGCTTTGAGCCAATGCTTTGTTCTGCTCATGGATACTTGACATAAGCTCTTCTTCCAGGTACCCAGTGACAAGTGAGGTTCAATGTAGTGAACTGTGCTCTCCAGGACTCTTATCTTGCTCTGGAAGTAAGAGTTCTTCACTACTTTCATATTCTCCATCTACTACTTATTTGGTGATTGGGAGGGATTAGGCCTGCATTCTGGAGGGCAACTAAATTTGCTAGTTCTGGTCAAGTTCTTCTGATTTGATAAAAATGCCTTCTTAGAATATTTTTAAAGCAGTTATCTTTAGCCTGTTACCTGAATGCATTTTGCTTATTTATTATACATGAATTGTGAATAGCAAATATACCTTCAGCCCTTGAAAAACTGAAGAAAAGTTTTAAACAGTTGTTTGACATCCCAACAGAAACTGGTTGTGCTAGGTTTTGGCCTGTTGTATGCTGATGTTTTGAAATCATTAACACTTGTTCCATAAAGAGCAAATGCATTTTGGTCGAAGCACAGCTTAGTTTTGAAGCACTGCAGATTGTTGATGCAGAGTGTTGATGAAACCCTCAAGTACAAACACTTGAGAAGGAGTAAATGTGGCAAAAGATATGGGCAAATTGCCAGATTATACCCATGTGCAAGAAGGAGCACTCTCAATAAATGAATATCATATTCACCAAGAAAAATCCCCCATGGTTTTGATAAAATCAAATGGTATTCTTCTTTCTGAATATTGTAATTATTTACTGAAATTATTCCAAATGATGAGAAGGGATTTTTTTATCTGTGATGCTCAAAGCACATTAAATGGCTTTCAGTTGTGAATTTTACTCTATGTATGCCACCCTAAAAAAACCTTAGCCCAGAAGTAGTAGTTCTTATGATTTGCTCTTTCCTAAACCAATTTAAAGCTTGTGTTTTCCCATCTTGCAATCTAGCAATAATTAACTACTCATTTTCTCTGTATTGTGTACACTTCTATTGACCTTCATGTTAATATGCAGATGCAGCAGTAAATGAAAAGCTGTATTGGCTTTTTCTGTTGTGCCACAAAACCCACAAAGTATATTTGCTAGTGGAAGGAAATTATTCTCCAGCTTCTGAGAAAGTGCTGTGGAATATACACTGTTTCTATGTGGACAATGTACAACAGATGAGAGCAAGACACAAAGTTCAGGTCAAAGCTTAGGTTGGACCTGTGATCCGAGGTCTCTTTCTCCATAGTGCAGACTATGTGCCTTGCAAGAAAAATGGTGCAGTGTTTAAGACACTATCTTGGAAAATAGGACTGTTGTAGTCAGTTCCATATTCCACCACGCTTTTGTCTGGCAGCAGGTAAGTAATTTAGCCTTTGAGCTTCAGTTCCATCTGTAAAATAGCCATAAGTAGTGCTCCCCTTATTTGCAATTGAAGGTAAATACAGGAGTGTGGGGTTTTTTGATGCTCTTGATAATGTTTCTTTTTCTTGTCTGAGAAGTTTTCTTCAAGGTTAGGAAAAATTGGTCGGAATTTGTGCGAGAATCAGATATTTTGGTTCCAGGAATTTAAAATGTTTTGAAGAATATTTTCCAAAAGAAAATAACAATTAAATTTCCCAAATCCTTATACTGCTGAAATACCATGTTCTGAGAATGAAAATTTTATATTTTGGGAGACAAACAAAGAACTCATCTGTGTTTCACAATACTAATATTTTTTGGAAGTACTGCAAATATGAGTAAGTTGAAATTCAACCCAATGTGAATGTTTTGTACAGCTGTACAAAAAAGCGGAAAATTGGTCAGAATTTTTTTAATAGCCAGGTGCCTCAGCAGTTTATTGAAACTCAGCAATTTTCAATATTTCAAGTTGCTATTTCCCTTATTTTCTGTGACAATGGATCCTCTTTTCTGATTTTGGCATGACAAAAAAGCAACTGAAAGCCTAAGAGTTTCAAGTACTGAGCAGAGGAGGTTGGGGCACAGTGAAGGTAGGTGAGGTCTTGAGATACTGCTGGGAAGAGTGTTCCTCCTGTAGCCTCAGAGGAACACTTGGAAGTGGTGTGGTGGATAGGAAGAGGAGACAGCATTCAGTTGAACGGGAGCATGAAGAACATAGGACATAAATCCATTGGTGTGCAGCCTTTGTAGGCTCTGCAGCTCGCAGAGCAAACTGGGATACCGCTTGACCTTTTTTCTGTTTCCTCCCCAGCAGACTGGAAATAACCCTTTTTAAAGGAAGTTCCTAGACAAGGCAAAGGTTAACATGAGAAGAGAGCATCTGAGGAGGAATTTTATAGCTGTCCTTTGCTCTAGCCTGCCTTAAGAGGCCAAACATCACAGAGTCATTTGTGCTGGAAAGGATCTCATGCTGAAAAATGTCTGTCAGGCCCCAGGTCACAGGAAAAGACGCCTCCTGTCAGCTTCTTTCCATAATTCAGAAGGATAAGTATCAGCAATGCCAGTCAAGGTAGAGGAGGAGGGTGTTCCTCTTGCTTCAGAAATTCCCGTAAAAGGAGTTCTCAGCAGCCTTCAAGTAGATGGCTCAGGCACAGTCTAGGAATGTATTTTTCCACTCTGAATGAAGAGATACCACTATGGATGTTAACCAGAAGTATTTGCTCCCTTATCTATTCTATATGAATTTTCAGGTGCCAGTGATTGTGGTAGGCCAGCTTTAGATCCATAACTTCTCACGTCTACAGATACAAGGAAGGTTCATTCAAGAACTGTAGCTTGTACTGCTTCTGACTGAACAGTATCATTAGCAGTCCTCTGAAGCCTGGAAAGCAGCTAATCTTAGAATCTTCACTGTCTGCTTCTGTCTTTCTCTGATTTTTAAAGTTATCCTATGAGTGGCTGATGTGGGCTTGCTGGATGTTCCATATAACAAAGAATTTCTTACAGTTCAATCCAAAATCCCATGTCCCACCTAAGAAACTTTGGGAGATATTTCTACTCCTTGCATTTTCTCTACCTTTTTAACATGGGTTGTGTGATTTTGTGGCCTCTGCTGCCTGCTTGCCTACCTCTCTGTGCTTCTGGATCAAAGCAAAAATGCCAGCATCACCACGAAGTGAAGGACCTGCAAGGAGCTGTGAGGATCTGAGGGACACATTCCCATACATGAAGTCTGGCAATCCTAGCAATATGTCTCAGAGTTCCTCCTGGTTGCTTTCACTTGACAAACTTTTGGTTCATTGCAAAAACTTGTTATTCCTTATTGCACTTAGCAGTTAAATTTTGTCCCACAGCTAGCATTCCAGCTATTCTTTTGCTCTGACATTGCCTTTCAAGTTGTTTAATCAGAAAATTTAATTAGAATACTTTAATTTTTGTGCCAAACAATTATGTTAAATTTGTCCTGGGACAATGTCTTGAGGAATGCCACCAGTAAAATCCATCTAGGCTAATGACTTCCTGTTTGTCATTTCCACTTTTAGCTACTTTCAATCTTGGCTTACAGTTCTTGCAGCTACTAATTGTTTCCCATGTGACATCATTCCAAATGCTTTGGTAAAGTCCAGAGGAAATATATCCCCTCGATTTTTTGTCAGGTTGGCAAGCTGGTTACCTGATTAGGTAGTACAGTGAATACTCTGACTTGTTCTACTTTGGGACTTTTCAGTCTCCACTTTATGTCACAGTTTGCTATGATTCTTGTGTGCTTTTCTGTAAAGAAGAACAAGTAGACGGATGTTTCCCTAAGAAGTACCTGGACATTCTCATACTCCATCTGTCTGGATGCATCGTGATGCACATAAAATTAACCATTCTGTTAGAAGCACCTAAACATCAGAGACTGACCTGCTTCCCCAGTCCAGGCATGAAGGAGAGATGTTTGCTGCTATCAGTTTATTTCAAAAGCTTAGAAGTTAATAATCATCCCTGTCTTTTGTCACTGATTATTGACTCATAAGAACCAGGCTTGGTTAACAGAAAATTGCTGCAAGTAGTACAAGAACACAAGGATGGATTTATTTAGTCAGAAAAACCATCACTCGTCAGACTTGGAGAAGAGGAAAGGTAGTGAGCAAGTCCAATTGGAAGAATATGATTAAGTGAATTATCACATCTGCATTCATTAACAAAATTACTTAGGAGGGTGCAAAAGCATTCACACCCAGTTCTGGTTTCCACAGGTCATTGGGTGCCTGCTTCTTAGAAAGGCTCCTGACAAGGCAAGCATGATAACCAGATAATGAATGCTTTGAAGAACATAAGAAGTTCCCTTTGCTTCAATCCTTTGGAATCGCAGAAGAGATACAGATAAAGGTAAAAATATAATTTTTCAGTTGTGCCAACAATATCAGGAGAACGACACTGATGGCACTATGTGATTCTTTCATGAAATGTTACATCCTTTGGGAACTACTTGGATTATGATCTATATGCCCTGTTGGATCCTAGAAACTGTAAGGATGTCTTTACCCATTTCATGCCCTATTTGCCATCAGCGACTCTGCCCGTCCTTTCTCAGGAATCTTCCTGTGATAGCATGGTCTAGCTAAAGTTCTGACTATCTCTAAGTCTCAGAAGAACAAAAGATGTTTTGTTCTTATTATTTTCTGTCTTCCAAGATAAAATAAGTTGGCACACAATTCTCTGTTGTAATAACCATAATCTTCACAACAAGGTTCTAATTCTAGCCCTGAATCTATGGAAAATTTCTCATCTTCTAGATGATTTTTTCTACCTATGTTTGCAGGCAGACAGTTCCAGTACCAGAAGAGTCCATGTTAAGTGTTCTGCTGGTAGTATAGAAATGCATAACCACAAAACCAGTTTCATTCCAAAGAGACATTTAGGACTGCCTTGCTTAGGAACATGGCTCTTAGGGCAATTATGTCCATGTCCAACAGATAGGAAGCTTCAACCACTTAATTCTTTCCGGATTCAGCAATTTTGTCTCCTCTGCAGTTTGTTGAGATAAATCCAAGCTACAGTATAGAAATCTTCTTCACTCTGTCCTGAAATAAATCCCAAGTAGGGCTATCAGATCCCAGAGATCTGAAAATAACTTTTGACATTTTCAAGACTTTTCTTGGTAAATAGCCTCCTTTGTGTATGAAACACTTATACAATTGTACCTCTACAGTATACCAGAGGTATGATAATATTTATGTCTGCTTTGCTAATTTTACCTGGATGGACATAGGAGTCATACCCTCTGTTCTCTGGTATTAGTTAATGTGTTGACTATCCCATTACCATGAAACTTCTCTTCCTGAAACACAGCAGGGGACAGCCCTTAAAATCATGTGCATATTACAAGTGTGTATTCTTTATGGACAGCTTCGTATGAATATTTCTGTGTTGAATGCTAGCTGTTATGTTGAAAGTCTTCCTCATCATGCTAATGGCTTTACATCACAGTGATACTTCATATACAATAAGGAATATATATTCTTATATCTGCAGATTCTGGATATCTGGGGAAACAATGTGTTTAGTTCAATGTTGCTTTGTATTTGCTGCTGTAGAAAGTGACAGGAAGTTTCTGAAGGGGAATTATGCACGGGAAAGGATATCCTTGCCTCAAAGTGAAAGCACAGTCCCACAAGTCTTCTCTGAATGTTCGGCATCTGTCCAGTGTTTTTCCACTATGTTTGCATTTCATTGATTGCAAAGGTCATCAAGAATCTTTGCCAGGATTACGTTAATCCTAATTGAACCCCTAATCCCAAATCTGAAGTCTTTATTTTGCTTATTCACAGATGTGCTGTCTCAAAAGCAGTCATATCACAAGATCAGACTATACACTGGATATGACACTTAGAGTTCATCTAATCCAATTCCCTGCTCAAAGCAGGGCTAACTCCAGAGTGAGATAAAGATACTAAGGCTTATTTGGTGTGAAGGTGTCTCAGGATTATGTGTTTCTTGTAGCTAGTTCCTCAAGTTTAGGTAAGTCAGTATACAAGATCATTTTCTCTGGGAGCACTGCAGAATCAGTCGCTACTTGTCTGAAGTGTCGGTGGAAGTATCGTTGTGTGTGTTGCTGCAAAGCTTGTTAGATATACCAGGGACTATGATATTGATATCTCTGGACATAACACGCCTGCCCTAGAGAAAAAACATCCTTACAGTGATTCAAGGATTCACCTTTGTCCCTTTTCTGTCCATTATGTAGATGACAATAAACGAATGCTAGAGTAAGTCTCTATCCTCTTTTGAGGGTACCACCACTGGGATCTGCATGTCAGTGACTGGATTCATCTGTCTTGCCAGGAGGCTCTATTTAGCCTGAAATATTTTTATGGAAGTGGAAGGTCATGGTGAAGACTCAGTCTTTACCTTAGCAGGGCCTGTTCAATGAATGCTCTGATTTAAAGCAAAGAAAAGCTAGAGAGCTCTATTTGCTTTTCCCACCGCAGATGAAGGAATGGGCTCCTGGTGAAAGTATGGATGGAACAGGCTTTCCAAGAGGTGTTTAAAGAGGGGAGGTGAGGAGCTATTTCTGGGTGAACTGCTCAGCCATACTCCCTTTGGAAACTGGCAGAAGAGCTTTGGTGCAGTGGGACACGAGTGGTAGTCACATCTCTCTCCGCCTGGCAAAGCAAGAGCCACAGTCATGTTTGTGCAAACTCACCAGCAAAGGAACAGGGGCTGCTCAGCCCAGCCCAGTCCACAACAAGAGAATTAACCCCCTAGTATACTGCAAACAGTCCACACCATCTACTGCTCTTCAGCCTAGTCAGTATTTCTAGTCCTCTAAAGGAGGGCTACTAGCATTTGGAAAGTCTCTACATGCAAGGCCTTTCCAAACACTCCTCTCTCATTTCCCTTGGGTGAAAACATTTTAGACGTGCCAGCTGGGACTCAGCCCCTGGGCTGATTCCAGCACCTGTGCCTAGTTTTATGTCAAAGTGAGCTGGCTGAGCCTTTGGGACATTATAGTGTGCCCTGATGCAGGTGGTGCTTGGAAAGGTCCTGCCGGACTTCTGCAAGGACGTGGAAAGCAACAGTGTCAGAGCTGAGTGGTGGCAAAGCAGTGGTTTCCAGTTCCTTCTGATGTTTATTTCCTGGTGAGTGAGTGACATGTTTAAGAATATTTTAATGCTTGTGGTAGTAGCAAGAAGGGATACACTAGTTGCTTTGCATGTTTCTTTTATCTTGAATTGTAGTATGTCTGCTGCTGAAGATATAGTTATCCTTGCACTCCAGCAGAATCTCCAAAACAAGGATTAGTCAGCTGGGTAACTTCCCACTCCTAAGTGTCTAGATGTAGAGTGAAACTTCTCATTTAGCATTTTCTGAACTGCTTATTTTCCAGTGAAACAAATGTTCTTTTGACATAAAATATGCGGTTCAGTCTCTAGAGAACCCTGTCTTTATATTCTTCTCATGCATTATTCTTATTTCTAAACAAACAAACAAAGATAAACAAAACTCCCAAAACAAAGCAGTAATCTAAGTTCACAGGTTTAGAATATAGGCTCTTCCCTATAAAAGAGTTAGGAAAACTCTTAGGAAAGGGTTAAAAGGGAAGAAAAATTGTATTTAACCAGCCATTGTATGTAACCAAGAAAATTCTTACAGAAAACAGTGGTACATTTTCCCCTTAAAAGGTACTGTATGTAACTAACAAAATTAATTATACACTTATTCACAACGAAGAACAAGGATGTTTCATGTTGTTTTACAAAGAGGAAGAAAAAGGGTCCTCAATCTGTCAACTGCAATGCAAATAAAAATGGAGGATTATTTCTGAACGTGGAAAATGAGGCAGAGATGGAAAGTTGTGGGATAAGGATCGTCTCATGTACATTGATGGCAACAGTGAAAGAAAGAATAAAAGGTTTATTTGCAGTCTCTGTCGTAGCTTTCAGTTGGAGCCTGGTTTATAGTCAAAGCTCTTGCCAAACATTTGCTTTTGCCAGTTTCAGGATTATTTATCAGCTTGGATTGACAAAATAAGCTTTGGGCCCATGATGTAAGTCAGATGTCTAAATCTGGTTTTGCATAGGGAACAGAGTGGGTTTTCCCAGCCTAATAAGCCAGAACTGGGTCTGTCAAAGGTGCCTCATGAGGGACTAGAGAATTAAAGAAGTCTGACTCTTGCCTGTGGAGGCTGTTTCTGAGAGCAGTACTACTCTGTGGCCATGAAAAATAGGCCAGTATCCTTTCAGTGTCTTTCTTCAGCAGGGTTGGCTCTTTCACAGCTGTCTGCAATGGCTACTTTTCTAGCAGCCTCCACATGACCAGCTGCTCTCTGGGGGTCCTCCCAGCACAACAGGGTTTAAGATCAGGGAGCTAAATATTATGCATCCTCTCAGGAGGGAGGAATCCTGAGAAATATATTGGGAGTTATATTTATCTAGGTGGGTCTTCATGCACAGAGAGTTGTGCATGAACTCACAAGCCCAGGCAGAGCTGGCATCTGTTTTCTCAGGTGTAAATACTGACCTTTCTTCTACTACTCAATGTCTTATAGGCTAAAGAACTGAAGTACTTTTATGTGGTGCTACTTGTCCTATGCAGATGAGAAGTTATTGAGGAAGTCAGGTGAGCTGAGATACAGGACTCCCAAAACACCTCCTCTTGAGGCAACCAACTTGCACTGCCTGTAGTCCTCATCTCTGTGCACCGTCCCAAGTGACGCCTTAGCTGTCAGCTGTTTGCTTCCCCTGATGTCCAGTGCAAACATGCTAAGTGCTTGGGTGCCTGCAAGGAACCTCTCAGCAAGCTTGTGCTTGGAGAACTCGGGGAAGTAGCCCTTAAGACCTGTCTTCAACGGGTTTTCCTTGGAGATACTTCTGGACACTGACATTATTTCTTTTACCTCAGTCCCTAGATAACTGGTGTTAGATGTTACATGCTTCAGCTGAAAAATCTCTTGGCCCTTTTTGTGGCCTCTGGAGATGTTGTCTAGAAATGCTGGATCCCAGCTTACACTGTAGCTGTGAGGCTGTGTAAGCATTTGCACAAAGGCACTTTTGTCCTTTTTTTTTTTTTTCATTATAGAGTTTGGACTCAAGTGATTTCAAGTGATTCCCTTAAGGCAAAACTCATCCTGAAATATACGTCTGGGAGGAGGCTAAGCAAACCTTTTTTGATGATCCTCAGGGTAGTGCATGTACTTTATGAAATTTCATGTACAACCCATCACTTGGTTTACCAGCAGGTCTAGATCTGTTGCAAATTATTTCTTTCCCTGTCTGCTATATTTATATATTTAAATGTAGTCATAATTGCTTCTCAGATTTATCCCCTGAATTGAATGAGCATCAGTGGGGATGGAATGCTGTTCCCTCTCCTCCTTTACAGTCTATTCCCTTCTGTGGCCAGTTTATTCTTATAGAGTTTCCTGGGTAACTAGAGTCATAGCTCCTCAAAACAGAGGGTTGTACCTGTACTTTCTTATGACAATGTAGAGCTCTGCTTGCTGAAGAAGATGGTTCATCATTCTCTGTTGTGGTGTGACACTAATGCCTCTCTGAACTTTCATGCCTGGGCCTAGACATACATGCTGACAGTCCTGTTTTTAGAATCTACAAGCCCCAGAAGTCCTTTGGGCAGGAGGCTTGTGTGCCTTGCAGGAAATATAGCTGCATACTGAGTGTCTGCCTAAGCAGACTGTCAGAGGCTTGCTGGGGTCACATGGAGAGAGGATGGCTATGTGTACTTGCAGGTATATTGTGTTACCGGTGGGAAGTTTGCTGCCAGGGTATTTGATGGTCTTTCCCTTGGCTGCAGCTTTTTTCTAGGCACTGATTGAACCTGCAGCCAGCATGGGAAGTCACGGAGCAGAGGAATGCTACAGTACTAGCACAGGCGCTGCCCCTGAAGAGCATGATGAGAGTGAGGCATGTGCTAAAAGAGAGAAATACAGCAAGCCTTCCTCTTAGGGTAGTGTACAAGGCCTCATCAAGTCAACCCAAACTTTATGTTTTCCTTTTAGATGTCAGCCTGTTCCTCAGAGGAATAGACCCACTTCAGAAGGATGGATTCACTGCGTGCAGAAAAGAAAAATATGGGGTCAAAAGGCCTTTAGGGAATCTAACTTGCTATCTGACTATTAATTAAACAAATACTTATTTTAAAAATCCGTAAGATGGCATGGTAACCTTGTGATGACTTTACTGAGCTGCAGTATGCATGGCTGCTTTGAGACAAGAGTTCTGCAGGCTGCTATCTTACAGCATTAATTCACCTTGGCCCACTTCAGAACAAAAGAAGGCATATTTATTTCATTTTTCAAGGTTAACAAACCAGTGTTACTGAATAGACTGCCCTAGTATTTCCTTTGAAAATAACGCATTTTTCTATTTGTTATTTCTATTTCTGCCCTGCTAAATAATTGGCCTCAGGCTCCAGTTCGGTAGAGCACTTATGTGCTTAGTACCCTCAGTAGCACTTATGCATGTGCTTAAATTTAGAATAGATAACCTGATAATTGATAGAATTGTGGTCTCAGTGGTAATGCTTTTAATTGCAATGTAAATCCAGTTTCCCCAATGGCCAGTAGATGGGGCAAGTAGGCCTCCATATAGTTCTGGTCAAATTTTTTTTTTTTTTTTTTTTTTTTAATTTGGAACGCGAGGTTAAAATGTAGCTGTTGTTGGCTCTTAGTTCAACAGTCTAATTTGAAGGCTCTTTACCTTTGTACTCTAAGGGTAAATTACGAACTTTGACGTAACTGCACTATTTTCTTTACAAACATGTGTCGTAAACAATCGTTCTGTTCCTTGAAATTCTGAGATTTAAAATTATGCTCCTTTCTTTACACAGGGATGAAAACAAATCTTTTGAAGGTTTTGTTGCATAAAGATATGGAAATGTGTGTTCCCTCCCCAAAACTAGCCAATAGTTAGGTGTTTACAACACTCATGGGGATGCAAAGGATCCAAGTTTTAGTCAGTGGTAGTCTTCCGTGCGCCCACAGACTGTACCAATGACAAGATCACCTTACTTGCCTTTGGCTAATCAATTCTCCCCTGAAAATGCTGTTGTCACTTTTACACACTTATTGATGCACCAGACTTGTACAGGCTACATGAGTGGCCGTGGTTGCCTGCCACCTTTGCTCTCTGCCCACACTTCTTGTTTCCTGTTAACACTTCATATTATGCACTTACTAAAGAGAGGGTGATCCTCAAGTCAGTCACTGAATACTGCCTGTTAAAAGGAGTAAGAGATTTTTCAACACACTGGTACATATAGGAACAGAGTCCTCAGTTTCCCTTTAGCCACAATCACACTTCTGTTTATTGTTCATCACATCAGCTCCTTAAGTGTGCTCTGCTTTGTCACCATTTCTTGGAGGTCAGTTTGGTAGTGTGAGTCCTGAAGGAGGCTGTGTTCTTACAAGCAGGGTGGTGCAGGTGCAAGAAATCTCTTCTGCATTATACTGAGGCAAACAACTACTCAGGTGCAGAGCCTAGGGATGGGGAGCTTCTGCTTGTCACAAAGACCAGATATGGTTTGCCTGGTTGAGTGTATCTTGCCCTTGTGAAAGCAGCTCCTACTGTTCACCCTTGAATAAAAGGTAGTGATATTTCTATTCTGTTTTATTTTAGAGTGGAGCAAGCTGCCTGAGATAATTTGGTGGCGGGGGTGAAGAAACCTGTATCTATATTAAACTGGTCAGGCAAATACAGCATGTTAAAATAAAAGAAAACAGTTCGGCTAAAGATTGAAAAAAGCAATCATCAACCCCCAGCTCTTTCTCCTAAAACTTTCGAAAGCTGAAATGGAGGAATAGATGTGAGCCTACCTTCTCAGATGTACAGGGAGACCCTCAGCTGCTGGGCTTTAGTTTAGCACAGGGGTCTGTGTGTGCCACCATCTGTCATTAACTGTTTGTGATATCCAAAACTTCTCTGAGTGGGACAGAGCACAGAGGAATTCCTGGCTGGATTGGCACTACTTTCTGCACTTTCTTGATGCTGTTACATGCTTAAATCTAAGATGGATAATACTGAGTGTAGAGGGGGGTACAAGGCTTAAGCTGGTGTGAACTGAAAGCAGCTCTTTCACAATGAAAGTAACCAAAATTCTACGGGCATCTAAATCAGTAAGAATCTGGCTCACCTTCTCCAAAAGCACATTATGTAGAATCTAGGCACTACCTTAACCTATTCCCTATTTTGGAGGAGCAATGTGTACTGTCTATTTAAAAGGTTGCTCCAGCTTCTCCCTCTTTTGCAGCTTCATGATGCCCTAAGACCTCATCTCTAGCACTGCCCCCTTTGTGGTGAGAAGCGTGTTTCAGACAGGACTTCTTGCAACCAAATTCCTACAGCCTGCAGCAGTCCTTCTTTCTTTACTTTCCACTCAGTTCTCTGACAATCCTACAGCAAAAATTCCTTTGGCTCCTGCTATATCTACCTTTGCCTTTGAATATTTTTATTGGCTTACTGTGTTTTGAATGAAATGTAAATTCCTCAGTGCTTTTCCAGACAGTGTTTGCATTTTGTTCATTGTGTATGTCTTGACTGTCCAGCACCCTTTGACTTCCTTGCGGTCTTCCTCTATTAATAATTTTCTTCATATCCTTCCCTATTGCCAAAGAGATGTTCTCCTCATAAGAGGAGCAGTGTTATGAGCTCTCAAAGCCTCTGCTTCCACCCTACTTCAGGCCTTCCCTGAAGAGCTGGTCATTTCCCTCTAAATTTTCTGGTTTGTGATGTGGAAAGTCCTGCTTTAAAATAAAGATATTGCTCCTGGGGCAGGTATAAAACATGGCTCAGACTGCACAGGCTCCTCAGGAACATGGATTTTTATACAAATACCTCATGAGTCAGCTGGGAACCCATACAGCATGCGGTGTTTTAGAGTAAACCAACTGTTCAGTGACATGCTGGCCTCTGAGGAAAGCTATGCATGCTGTTAGCCAGAGGTATCTCAGGAGGACTGAGAGTCTGTCTGCTATTTGGCTCCTTGCAGACAGCAGCTGTTCCACAAGAAGGTGAAACTTGCAATAAATGACTGTTTTTACTTGAAGCAAATCAGAGCTCAAGCAGAGACAGTGGTCCAGCCAAGTATGTTTACTGCTCTGGGAATGCTTTTGTGCTGATGCAGCATCTTTCACCCAGAATTTATGAACATTTTGAAAGCATTAAGAAAGATGGGCTAATGCCTGTGTTTGCAGATGTATTTAAACCAGGTTTTGGATGCTGCCGTCCATATAGCCTGCGCTGAGTTTGGTACTGCTGTGGTTGTTTCCTTAACTGTGTAGATGGTTTCTGCAGCTGGTGCCAAGCTCATGCTGATGCAGTTATGTTGTTAACAGGACCTGAGCAGGCCACTGCATGGCTAGCTCAGGTAGGTGGGTACACATGAGCTGTGGTCACTTGAGTATAAAAATACATTTGTCTTATTTTTAGGAGGCAAGAAGATCTGTGAACTGGACTGAAGGCTAAAGATCAGTCCCAAAGATACATTTCTCATTTCTACTGCTGCTTTTGAGGGGAGAGAAATGGGAAAAGTGAAATATTGTGAAGATTGTCACTAGCGAGAATAGATTCAGGCTAGGTTGTGTCATGTCCAACTGCTGAGTGAATGTTCAGAAAATGTCTTATAAAGGAAAATGTCCAGTGACCCAGAAGGGAGAGAAGTAGTCTCTTCATGTGTGCATATTTTCCTCATGGACCAGCAGATACATCTTTGGATGCTTTTTCTGAGATGCAGAGGTCACCTGTTAATCTGCAATGGCATACAGAAAAGGGCTGTATCTTTAGCCAACAGGAGGGTGTTTATGCAAGGATTTGATGTTATTTTTCTAGGAAAGAACATGCTGCCAAATAAATATCACCTGCTTCTGAGTATGTGCCAGGGATTTGGTGATGAGTTAAGGGCCAGAAGAACTGCAATGCCCTGAACTATTTCCAGCAGAGCCCTGGAGGGTGATAGCTCCAGAATGATTGGAGGATGTCTCTACCTTGCCAAACTATCCCCAGACAGCTGGGGTGAGTGGCTCCTCCTTGATAGTCTGGTGGTCCTCTACTCATTTTTCCTCAACATAAAAAGGGGGTCAATCTCAGAAAATTCTTGGAAGAGACAGTTCCTTCCAACTTACACACATTTTACTGAGAAACTTGCTTGTTCCCTTATCATTTACTTAGCTCACTCCTGGTGGTTTTCTGCAGACATTTTCCCCAGATGACATTGTTTAGAACCACAGTGAAACTGAAGGCACTACCCATGTTCTGCTCTGAATCCCTTAACTACAAAATGTTTTCAATCTGTGGAGAGGGCTTTTTTCCTATCTCATTCTCTCTGCTCCTTGGCTTCCCACAGTGACAGCCATATCTGTTTGATTTGAGAGAAGCTTTGCATGTGCTATGAGTGGCTCCTTCTGCTAACAATTTGTCCTCTGGAGACTTTTGCTGCACAGTATAAATAAATTTCACTGTTTAGTACTTTCCCATTTTGTTCCCCTGCTGCTGGCAGTGAGTTGATCTGTCCTCTTTTGTTTTTCAAATTTATCTTTCTTTGCCCTTCTTACATGAGACAAAGTCACAAGATTAAATTAACAAGGATGCATTATTGATGCATACTTTTTTTGTTGTTTCATGCTGCACTAAAAGTTCTGCATAAAATGGGAATTTAAGTGCAGATTACATTCTGGAATAGTATCCAGTTTGGTCTTAGGATGAGGAATAACAATTTATCCCACTTCAAAAAGTCTAGTGGTGTGTGCTGAATATATACAGTCTCCATATAAAAAGCGTTTTTCAGACATCCTGCCACATAAAGTCAGTGTTTTTATAAACACCCTTCATTTGGCCCATTCCGTGCATGTATGCTGCTAGAAATGATCAGGATGTTTAGCATGTCAGACCTTGCTGTGCAGTGGTAAATGTCAGTAGTGGAAGTTCTCCAGTTGTAGTATTATGCATGCCCCTGCAACCTTCAGCTCAGAATATGGTAAATATTTAGAGTGGCTGAGCCCAGTTTGGGCTCTGTGCTGTTTTAACTAGATTGTTTCTGCCTGCTTTAAAGCTGGCTTAGGCATTTATCCACCACACCAGAATCACTGCGGAGTACATGTACCCCTAATTGGGTATGATGAAGGCCACAGTCATGTTTTCCATGGTTCCAAGCCTGAAGCTTAGGGCACTTGAGGTTGTTTTTACTGCATGAATGTGACTGCATGTGGATTGTAATACAGAGAAAAACATACTGTGACCAGCTAATGAAGTCAGTAAAGTGGTTACATTTGCCTACTTTCTCGGAAATTATCATAATTCCTGTATTTCTTGGGATGCATAAATGAAATCTGTCAACCTAGACAATATTATTTTTGTTTATTTTGTTATCTTATTATAGCATAAATAGATTTTGAATAATATAAATCAAGTGGCTTTTTTTTCCCACTGACTTCTTTTAAGTGAAGAAGGACATCACCATGCACAGGGTAAAAAAGGCAAAGAGATATGAACCCATTAACATTTGCATTTTTAAAAAAAATCTTGATCTTAAAAAAAATAATACTTGAAGGAGGGGAAATTTGTCACCTTAACATTGCAAATTATGTGAAACCAGTATGTCCTCCCACCACAGCATATGTTTGTGGTGGGTAGGCGGGGGAGATGCAGGGAAGAGGTGATGGTATAAAAATACCTTGTAAAAACAAATGTTTGGCTAGGGAGAGAGTTTGTCCCTTCAGCTAGACTTGAGGGGGAAACCAGACAGACAGGGGGCGGATGGGGGCGTGGGGGGAGGAACTTAAGTCACTTCAGCGAGGTAAATAACTTGACAGTGTCTCAGAAATAGCAGTCAACTAATTAGCTGGAAAAGATCAGATATTAAACAATAAGGTAGCCTAGAAAGTTAAGGAGTAAAAGCTATTTAAATGACAAAGTAAGACCTTCAGGGACAAATACCAAAGAGAAGGGTGACAGGTAGAAACCCCAAGATAAAGCACACAGTCTTGCTAGCAGCCACTCTTACTGCACTTTCATTAACTGATAAGTAGGATTTTTCTCATTTATCCTTCTAATAGGCATGCTAAGACAAATACAAACCAGGGCCTCTGTGTGGTAACATAAATACAGCTTTGTAATGCACTGTTAGCATGGCTCCCTCCCTCCTCATGCTATAGGGAACAGTTTGTACACTCCACAGCATCCAGTACCATGCAAATGTGGGCAGACACCAACATAACCACCCACAGTGGCAGCCAGGGTGGAAAAGGACAGTTGTCTTGTCATGCCCATGGGCATTCTGTGTGCTGTGGTGGGGATCCGCATCGTAGGCCCTGGAGGATGCAAGAGGTGGTGGGAGGGCCAGGATGGACAACACTCAGTGCCCCTGCCCAGTTCCAGCTGGAAGTAGTAGCTGAGTCTCCTTCCTATCTGTGATAATTATAGTTTTAATTTGGTTTTCATTGACTCACCTCAGTGGACAAGCAGGTGCCCAGCCCTAGGAAGAGTGAGTGAGTGAGTGAGTGAGTGAGTGAGTGAGTGAGTGAGTGAGTGAGTGAGTGAGTGAGTGAGTGAGTGAGTGAGTGAGAAAAATAGATGTGATGAGATAGCAGGCTGGTGAAGTGCCCTTTACATCCACTGATCTGTTACCCACATGTATCCTGTTTTATGGACATCTTCAGAGGCTGCCTTCCTTTCTGCTTATTCCCTGTTGCTTTAATCTAGGAAAATTTGAAAGTGATTTGAATGGATATCTCCATGAAGAGAAGGTGTTTTGCTAAATCAGACAAAACCTGCTCACCTGCTCCCTCTCTTCTTTCACTTGGAAGTATGTCTTTCTCCTGCCTCATTGGATGACTTTTGGGACTAGGTCAACCTCCTGCAGGGTATTTTAGCTGAATACGCAAGGGCCTGTTGCTGTGAGGGCTTATGCCAACTGATAGATTGGCTGTGGGGCTTCTGAGTGACAGGCTGTTATAAGTGCAGGCCAGGTTTCAAGGGAGGCATATGCTGTGGAAGCTCCTTGGTTCTCAATTTGCAGTCAAAGACGGAAGAAGATTCAGCTCTCTTCTCCTCCTCTGACCTAAAACATATTGCCGAGGTCTGTTCCGCAGGGTGAAACTTTCCACTCGTAGGTGTTCACACACATTTGGCTATATCTGGCTACAGTCATATGTTGGTATACAGTCATTTCATACTTATATTCCTCTGAAAAACATGTATTTTCCCCCTTCAACAAATTTCAAAGAAAATACACCAACAAAACATCGATAGAGAAATTTTGCATACTTCAGTCAGGAAAAGGAAGCCTAGAATACCTTCTGAGCCACTGTCTGTGCAGCTGCATTGTTGCTTAGTCCTTCTGGGCTGACAGAGTAGTTCTGGGGATTAGTAGTCTGAGTTCCCTGACTTAGATGCATGTAATATTAATGAAATATTTTGGTGGAAATCTAGCTTTTACATTTCAGATTTGTTTCGTTGCACCAGTTGGTGGATTGAAACTGCCATTCCAGCAGCTGCCTGAATATCATGTAGCACAACATGCCTTGATGCCTTGTCATATTTCAGTGTTTGCTCACAGCACGAACAGTCCCAAGCATTGTGTTGGTTTTTTATGAAGGTCCAGAGTTAGCGAAATAGAGAGGATCTTTTTTTCCTTCACTTTCTCACAACCTCCCAAGTTCTCATGCCTTTCCTCTATCCGTTTCACTGATTTAGGGATCCACCCTTTACTGTGCAAGTGCACGGGGGCGCTTGCACCGTGGTAAGCAATGCAGTACAGAAAGCCTTTGCAGATGCTTCTGCATGTGGCTTCCTGAGTATACTGAGGTCTTCCTGCATATAGTGAACAGGTAACACTCTAATATCTGAAGAGTGGATAGTATAGCAGGCAAAGCTACAAGGCTTACAATTTGTCAAGAACTTTTTTTTGCTGGGGATCTTAACACGAAACCCTAAAGCTTTTCATAGAAATTCGGTACTTGTGATGCAACTCTTTGGGAAGCTTCTTATGTATAGAATGCAATTTCTGATAAAAAGGAGAGAAAGAGAAGTATATATTGTGGGGTGTTCAATTGTAGGATGATCATTAGGTGACCACTGAGATGTACAAGACCAAGCTTTAAGTTCTCAGGATGAATAAGAAGAAACAGAAATATCAATTAATCTTTCCAGTACTGTAGATAAGTTTCTTAACTGTTGGACTTTTGAGGAGAATGCATGAGTCTGATTTCTGTGGTTCTTTTGTGTGAAAACTCTCAGACTCTTTATCCAGTTCAAAAATTCCTCTTTTTCCCTTTTCCTGGTACTAAAAATTTATGGTTTTGAAATGAAAATGAAAACCTTTTTATCCAGCCAGATAGAACAATAAAAGTTGTAGGTGTCTTGTGAATGTGAAGCAAAGAGGAAGAAAACGTGTTAATTTATTGGCTCTCTGTGAGTGGAAAGTCTGGGTTTCACTTTAAAGTCAAATGTAAATGTCTTTTTTCCAACTTTGGCTTGTGACAGATCAAGATTTGACATATTCTTTTTTTTCCTAGCAAGCTGCTAAGGATTCAGACCAACTTGATGGAAATATACCTTTGACAGATGACAGCAGGATTTCATGAGTGATTTCTATCTCAAGGCAACTGCCCCTTCTCCACAGCCAGCAAGTAGCAATAGCATTTTAAAAGAAGGATGTCAGAGAGCAGCTTGGTTTTCTCAGTTGTCATCATTATTTGTTTCTCTCCTGGCCAAACCACCAGAAGCAGGTTAAGGATGACACAAACTAGCAACAAATCACAGGGTGGAGGACAGAGCATGTGACAATGCCCTGGCTGTGGTGCAAACATTTGAGCTACGTTTCGAAAGCCTGGATTTGTGTTCAGCAGAGTTCATGAGTGAAAAATAAAAGTCTCTGACGATAACAATCAACAACCTCAATCTCATTAGTGTCTGCTCTTCAGAGAAGAGGCTGGAGTGGATCCCATCAAGCTGTGATTTGGTTCAGTGCACTGGGGAAGGTTCCTAGAAGCATTACCCCAGCTTCTTTACACTATGCACTGAAGGGGGAAAAAAACAACATTTGGCAATTTGTTGTCAATATTTGTATAACTCCTGATGCCACTAAAACTGCATATGTAGGCTTTAAACTAACAAAAACAAAGCTGTGGCCAAGCTGGAGAACTGGATTTGTTTCCATGCACAATTAGGTTTATTTGTTTAGGTCTCATTTTATTTGCTTTCAGATGACTCAGATAGGAGTATTGCAATCCTTTCAAAGTGAAGTAGTGTTCTGTGTATTTTGGGCATTTGGCTTAGCCAAATGTGGAAAGAATTGGCTGCTCAATAGTATTTTCCTATCCAGAGGTTTTTTCAAACTTTTGAGAGGAACTGAAGGAATGTCCCTTCCATGCCAGGCTTTCCCCCCTTCCCCTTCACAGTGTCTCTCCATATTATTGTTAAAGAGCACAGGAATTTTAAAACACTCCTCTGTTGTGCAACTGTTAGCAACAGATCTTATTAATTGCTTTACCATTATGTTGCATACATAAATTCTCACTGGTGTCATCCATAACCCGTTGCTGTGAGTGTCTTTTAACCCATTCCAATGGAATATATCAATGGGGCCTTGCTCAGAATCTCCCATCCTGCTAGGCCAGCTCTGGGTTTGCCAAAAATTATTTCCTGCATACATGAAGGGATATGTACATTTTGGCAAGTAGCCAAGTTTTCAGTTGGGAATTAGTCACTAGGGGCAGATTATTTTCCAGTGGACATGCTGGCATGCTATCAGTGTTAAGAGAATTGTCTTAAATCTCAGCACCATAGTGTTTCTTTTATCCCCCAGCCCCCCAAAAAAACAAAGAAAAAAAAATGTTGGGGTTTTTTTTCTCTTCTGTCATATGTGTAGGAGGCAATGGCTTTAGGCACCACTAATTTTTGAGGGAATTTTTCCTTTGTTTTCTTCTGATAATTTTGCTTCCAGTAATACTACCATGGATGAGGTTTAAAACGGAGACAATATGAATAGATCCACATTTATTTTTATTTCTATGAAACATAAAGGATTTCCTGCATTCACCAGAAGTATGCATCTGATTTATAGCCTTCCTTAATGCTCTTCCCACTCACACTCATAAAAGAGATATAGTAACAAAGGCTAATAGACAATCTGTTTTAAAGTTTGCCCTGATAAAACCAAACTGGAACATTATTCAGTCTTAAATGTCAATTCTAAAATTTGGGATGTTTTTCTAATCAAGAACAATAAATGTGGAAAGTGTCTCCATGGAACGGAGCCGCTGCTCAGCACGCTGCTGGCCCAGGGCTGCACACACACTTTGGGGGAAGATGGGGTCTGCACATCACAAAAGTCCTCTCCATGCAGTCGCTTGCTCTGTGATACTGCTTGACCCTGGGAGGGACTGAACAGTGCTTACGATATGGGATTTGTTGGTTTTTAGTTTGTTTTTCTTTTTTTTACTTTTTAGAAGATAGGAAGCCAAAATATATCTATGACAGATGACCACATTGAGGAGGAATGTAAATCCTCAACTATGATAAAGGAGAAAGAAATAATATAAATTTCCAAGCCTGTGTTAAAAAACAAAAACCAGAAGAAATAATAAGGTGGACAAACTGGATGGCACCTAGGGATCTGTTCCATATGACACTTTGTTTCCCTCCATCTAGCTCTGGAGAGCTAAGACTGTCAGAATAGATCAAACCCATTTAGTGGCCTTACTTAACATGGCATCACTTTACAACACCTTCAGGGCATTTCAACATTGTACCTGGAAAGCTGTCAGACAACACAGTCCCATGTGCTGGCTGTAGCTCTCCTGCCCTTTCCCCACACACACCATTTTGCTGTGCGCAGTTCTTCACACAGTTCTTCCAAGGCTGTATGAGACTCTGAATTTCACTGGAAGCTGAGAGAGTAGGCTGGATCAGGACCTGTCAGAACTTATATTCTATAGGCTAGTGTTAAACATGTAATTTGATTATCTAAGTATGGTTTTAATGCATGACACTGAGTTAGTTTGACTTCTATTGACTAGTAAATACACAATTAGTTTTTATACACTGAAAATGTGTAACCATTCCAGACGCATATCTTTTGAGTGCATAGGAAAATATAAAGACAGTACACTGTATTGTAGGTCCCTCATCACATAAGAGACTTCCTATATTAAACCAATTTTCACAGTGTTTGGGCTCCCTTCCTTGCCATGTAGAATTAAGTGGTAAGACAGACTTTTTTGACAAGTTTTATGTATCTTTTGCAGTTGCTTATAACATACTGTGAGCTACAGCCCAGCAGGTTGTGATTTCAGTCTAAGGTGATTTTACCCCTTCCTTCCTGCAAATGTGTAATTGTGTGTAGGCAGATACTTGCTGATGCCTGACTAGTAATGCAAGTATTGAGACTTGTGGTCTTACCACCACTTCCTGATGTGCTTTACAGGTAAGCCGGAAAGAGACTCTGGGGAGGAATATTAGAAGAAAAGAAGGTAAAGATTTAAAGCATCAGCCTTGAAGCTACGAGGCAGTCAGGCCATAGAAGGAATCACAGAAAGCAGGCTGTACTTCATCTTCCATGTGATGAGGGACCTGAAGAGTTTAAGAATAGTAAAAACTTACGGCTGTGCCAAGCACAAGTAAGATGATGCACATGTTAATTCTATGTTATCCTATCCCTCTTTTCCCTAAGAGTGAATGAAGTCTGTACCTAAATGCCTGCTCCTGTTTAACTTCAGGGTAAAGTAAAATACCTCACCCTGAAACATCTCTGGGAGGTGTAAGTAAATCATAATCCAGACAAGACATACATGCTTTTCATCTGTTGAGAAGTATTACATCTTAGCTGAGGGTGGGAAGGAGGTGACTATCAGCCATGAAGGAGTAATTTAAGTCACCTGAACATTAAGCATATCCTAATCACTAAGGAGAGCACCAAATGCTGGGAAGCATGAAGAGAAAGAAGGGTGGAGTTAGATGAACCACCAATGAAGCTTTGAGATCTGAGCATGGCAGAATCTAGGAAGGCTCCAAAGGCTCAAAGGATACCTTGCCTGTTATCCTCTGAAACTGGATTTTTTTCTCCATATCTGAGGATTGATACACATAGTCTGATTTTATCTAATAAAAGAGAGGATAACTGCAGTCTGCTTTGATCTACAGGTGCTACTTGTCAGAAAACACTTTTCTCCCCCACTAATGCAGATCAAACTGTCATTGAAAAATCAGTTACTTTGATAACCTAGCTTTTTTGTGATGTTTCGCTTTCCATTGATAGTCTTTATTACATTGTCCTGTTCATTTTAAACAGGACCTTCAGTCTTCCATTATTAATAACCTTATTACAGTGATGCATGTTTATTTCCTCATTGATGGATTTCATAAAGTTCAATTTCCTGTCTTTGAACTTCACTGAAGTGAAACATACCAGGGATCTTCATTCCAGCAAATTTTTGTACATTGATTTTCTTACCATTACTCCCTTATACTGTATCTATAGCTGCATGGTCACTCACCAGCACACAGGAAGAAGCTTCTTCTGTATGTGCTCTCAGCTGTGCCTGTAATTAGCAGGTTGCAAAGCCCAACTCATAAACTTGCAGCTGTGGCTTAACACTTCTCTAAACAGGCCACGTAGCTTCCAGTTGGCCCTGAGTGCCGAAACATCTGTCTGCAATGACCCGTGAATCAGTGTGGTGGCTTCCTAGATAGAGGAGTGCTGGTGAGCAGTTAAGTAGCCTATTTATGCCAAAATGGCACTGGCTTGAGTTAGAAGACCAGTGGAGATAAATGTCATGTAGGCAGGTCAAGCAAGCAAGGTAGTATATGCAGTGCTGAATAATAATACACAAGTGAAGGTAAAACTGCAGATTGTGAGATCATAGGATTGCAGCTTGGGACAAACCTAAAGATATTGTTCTATAGAGGAGAAAATGGCACTGTGTAGGAGAGGAAATCCTTTTCTATCTTCTCCAAACTTACATTCAAAGCAGAATTGCTAAAGAACTCAGATTCATGGTATTTGCCCTTTCTTCTCTCCTTTCTTCTCTCCTTTTTTCTCTCTACTATCACTCAGAAAAGTGTGGGTAGGGGACTAAACCACTGTGAAAGCACCCATGCCATTACGATATCTGCCAGCCATAAGGAGCAATGCCAGTGTGCCAGAGAGCAACACAGGTCTGTAGTACAAAATATGCTTGTATGAGTGGGTGAATCTGGGGGATATGAAACTCCATGACAATATTTGACCATGCATGGCCAAGCTCTCACTTCCACATGAAAGGAGGAAACCTCAGTGTTTGTACATCAAGACAAAAATCCATCTTTTCACCCTGCTAACCCCTTGTTAAGCTTTATGACTTAGACTCTGTTGTTTCTCCAGCTTTGTTTCTTCCCAAGCACCCCACTGAGGATGCTTGCCACAGTGCTGCCAGAAGCTGTAGTGCTCCTTGGGAGTGAGTGCTGTGTCTTTTGCTTGCTCTGTGCAAATACTGTCTAAGCCCAATTGTGCACCATTTAAATATCTGTGTGCTTGTTAGGGGCGCGACTTTCTAGAGGACCACATGTGACAGCTTTGTTTTGCTCTTGGGAGTCAGATGTTCTCTCACTACATTACTTGGGATCCCAAGAAGGGCTATTCCCAAACTGACATTTTGCTGCAGGGTTTCAACTGGGATTTCTGCTGATTTTGTGCAGGGTTGCTGGCCCAGGCACCATGGACCTTGACCACTGGAATGGCCATTTTCAGCAAACCCTAGTTAACCAGACCCTCTGAAATATCCAAGAAGTTTCCAGCTAAAAGAAAAACTGAGCTGTTTGCAATGAAATGTACCCCTTGCATAGTAAAGGCTACATGTAAGGATATTCTCAGAAATAAATGAAAGCCATGCTGGTAACTGTCGCTGCTTTACAGCAGCTCCAAGAGCACTTTCTGTTTTCCTCACCTAAAATGGTGCCAGGATGCTTTTGTTGCCTGACGGGCTGCTGGCAAGAGCACCCCTTTGGATGGCGCTGATGGTAGTGCTGCTTACTGCTGGTGAGCCTGGCAGCCAGGCTCTGTCCCACCGCCCCTGCCAGGAGCGGGCAGCCTGGGGGGCTCCAGCGCTGGCACCAGGCACCTGCCAGGGACAGGCTGAGGAGGCTGGAACATGGAGACATGCCTGTCACCTGCCAGGCACCTGCCAGGGACAGGCTGAGGAGGCTGGAACATGGAGACATGCCTGTCACCTGCCAGGCACCTGCCAGAGACAGGCTGAAGAGGCCAGGACATGCCTGTGGCTGGGCAGGGCTGTGGAGAGCTGGAGCCTGGTGCTGCTGCAGTGCTGCTGGGGCAGGCACCAATAACCCCAGGGGATAATGAGGTGGGGTCATGGACAGGGTGAAATGTGGGAGCCCTGGGGAGCAGCAATGCCCTCAGGGCCCCGTTGGCTCTCCAGCACCAGCTCCAGCCTGTGCGAGGGTCCCGCTGGCAGCTGCCATCTGGCTGTGCGCCTGGGGACGAACACACCTGCTTGCTCCATGCTGAGGCCTCCCTGAAGGCCTTCTCTGGGTCATAAACCTGGAATTTAATCAAACACCGAATTGTAATGCTTCTGCCAGAAGAGGGTGACTGCTGGAGTCTGGCTGCGTTCCTGGACAGCTAGAGATGCTTCAGGAACGCTGATGTCCCTTGGGTGCAGCCAGACAAAATTATCATCTGGCCAGGAAGCAAACAGAGCCATTTGTTAAGGGTGAGTGCAAACCCTCAGCACCAGCTGGGCCTTCTGGATATGTCAAAATGGTTGTGCTGGTTTGAATTGAGGTCTCCCTGCAAACACAGACTGAATTTGCCCCTCAGCAGAGCACATTTAAATGGAAAACCAAGGAGAATGTCAAGCACTCAGTATGTGAAAAGTGATCTCAGAGAGAGCTAAACATCTGTAGATAAGTAAAAGGATCCCAATGCCATGGTTAGGTAAGTGGGACCTGAGAATAGCCTGCTGCTTAACAACTGCTGAGGAAAAGATGGCAGGATGGGAGAGGCATCAGTCTGTTTCAGAGGCCTGATTTTCACCTCTGTGCTCATGGCAATATTCTTCATTTGTGCAATATTTTTCACTCAAGAAACAATGCTGTTAAAGATGAAATGATATTGCTGATGAACTATTTGGTGTTAGCTTTCCAGTCAGGAAAGTGGAAGGGTCATGCATTTGTCATACTGAAATTATGTCATTTTGGGAAGGGAATAATGTTTTTGTACTACGAGATAATTAATGTCTTCTATCCCTGAGGATTTGATTAAACTATCAAGTACCAAGTGACATCTTTGTCATATGACACTTCTTTGGAAACTGTAAGTGCCAGAACAGCATTTCAGTGTATACTTTGGCTAATGTAGAGCCACTGCTCCTCCCCAGGGCTGAATTTGTCATGACTCCTGGGCAGTGAGGAATCTTTGCTCTCTCGAAATAGGTTATTTCCTTTTTCTGGAGAGAAATAAGAAGATAAAAGCAAGGGATTAATAAATTTTTAGGTAGAATTCCTGCAGCAAGGAATTGTGATCACTATGAAAAAGCAGTAGTACTGAGACTTTGGGCTATATTGTTCAGGAGAAAAACTTTGCATCTCACAATAGGCAGAAAGGGAGATACTATTAATATTACTTTTCTGTAGATGTTTAAAATACAGTTAACTAATGCCTGCACCAGTAAAGTTACTTGTATTGAAGGCATTGTACTGATAAAAGGTGAGGAATGTCCATCTGGGATTAAAGAGGTTAGGTAAATAAAAGGGAGCAACAAGGAGAAGGACACAAAAAATGACATATATGAGACAAAGCAATTGTTAGGAAATTAATCTAGGAATTACCCCAACATACTGGAAATCTGTGGGCCCTGGTGGTCTGGTAGATTACACTGTCCTAGCTGCTACCACTTCACTTTTAAAATGTAAAATCTGTCCTGATCCTCAAATGTCTTCAGCTGTTACGTTCAAGTTCTTTCAAGTGCTGTGCAAGAAAAAGCCATGAACACTAGCTCTGACAGAGCAGTGAATACAACAGGTGAAAAAAATAGAAAGCTAGTTAAAACTAAATCTTAAAATCCTGTTGCAATTCCATCATGAGGCTTGACATTAAATGAATTTTCATATAAAAATAAGGGGTGAATATTTGAGTTTGTATTCTCATTTCTTTCCTCAAGAAAGTGTACTGTAAAATTTTATAATATCCAGTTATCTTCACATACAAAGAGCTTATTTCCTATTCTATAACTTAATGACTGTCAAGGTTACCACAGTCATGATGCTTTGTTATTCCCTAGGTTTCCCAGTTGGAAGGAAGTTTGTTGTGTAAGTTAAAACAATAGACATGAAAAAAGTAAAGGAAGAAATATCCCCATAACTCTACTAAATTTCTTAAATTCCATAGCAGGACGAAATGAGCAAAAACCCAAATGGAATTCAACTTGAACTCTTTTGTTGGATTTTATTTTAAAACTTTCTGTGAGGAGATTCAATAGGTATTTTAGCTCAATCCCTAAACTACTTCTGGATGAACCTCAGTTCTTAAGATCCAGACATTTTACTGGCAGTAATGTTTGGTTGGTGTTAGAAGGCTTCAAGCTTGCGTTCCTCAGATTACTTCATTCACTTATGTCAGCCAAAATGCCAGTGAAACAATTTGGGCATGGAGGACTGAAATGGGAAGATTTTGAATTGTTGCCCCATCATTCAGAAACTGAAGCTCAGGATATATTTCGATGCAGCAGTAGAAATTGTCTCCAGTTTCAGTGGTCTTGAATAAAAATTATTTTGCTGTCATGATGTGGAAAGCAGAGAAAATGTGAAACAAAAAGTGTTAAGTCTAAACACATAGTTAACTGAGCAAGTTGCTACAAAACTCCCTAAAAATCTCAGATTTATTTAAGTGTTTTATTAAAAAATTATGTAACTTGATGTCTCTTGTTTTATTTGTTATAAAGATTTGTGTGTTTCTTAGCTTGCAAGGGCATGGGATTGGAATCTCTCATGGCTTCAAGAAAGGAAGTTTTTTTCTGGGGTAAATTTCCTTGCTTGATAGAAAATATTTGTATATTATCTCCTTAAGTGAACTTATTTGTGTTGAAAAAGAAAACAATTAACTGTTGTGGCTTCGGCTAGAGATATGAACTCATACTATTAGACTAGGAAAAAGAGCCATCTTTATTCAGTTGTCCCTGTAATTTATGTCCCTGCCCAGGCCACTTTGTCGCCATACTGCATTATTCTCTAGGAACCTGGTTCATAGTCCTGCAAACAGCTCCCTTCAACTGCAATTCATGGTATATCCCAGAAGATTTCAGAAACTCTAAGAACAAAGTCCCACCCTTTTCTGGAGGCAGACTGAGGGTAATACTGAGGGTAATATCTTCTACTAAACAGAGGCTGAACCTTAAGTTTAGTGTTGACACAAGTTGAATTTCTTGTACAATAGCTGTGATTGAAGCAAGTCTTTCTGCAGTACCTGTTGAGACTCAGTGACACATAGGAGAAAGGGATGATGCCATTTTGGTGGCACTGGTGTCACCATTCTAAGAAGAAGAAGACCCTTGTGCACCTATGGAAGGAAAAATTAAAGCTCACCTGCGGAGCAGCTTTTGACTTTCTCTCAGGACTGTCATTAGGTAGGGCTAAATTGTTTTGGAGGTTTGAAAGAGTAACTTACATGTGAGGTATCCAAAAGAATGAGGAGTTGTTTATATACTCAGTGTAGTGAACTAGTCCTGTTATTGCTGTGGATGAGTTATCTGACTTTTCAAGGAAAAGAGAGTGACAATTTGGATTTTCTTTGGAGATTGATTTACTTTTCAATGTTAAAGAGCTAAGAGATGGCAGTTTTCACCTTTGGATATCCAAGATTGTGGCAATATACAAAGTTTTGTAGGAGCCTTCATGATTGTCTCTAGGCAGCCTGTTGGAGATCAATGAAACATTTTGAATTACCCGAGTTATTGAAATATGAAAGAATTATTTGAAGTAGTGAGATGTCAGTTTTGCCCTTTATAGGCTTACCTTAGTAAAGCAGAAGTGAAATACACATTGCCAAAATTTTTAAGAGCTCTGAACTTCTCAGAATCAACCAGGTATTTGTTCTACACATATGGTAGACCTGAGGTGTGTCTGTGTGTCTGCTTTTGCACTATTGAAAACATTCCCAGACTTCACAGAGACAATCACCTGGTCTATAATATTCTCAGCAGAGGGCAGACAGTGGGATCTGATGTTGCACAGTCTATTTGCTATGATCTGTTACTGCTGGCAACTGCATGTGGGATTTATATGTGAATGTCCTACTCAGAGCTTTGGGAATTCATCTTCTCATCTTTCTTGAATAAACTATATTTTGCTGAAAAAATTTATAGCAGTATGGATTCTTATTGTTGGTATATTGAGGAGCACTCAGACTTTTGAAAAGGACCCACGTATTTTATTAAGTGATGAAGAAGGGAGTGTATGGAGAGCTGGTGCTAAAATTATACCACATTTGAATTTTTTTTTTCTGTGAGGCTTCTTGTGCCCTTTGCCGAAACCTTTGCTGCTGGACACATAAATGGAAGTGTTCTGGCCTAAATGGACCTTGTTTCTAAGTGAGTCTGACCATTCCTATATTAAACCATTTCTAGAATACACAAATAAAGGAGCTGACAGTTTATAGAATTCGATATAACTGATATAAATTGCTTTCCATAACTCTTTAAACATGTGGAAATGAGGATGCAGTTATTCACAGAATTTATAGTTTATTTCATTCTGATCCATTATTATATTGGAAAGACGAGTTACTGAGTCACTGCTATAATTTTTTTTTCCATAGCTGCTGATAACTTGATCATGTTAGTTTTGGAAATTTTTATTCTTCGATTTATTCTCACAGTATGAGAATTTTTCTCATGTTCCAAATTTCAGTCTCAGGCCATCTTGTTTCTATAAAGTGTTGCCTTGTTTTGATTTGTTTCTCAGAATGATGGGTGATGTTGAGGTTCTCCTTGTGGGGCATCTCACTATTGCCCTGGTGCACCTGTATTCTTGGACCACCACACTGGAATGTAAGAAATGGTAGAACCAAAACTGAAATACTTATATATTGCTAATTGATACATGAAATAATACCCTGAAGAAATAATTTTGCCCCCTTTTTTAAAGATCTGGGATTCAAGCCAGGATTGCCACTACCACTAGAATTAGGTAGGATCATAAGACATCATAACACCAGATTTTTCAGTTGACTGGATGCCGCTCATGTTGGCACTGCATTTCTCAACTGTTTGGTTGAATCTGTTTTCGAGTTGTGTTGCAGCAAAGTACACTAAATTTTCATCACAGAGCAACTGGAGGTCTGGACAGAGGGTCAAGAAGAACAGATGTGGCTTTGTAGATACAGGTTAGAAAGTTCATTCAAGTGGGAGGAAAAATAACTATGTGTCTCAATAGGATGCAGGAAAATGGGAAAGGGGCAGCAAGTCACATGTATTTCCAGAAGGCCTTGAATCTATAGGATGCAGCTCTCTCAGAAGGGTGGCTTCTGTGCTATTCTGACTCTCCAAAAGGCACAGAAAGCATGAATCTGAAACATGAAACCAGGCCTGAGGTCCTAAGTTGCACTGAAATAGCAGTGTTGTTTCTTTTTCCAGATAAGTAATTACTCTGTGGAGCCAGCGAGGAGGGGCTTGGAATATCACTTGAAATTACTTCCCCCCCCACACACCTCCACATTTTTTAAAAGACTTTCCATGCAATGCAGTCAGTGCTTAATTCTTAGGAGAACAGAAATGGTGATTAGGGCACAGTGCAGGAGGAGTACCTCTTGAGAACTGCTGGGGGACTCTTTAAAAAGATAGAAGGGAAAGTGGAAAGGTCAGTTTAGGTTCCAGGCTGTTAAATCATGGAGACACATTCAAGGTCTGTTCCAGCCATTCTATATCACCAGAATGGCAGAAAAATGTCCCATTCACTCTGGCCCAGATACACAGGCTGTTTCTCTTCTATTTTTATTGTTAGGATGGTCTATCTTAAAAGTGATACAAACTCTCCGTTTCCTACTGGAAACATTAAATTTCATTATATCTGCCACAAAACTGAGCAGTATTTAGGACACTCATCTGAGAAACCCATCTTCATAAGCCTGTGTTTCTGCCTTTCTGTTCTTGACCACCTTCTTCCCACAAGAGTAAAAAAAGCTTTCCTTTTTTCAGGAAAGCTTCTCCCATGTTTATTCTGCTGTTCTTGTTAGCATGACTCTTTTGCCTGACTCCCTATATTCCTGTTTTCATTCCTCCTCAATATTGAGCTTGTCTATTTATGGAATCAGTATCACTGTCTATTACCATGATGTGCAAATGCTATCTCTAAAAATTATCAAAGTGCCTTGTAAATGTCATGGTACATTGCCATACTCATTAGAAAATCCTAAGTGCTCAGGGTAGAGTTCTTTGCAGGGCTGGAAATTCATTTGGATTTTACTTGAGACAAGATCCTTGATGAGCAGGAAGGTTTTGATGCATTGATTGCATTGGCCCAGAGGATAAAGCAGCTGCAGAGGCTTGTTCATCAGAATTAGTTTCTAGAGTTCAATCCGTTAATTGCTTTAGAAATTAGGAACAAGTTTTCAAACCAGCTTCCAGCTTTCAAACCAGTTTCCACAGCTTTTGGAAGGACATTTTGACACAGGGGTCTGAGTCCAGGAGTAAGAGGACAGGGGAAGTGTGTCAGTGCTTAAAAGTTGTATTTGTTTTGCTGCAGCAAATGGAGCTGCCTTATTCTTCATCTGCCTAAGGTATGGGTTGATCTTAACTAAGTAGGTAGGGAACAAATTTTCCAGCAGACCAAAGGAGGAAAGAGATGCTTTCTAGCCATCCACACCTATGAGGGCATCAGTCAGTACCCTGTTTTACCCTATGGCTGTGATAGCTCTTAAAGTTTCAGAAGTATTTTCAATCCCTTAAAGCATTTTTCGCAGTCTGACCAACACTGACTCAGTCTTTTTGGAGTTCAGAATGAGTCAGTCAGCTGTCCTTTACCAAAGATCTGAATTCCTATTGATGTACTGTCTTTTCAATAATAGCAACAGCTGCAACTGTTGAGAAAGAGTGTCCTTGCAATGTTACCAGCTATGCCTCTGTCACCTTGGAGTATCCACCATAGATTAACAAAAAGGGTATGTGTGACCCTGCAGGTGGAGGCCTGGACAGAAGATAGAATTACACACCATTCTGAGCTCTGCTTCAAACAAGACATTGCAGGTACCCCAAGCAGAGTCACCTCTTTCTGAATTCAGCATTTTCATGGCTTATTGCACTCCTACATATGGCTCTATATGGGATCACCAGGGTTTTTTCTATAATAATGATGGCCAGAGTGGCAATAAACACAGTCTCCATTCTGTGTCCTGATGTGAACCCTGGCGGTGAGGCCTCCAGAAAGCTGGCACTTGTATGCTGTTGGCATTTTCTGATCACTGTGTTTTTAATCATTTTGCCCAGAAATGAGATGGCAATTGCAGACATCTAAAGGGATAATGTTTCCTTCCTGAGGAGTGGAAAAACTACTTACTTTTCAAGGAGCTTGATAGGTGAATCTCTCTGACTGAGGCACTGACTATTTCCATTTTTGTCAGGCAAACTTTTTCTGCATTTTTACCAATACAGAAAGCCACAAAACTGATTTATATTTTATGGTTCTGATTTTTTAGCACATTTCTTAAGCTTTGCCATGTGGATATGAGGTGGGATGAAACAGATAATGGTATCTGTTGAAAGATGAAGCATTAATTCCCTTTGTGGTTTTACTCGATCTTACCAGTCCTGTATCTTGATGATTCTTCACAGGTTTTGGGGCTTCAGTCTAACACTGTAATTAAACTGCCTGGCTTGATGAGCTGTTTTGTGTAGTGAACTTCTGATTCTAGTTTTAACTGTGCAATGCTTTTTAAAAAGTGATTTCTGTCTGTCTGATTCATTGGTCTTTAGCCACCTCTAAACTATGGTAAATTTCCTATCTGTGTATGCAGGTTGGAATTTACATGCTGAGGACAATTAACATCAAGTCCTTGGGCTGCTGGTTAGGCCATTATTTGTAGTCTGTGAGTGAACTTCCCAGTGATGAAATACTTTTCTGAAGCAGACCTGTTTGGTGAGAAAACTCCAAAGCACTGAGAAAGCAGTGGTGAAACTTTGGCTTGGTAGCATCCTAATTAAACCAGAGAAGTTGTATGTTGGTTTCACTCCCATCAGCAGCTCCAAAGTGTTCAGTCCTATGCATAAGGTCTGTAGGGCATATACCATGTTCAGCCAGTGTGCTTTCTCTGTTTGACTGCTTTCAGTGAAAACCTTACAGATACTACTTTACTATTGGTCTCTGGTCCATTGAAAGATTCTGGTTTTAAATAGCTATGCAGCCACCCTTTATTGGTTCATTCTGTGATCTGTTCTCAGAGGCTAAGGGTTGTGTAGACTCAAAAATTATCAGAAATTGTCCTGGAAAAGGCTGTGTAGTTCTTACTCACTATTCAAGCTCTCTACATATCTAAGACAACATTTAGTGTAATAATAAGGAATTAGGTCTTGTGCTTCATATACTACAATTTAGGTTTATGGTTGGCAGAATGCGTTGCTTTATTTGTTGATTGGGGTTTTTTTGTTTTGTTTTAAATGAGAACTATGACTCTATTTCTGGAATGTCTGAAACTAATTTCACTTTGTCGTCATTCATAATCAATTCCAGAGCTATCAAGTATTTCATAAAATGGTAGCAGCAGATTTTTTCCTACATCAACCACCGGGACTAAAAAATAAATGCACATAATAGGGCCAGATTCTCAAGGCACATGTGACACTTTATTAAGCCCGTGTATATCATAGTTTACAGCCTCAGAAAATTCTTGTTCTTTTCTCCGATTATATTCTCAACTACTGTTTCATTCAAGTGTAGCCAAAGTCATGTCATTCTTGTTCTAATTCTTATGAACAAAGCACACAGCTTTTAGTTTTTATTCTTGGCCTCATTAATTATGATAGTGCAAATTTACAAAATGAATGTAAGCAGCGAAGAACTTATAGGTGATTGTCAAGTTCCACTTGAGGATACACATTTCAGGAGCTCCATTTATTCAGCTTATCTGACAACCAACCAGTTCTTTCATTTCAAACTGCTGGAAAAGCTAATGAGAAGCATTTCCCAAATGAAGTGAGAAAAATAATGTTTTACCTACCAAAAATCTCCAAACACTTGTTGCTTAGTACCCACATGTAGAGGAACATGGCTGTGCATCTGTCTCTAAAATACATGTGCCTGAGAAAGGAACCCAGTGGTATTCTGGGCCAGCAAAGGCTACTGAAGACTCTATGGGCGCATTTTTCTGACTATTCCAGAAGAGGTTCAAGACACACTGCTTCTGAAGCCTACAGCCTTTCTTCCTTTCCCTTATTCCATCACTTTTTTGTGTATATAAACACAAAATGTCATTAAGTACTGCTTCCAGAGACAGCTTTTAGGTTAGTGAAAGAATGCCCAGTGCAAACTAGTTTGCTTACCTTCCAGTGTGAGCTCATAGGTTTGGGAAAAAGATATAAATAGAAAATGCCATCTTATGATACTCTATTTTTATTGTATTTTGAAATACTTACATATGAGTCGTTAGACATAATTATTGTGAATAATGGAGCCTGAGAGTTAGTCCTTCTTATGGCATTAATTCTCATTGTCACTACTGCACATACTATCCTCTAAAACTGGACTTAATCTGTGGTTTGGATTTGTGGGAGCTGCTTTTTTTGGCTTTGTTATGTAACCACATTACAACTGTGCCAAACAGCTTGCTTGTTTCAATAGGATGATAATTTGTTAAAGCAGGAGGGAGGAGAGAAGGACTGAAGTGCCACGTCTGCTTGGTTTTGCAAATATGGTACCTCATACCCACAAAGCATTTGCAAACATATAGCCAGCAGTGTAGGTGGAAGCTGTGTAGAATACGTTAGGAATTACCTCTTTTCAAAGTCTCAGAAATCTTGTGGGGTCAAAATATTCATCAGCATACTGATGTTTAATAAGTTGCCATCTGTCAGCTGAAATGTGGTAAATCCAGCGTGAACACTTTTAGCCCACAGAAAATGTAAGGAAATTTGATGTAGCTTTGCCTGCAGGGAAAGATGGCTAAACTAAAAGTGTGCAACCAGGTATTTCCAAGGTCTCAGCTGATTTACAATAACTTGACCCATGATTGAGAGTCCTTCTGCACCTCCATCTGCAGCCAGATGATACTCAGAAACTGAGATTTGGAGGGATGGCTAGATTTAGCTATTTTTAAATTTAATTCAACTGTTTGGCACCAGAAAGCCTTTCAAAATTTGCTCTGGCCAGGATGCATGGAAAGTACGTGCTCTGACAATGTAACACTGATTATTTTATGGATTTCTGCAGTTCAATATTGTAAGCATCCAGGAGCTAACCCCCTCTCCATGCCCCTGCCAAAGTCGTTCAAATGATTTTGTGGAGAAAAATTTCCAAGAAAATCTCAAGAAAAAGGAGCCATGTGCTTGGGTTTTGCTACCTACCACTGAGTATTCTTGAAAAATTGCAGAGGGATTTGTAGGTTACAAGTGTACAACTCATACAACACAGTGTGTTACTAAGTACAGTACTGTCTTGCAGGAAGTAAGGTTTGAATGTCACTCTTGGGCTTTGAATACATTGCAGTGGGAAATGAACAGGAATTACCATTTCATCATGTGTCAACTGACAGTTTCCTTTGAAAATTCAACTTCTACTTGACTGCCATATTCTTAAGACTAGAAGAGACATTATAATCTCCTTTGTTTGTCCTTCCATGTGACACAGCTTGCAAAATCTACATTAACTGTTCCCAACTGAACCAAGCCTAGAACTCAAGCAGGCTCAACACTGCAAGTATTTAAATGTCCATTTTTAAGAAGAGTCAGCTGGAAACCTCAAACTGCAACACATTCTATCTTTACAGGAAAATGAATTTCATTTAGATATGAACTTTGTGCTGTCGCCTTGACTCAGTTTTTTTAAAGTAAAATTAGTATCTGGCAAAAACATTCCAACCTCCTTGCTTATTGGGTAATATAGTTCATTGGTCATTTAAAGAAGTGTAAAAGAATATACCTGAGAGACTGCATTCCTTTGGAAGGATGCAGGGTACCTCAAATGCACAATAGCCCTCACTTGGGTATGAAGTGCAGAAAAAAGCAACTGATTACAAAAATTCCTGATGAAAATCAAGTTGCAAATAGTCCTCATCTATTCAATCTGCACTGAAGTAATGACACATTTTGAAAAAAAAGTTTGGATTTCACTTCTTTTTTTGTTTAATGACTAAGTGTAGACACTAAAGAAGGGAATTGACTGATTTTATGAGCTGATTCCCTTTCCTTCCTCCTTGGCTCATGTGTCTCTCTGGTGACTAATGGGGAGGTTGCTTCTCTGGAACACAAGGGGAAAGTTTCAGTAAATTGCAAAAGCATGTTTGTTACTTGGAAGTCTTTTGGCGCATTTTTGAGCAAAGTTCATGGAAACCATAAAACTATTTTGAAGAAAGACTTAGAGGCCACATTATCAAAAAATGCACCTACACAGAGGGACCTGCTTGTGAAAAGTTCATTGCAGTGATCAGATCAAGAAACTGAGCTGTCGTGCAGTCAAACAGGTGTGTGTAAAATACACGACTGCATCTGCAGATGAGGCAGTTTCCCTGTCATGGAAATACACAGCTCTCAGATTTGCATGGTTGTCTCTGTACTTTATAAGGGCAAATTAAGTACCTAATTTTATCTGACAATTAAACTCTTTCCTTACCTCTTTCCTTGATGCTTCTGTTTTCCATGTGTCGAAGATAAATATTTCCCCTGTAGAACAACCTAATGCTTCTAAAATGTTCTGCCCTCAGAGAAAGCACTATTTGAAGCACAATTACTAATAAGGTTGTATTGGAGACTTGTTTGTTCTCACAGTAACCTGATCTCAGTAAGACTTCTAAGTCTTCCTAGCAGTAACTTTATTTTCTTAGCAGTTTTATTTTCTTATGTGAGGAAAACCATCAGAATCTATGGGAGGAGAG
>VWYI01028157.1:2524-12752 GCA_013399455.1 Anthoscopus minutus
GAAAACATTTTCAAGCCAGATTAATTTGAATATGTGCTTGTTAGAAAATAATCCAAGCATAAACATCTACAAATGTTCATTAAGATGTCACTGATCAGTGTTATTCTTCCATAATAAAAATTAGTATTTCAAACCGGGTAGGTTCCAAATTACGTTAACACAAGAGAAACTTGATTGCCTTAGAGCTATCTTGGAGTTTATTACTTTTCAAATTATACCTGGCATGATTATTGTGGACAGAGGGTAAAAAACACATGCAAAATAAATTATTGAAAACATTACAATGAATAATGTATCTCTTGTTTCCTTATGAAAATTTTGAGATACACCCAGGTTCAAATAAATTCAAGTAACTGTACATTTTCTCCACACATGTAAGATAACAGCAGTTTTTAAATAGAATTTCACACTTTATAAATCTGTAATAGAAGGATGTTAAGTTTTAAAAGTCCTCAATTAATTTGTTTGCCTATGAACACTTCAGTCATTCTGAGTTGTATAATAAAGGAAGAAAAAAGTTATGGACCATTGAGGTATAGAGAATTGTCTGTGCCAGGAGGCATCAGGCAAAAGAGAAAGTTGGTGAAATTTCCTTCCTCAGTTCTACATTTTCCTTGGATAATTAAATTTAAAAAATTATATAAGTTTTAGGAGCAATTGGAGACTGGTTTTTGCTCAGAAGAGTTAAGCCTGGACACACCTTTGACTTCTCTTAGGCTTTTGTATTCAAGCACTTGCAGCAGTGAAAGGTGAAAAGGAGGAGAAAGAGGCCTTCTTTCATATATAATTAAATGTTCTTTATTTAATGAAAAGCAGCAAGGAGGATTTAGAGATAGAATCATAGAGCAGTTTGGGTTGTGAGGGTCCTTAAAGATCATCAAGTTCCAAGCTCCCTATCAAGGACAGGGACACCTTCTGCTAGACCAGGTCGTTCAAAGACCCATCCAACCTGGCCTTGAACACCTCAAGGTCTGGGTAGTCTGCAGCCTCTCTGAGAAACCTGTTCTAGTGTCTCACTACCCTCACTGCAGAGAATTTTTTCCTCATATCTCATCTAAACCTAACCACCTTCAGCTTAAGGCCATTGCCCCTTGTCCTGCAGCCACATGCCCTTGTGAAACATCCCTCTCCAGCCCCCTTGTGGGATCCCTGACCGTGCTGAAAGGCTGCTGCTTATAAGGGCTTCTCAGAGCCTTCTCTTATCCAGGCCAAACAGCCTCAACTTATCTCCTCACAGGAGAGGTCCTCCAGCCCTCTGATCAGCTTAATGCCCTCCTCTGGGTTTGCTCCAACAGGTCAATGTCTTTATTGTGTTGGGGCCACAGAGCTACACCTTCAAACATCCCACTGATCATATGGACAGTGAGCTAATCTGAGAAGGGGGAAACAAATTTCAGTCTCTTTAGAAACAGTTTGAATTGAAATTCAGCCTCACTGGCCCACAGTAAACAGCCTGACCATGAGTCTTGAGGAAAAATACGGTCACTCCTATGGTACAATGCTGCAGCCAGTGTAGTGCAGTCTAAGACACAGATATTACTTCTAAACTTCAGAGAGCTTTGATAGAAGCCAGACAACTAACTTCTTCCTACAGGCAAACTTTAAGGTCCTTATGTGTATGTCCATTGACAATTGACTAAATACTTCTGGAGTTTTCTAAGAAAATATTAGCAATCCAGTCAGGTACTCATGAATTCAGGAGATGAACTGAAGCTTGGAGAATCATGTTTTCTCCCTCGGCATTCAATTTTTAATTAATACATCTAAGCATTGCTACATAAAATAAGTTCCATAAAATTTACAAAAATTATTATCATAAAGAGTTATGAAGGCACAAGAGGGAAAAATCCATCAGTCATTTTGAAAGTAGTGAGAGGGTGATTCTAATAAAGAAAAGTGCTCTCTCTAGAATGCAGGGGGAATAGCTCTCAGTGGAAGGGAGACCAAAGGTCAAAGGCATAGCTTTTCAGTGCACCAAATGAAAAAATTACATATTTGGCTTCACAAATTAATATTCATTCATTAAAAAATTCATTCATCAAAAAAATTTCTGCAATAATCACTGCATACTCCTGTCTTTTAAAATCATTGTTGCTCTTCCACAGTGTCTCTGATGTACTGACAAACATAAATATTATACTGATATAGTTTTGAGCTGAGTAACTTTAGCTCAAATTACTAGTTAGGAGGAAGAGTTTGGCTTCCTTCTGAAAAACATTTCATTCCTTTCATCCTACAAATGGTTCCTAAATGAAGAACCACACTGGGGACTGACAAGAATAGTTATGATTTTCCTGGGCATTGCAGGCTAAACCAGCAAAGGATGTTTTTCAGTGATGAGGAAAACACGACTTGCTCTTACAGTTCCCAGTACAGTTCCTAGGGCTTGGAGTGTTGGTTTGGTATGGATAAAGGCAGCCTTCCCAGAGGATGGCAAAGAGGCTTTTTTGCTCTAAGGCACTTCTCTCAGCTAAAGGGAGAAGCAAAGAAGAAAGAAACTAACAATCAATTTCTGGGTATCAGCCAAGGAGAGATATGCCTAAATGCATTAGGCTAAGAAGGTTTCATTGTGTAGCTGTTCTAAAAGATTAAATAGCATGGCTGACTTCAGACTAAAGAACCTGTATTAGAATTACAGAATCTGTATTAGAATTACAGCATTTATTGATGTAAGTGGCTGACAACAGACTGCAGATTGTACTTCATGGGCCAGTGTGGTATCTTGTCATGGTGTAAAGCTGACTCAACAGCCAGAGAACACCATTTAAATAAGGAACCATTTAAATGAGGAATTAAAATTGAACAAAATTGAAAATCTATTTGAAAATCAAAGTATGAAAACAAGATCTTTCTTTTGCTTAGAGACAGAATTTGGTTTAGTTCTAACTTGAAGGTGTCACGGTACAAAAGTCATAAATATTACTGCGTTTTTTCATAGCTTACAGTGACAATGGAGAAAATATTTATATTTCATATATAACATATATATTTCATATATATATAATTTCATCCGACACAAGTAAAGATGAAATTTTGAAAATCAGCACTGTTTCAGTATGATTTTCTCTCTGTTCACTGACTTACACAAAAGTGAAAAAACTCCTCTACATCTGAAGCTAGGACTTCCATATGTACTAAAATCTCCATCAGCTTCCACAGAAAGAGCAGAGCTTTGCTTTGGAATTCTTATGTACCCTTCCTCACTGTGCTGTATAATCAAATGTAGTAAATGTGAGAGTAGCAAGAGAATATACTTTATATCTTCACTGTATTTCAACCCAGGGAAGAAGTCACAACTTATAATTCCTATCCAGAGAACTAAGGTCAGATAGGACTGGGTCATCTCATCTGATTCAGTGTATCAGAGGATATTACATTTGAGGTTTTTCAATTTAAGTCAACCAACTCAGAAATAATTTCTGTGATCCTTCTTCTTCAACCTGTAAAGGTCAAAACCACATTCATTTTTCCAGCATCAGTTTCACCAACATTGCACACAGAGGTAAATAGTCGTTGCCCTTCTCCTTGTATTTAAATGATGAAAAATTTCATTTGCATTTGATGACACAGTGTTATCCCAGGAATTCATATAAAGATATTTGTCTATAAGTTTCCTCAAATTCACAGTTAGAGATTAAGCACGATACAATTCTATTCACTATCGCTGGGTTCCTTACATTGTGACTGCCTATATAAATCCATACTTTGCTTCAAAAGACATATTTTACCAAGTGATATAGGTAATTATTACCATCCTCCCAATGTTTTTAAGTAATCTCAGAATGAGATTATTCCAGGTCACAGATAGAAATGTGGTAAAGAAATACAACATTTTCAGTGATGACTCCTCCCTTTACTTTTTGAGATCCACCAGTCACTTTGTAATGTTCATCTGCATTTGTTCTGTCAATACTAAAGAACTACAATATTTTTAATCAGGATTCTATTTAATAATGGATTAACCCCTATAGATATTTATTTGTTACAACTATATAATTGTTTTATGAATATAACTCATAGTATCCTCAAAGAAATTAATTTTTGACAAGATATATTTTCATTAAACTAAAATCATGGAAATTATTGCATTCTTTGTCATCTGAACACGGTGGCAGATTTTCTGTTATTTTGCCTCAGACCAGGGGAACTTCAATTGGCTCATAAAAATATTTATATTGTCAGTGTATTTTCCTGGAACTGATATGAGGCCTTCTACCTTCACTAGTGATTCCTATAGTCCAAACTCAGACAAGTGTTTGGAATAGTCATTTCTAGATCAGGTGGTATGTAGTTACAGATCAGTTTAAGCAGAAATCATGTAATCACTGAGATATCACTCATGGAGTATACAGAGAACAGTGATTTTAATTTAAAACAAAGATATTTGCTATATATGGGGTTGTCTTTTATATAAACTGATATGACATATAAAAATGAGCATCACTGATCACTCAGCTTTCCTAAATAATGTAGAACTCTGCCTCACCCTCCTAATCCTTGTAATACAAGATTATGGTTTAAATCTTATTCTTCCAGAAGCATCCATCCCTTCCAAAATCAAATACCAGTTCAAAGAAAGAGAAGAGGGGGAAATTAATATACCTTTTCCTGAAACAGAAGACTGAATTCCTAAGGATAAGCGATGAACTTCACAAAACAGATACATGTAAATGTCTCTACTTCAACCCAGCTGTGCTCTTACTTCCCCTGCTAGGAAAATAAGAATGCATCTTTCCCTTAAGGCAAGTGGTCATGTGATGATGTTCCTGTGCTCTGAACCAGAGTTTATTTCCAACAAGTAATAGACCCTTCTGAACAGCAGTTTGGGGAGGAGATGCTAGCACATGGTGCTGTTTGGGTCTGTAATTGTACGCATTTATAGAGACAATATTATGGGGAAACAGAGGAATACTGAGTAAAAATGGGGCATGTTATTCATCTGCCTCATATTCAGGTTTAAAAAGAACCATTGATTTTTAGCCCAAGGAGAAACTATTTATATGATACAACTATCTTAATGATTCCAGTAAAAATAATTTTTTGAGCTAATGAAAGAGAATCTTCAGTAAATAAGAACATCAGAAGGTGTCTCATACAATGTATTAATTTTACAGCATTTTGTGGCAGGTATATGCAGATACCATATGCTATGCACAAAAATTAGGAAGTAAAAGCATGGCATGTTTCGATCAGTAGGCAAAAAATGCCAAAAATACCTCTCTTTGCACTGAGACAGTAAGAAACACAAAAGACAAAAATGATTATGAGTCATTGCTAACATATCACTGCCTCTGTGAAAGCCAAATAGGGATAGTATATACAAAAGTCACTAGTCAGCATGTGTGAGGGAAGCCCACACCAAGATAAAACTATTCCAAAAAACCAGTTCTGTGAAACTTGGGTCTTTTGCAATACTTGACAGAAATATTCCTACTTAGTTTATGAAATGTACAGTACTCAAGCTGCAAAAATTACTTTGCTTCTGTAAAGAGACCACTGTCTCTTCTGTCTAAGAGACCACTTAAAGAAGATAAACTAAGACAGAAACTCATTTCCATAACCCTGCAAAACTGGTGGCATATGTGTTACTCCCAGATTGTATGAAAGTGTAAATAAATTCTACGTTTTACAGATATATTTTACTTTTGATTAAAAAATTACAGCTAATTTGTCTCTTAATAGACAGAATAGTATTGGTTTGAACTTCTAGCAGAATGGCTGGAGTGACAGCATTTCACTGTTGTGCTGATATCTGCTTTCTTCTTAAGAAAGCTTGATTTTGAAACAATATTTCATCTAAGTGGTATTAGATAAAAAATGTGTTGGTAAAATGCAGCTCATTATCTGAATTTTTTTTTCCTACAGTACTGTCCCTTGTACATGGTAAGAAACTTGAGCAACAGCTAATAGGTTGTGATTTGATGGTCTTTTAATATGGAGAAGTCTCAGGTTTTAGCCTTCATTTAGTTTCTTAATGAGAAAATATATCTTTCTCATTAATTCTGTATAGTGAGAAAGGTCAAAATACATGTAGAACAGAACTATGTGTAAGAAACATTGAAGATTCTTCTCCATTTGAAAACATTTATTACTGCAAATCAGGTTCAAAACCTTCTAAGGAACCTGAATGCACCAAGTCTGTGGAATCTGATGAGGTTCATCCACAGGTCCTGAGCGAGCTGGCTGACAATGTTGGTAGGTGACTACCCATATACTTTTAAAAATTGTGGCAGTCAGGTGAAGTTCATGATTACTGGAAAAAGGGAATTATAACCCCCACTTTTAAAGAGGATAGTGGAAAACTGTTGGGGGTTACATGTTTTTTTTTCGTTTCTTAGCTGTTAGAATTTTTCCCATTTAGCTGAGAGAGAAAGCCTTGATGGCTGGGACATCATCGGTAGTTTAAAAGACAAAAGGATCGGCTGAGCCCCCGGGGGAAGTGGGGAGGGAGCAGTTTTTGGTTTTGGGTCCTTCTGGGAGGGCAACACAGACACTCTCGGAGCTGTTTCTGCTGGGAGAAGGGGTTTTTGCCATCGTCCAGACGGAGCGGCTGTTTCTTCTGCTTCTGCTTCTTCCTCTCCGTTTTGTGGCCTCCACTCCTGTCCTGCCGGACGTGCTGCAGCCCAGCTGCCAACGCGGAGCTGCTGATCCATCTCATCCACCGGCCCGGGACTCTCTGCTCATCCCTGCCATTCCAGCGAGGCGTTTTCCCTCAGAGCCCTGCAGGAGCTCCGGGACTGAGTGCCAGCTGAGGGGTTTGTGAGGCACTGCCTCTTCTCCACGTTTTCTCCCGTCTCGGCCGAGACGGGATCCCTGTTCTGTTCCGTTGTTAATACTGTAGTTATTGTTGTTGGTTTTCCTTAATATATATATATATTAGTAAAGAACTGTTATTCCTATCCCCATATCTCTGCCTGAGAACTCCGTGTTTTCGAGATATAATAATTCGGAGAAAGAGGGTGGGGGGCTTACAATTTTTTCTGCCTTCCCTGACAGATAACTGTCTCAAAAACCGGGACAAAAACCCAGGGAACTGCAGACTGTCCCACACCACATCTCTAAATTGGAGAGACATGGATTTGAGGGAAGGACCACTGGGTGGATAAAGAACAGGCTGGATGGCCAGCCACAAAGAGCTGTGGTCGAGGGCTCAATGGGCCATGTGGAGATGAGTGGTGTCCCTCAGGGGTCAGTGCTGGGGCCGATGCTGCTCAGCATCTTTGTCAGGGACACGGACAATGGGATCAAAGGCACCCTCAGCAGGTTCCCTGACAGCACCAGGCTGTGTGGGGGACTCGACATGCTGGAGGGAAGGAATGGCTTCCAGAGGGACCTGGACAGGCTGGAGAGCTGGGCCAGTGAGAACCTCATGGGGTCAACAAAGAGAAGTGCAAGATCCTAGAGCTGGGTCATGGCAATCCCAGACATGCCAAGAGCTTGGGCACAGAAGATTGAGAGCAGCCCTGCAGTGATGAACTTGGGGGTGGTGGTTGAAGAAAAACTCAACAAGAGCTGGCAGCATGTGATTGCAGTCCAGAAAGCCAGCTGCATCTAAAGGGCCATCAGAGAACTTGAGCACTTGCCCTACAGACATAGGCTGATAAAGTTGTAACTGTTCAGGCTGCAGAAAAAAGGTTGCATGGAGACCTCAGAGCAATTTTCCAATTGGAAAGCCTACAACGAAACCAGAAAGGCATCCTTCATCAGGAACTGTAATGGTAGGACAGAGAGCAATGGGCACAAATTGAAATACAGAAATTTTGGGCTGGATGTTAGGAAGAAATTCTTAACTGTGAGGGTGATAAGATAAGGCTGTGGGTGCTCCAACCCTGGCATCATTCAGGACCAGGCTGAGTAAGGCCTTGAGCAACCTGGGTTAGTGGGAGGTATCTCCTGCCCATGGCAGAAGAGGTTGGGACTAGATGTTTTTACGGTCTCTTCCAGCCCTTAATATTCTATGATTCCTTGAAATGCAAAACCAAGTCAGGCCTGAATGCTGGGTGGTTTACATGTAGTCATCCATGATTCTTAATACAGATACAGTTTCACAACTAGAACTTAACATAGGAATTGTTGAAGAATTTTTAAAGAACCAACTCCTGTAAATGAAGAGGTAAAGGATATTAAAATAAGGAACTGAGAGAATGTGTACAAATTGTAAGAAATTTATGGTGTGAAAACATTCTTATACCAGGAAGTCTTTTGCTTCTAGAAAAAATTAAACATAAATCATAAATGGTTTCTATGTTAATAAGGAGATAATTACAATGGTTATGATGGAATGGATGAGCAGCCTGAATGATTGTCTCTTGTTTCCAAATTCTGCAATCAGGATTTTCTAGTTATCTGGTAACTGAGTCATATTTGATGACTAAGTATTTTGTAAAAGTAAGACGTAATGGCTCTGTATATCTGAAAACTCAACCTCAGAGGTAACAAACTGAAATTTCCCATACATGACTTTGGACGATGCTGCTCTTGGAAGGAAATCTTGACGACCCTAGAAATCTCTATACCTTTCAATGAAGTTAGAGAGGAAAAGCTATCCAAAGAATATGCAGAAGAATCTGTCATTGATTTATTGCCTTGCAGAAATGATTTATCAATTGTGATTTCCAGTTGCATCTCTTAGATTTTGTAACACAATATAACAATTCAAACGAAAAACTTTGAAGGTTACTATTAGGGCAATTCTTATTAAATTGATGCAAAAACATTCCTTTCATTCCCTAAATAAATTAATCCTTAAAAAAGGGATTTTTAGGAGCTCAGGAGATCACTATACCCAAACCAAAGTGTTACATAATAAAAGCCAACATAGATCTCTTGCCTAATGTTTTTTAGAACAGTCATAATTTTCTTATATAATTCACTCTAAAGAATAAGGGTCTTTTCAATATGTAATAAAGGAACCCTTTTCCACAATTTGATTTAATTACTTTTCTTCCTAAAGACAAGTTCAGATTTCAGGAAGGGGTCACTGATAGTACTGAATTATTTTAGATCAGTGATTTGTATAAGGTCCCAAGTGAGAGATTAGAACAGGGTCATTGACACACCATGAAAAAAAGGAACTTTGTCATGTATTCCACATAAGTGCTAATACAGATTAAAGAGGTAATAACAAAACTGAACTGTCCCAGCCACTTACTGCACTGATTTGACTCTAGACAGAGCAGCATGAAACTTCCATTGCTTTCCTGGCACTCTAATCCAATCACTATTTTATAGTGTCTGTAACACATACATCCCCAGGCACTCCACACAAAAACTTAATTAAAACAAACATTACACTAGATAAGCTTTTAGAAATAAAGTATCCTTTTACTGTCAATTTCTTCTAGTGGAGAGACATGCAGTGATATATATTTAAAGATTTACTGTGAAAATGAAACCAGGGAAGATTTAGAAGACATGAGTCAAATGAGCACGATGTACTAACTAATACACTAATACTTAATATTCATCATGGGGTAAAGACACTGGTGAATCTATATTGACAATATTTGCATATTAATCCCTAAAGAAATTGACAGCCAATGCAGCTGAAAACAAATAAGAGCTACAGCTTGTGGAGTAAGATTAGCTTACCTTAACATGAATGCTGCACTATTCTTTATAACTTGGGAGAAAGAGCTAGGGCAAAATCACAGCCAGACTAAGAGAGATGTTCATCCATTTAGGTCTTTATTTAATAGGCTTTAATGTTGGCAATATACCTTCTCCAAAATTGCATTAACTCATGTGAAGAAAAGTAGATTTGAAACAAAGAACAGAACTGTGTGCCCTTAACCAATATTCTATGTAGTTACAGAACCTTTTCTTTTAATCCAATAATTTTGGTTTTAAAAGCCCAGTGAACACACTCTAAAGAGGCTTGGAAAATATCTTGCAGTCTGAATGTTCTGTAGAAAACAGAGTCATCTTCCAGTCTGAATGTTCTGTTTTAAACCTGTACAGCTTCAAATTCTGTTAAGACAGAACTTTTTGAGGGGCGCTTTTTCCTGTCTAAAAGATGCTGCCAGGTTACTGAAAAGTTCTTGAATCTCCATCTTACACAATGTCTCTATTCCTTTACCCTTCCTCTTACACTACAAAAATAGAGCTCCTTATTGAAAAGAGAAATTTGTAATTTTAAAGATGGTTAGTTTGGAGTGTGTGCTGGTTTGACCTGGGTTGGTATTGGAGAGGAAAGAATAAGAAGACATCCCCGGAAAAAGTTCTGCTG
>VWYI01028162.1:0-23679 GCA_013399455.1 Anthoscopus minutus
GCTCCCAGAAAATATGCATCACCACAAGTATATACAAGATTTAAGGAGTGATTTAACACATAATGCATAAAAATACATAATACATAAAATAGATTTACCTCATGTAAGTGTCCAAAGTAGAAGCATGACTATATTTAAATGTGCATATTTTTCTTCCTGTTTTATTCTCACAATAATTGTCCTTATTCTAATATTTGAATACCTTTGAACAGTGCATTCAATAGTATGACTAGCATTTATAGTGCTTTCCTCTTATTCTTTTTCCTGAGGGTAGAATTGTGTATGGTGGGGTTTTATTTCACACAGTTTTATTTACTTATTTATCAGGTTTTATTTGTTTCCTTTATTTATCAGTAAATGCATAATAATCTCTTAACATCTTGCCTACAAAGATGCTGTCATGCTTTCCTTAAAGAAGATAATTTTGCTCAGGCTTCCAGAAAATTCCTTAGCAAATTGTACATGTGGAATGGCTAAACAAGAATGGAACTCACAGTCCTCATTTACATCAGTGATAAAGGGACATCACACTGTACAGCACCTCACTTAATGTGATTCAGTCAAGAATAGAGAAAGATATACCAAGGTATTGTTGTCTCAATACACTTAAAATTATGATAATCTGCTGTTTACCACATAACATCTGCAATTAATTTCTGTTAAAAATCTGCAAAAATTTGCTTATCAGAGAGAATAATATGGTCATGGCAGCACTACTAAAGTTGAGGTGGATGTGTGTGTTTGTATATGTGTATTTCTGTGCTTGATATACAATAGATAACTCAGAAAACCAAAATTCATTTGTCTGCACATCACTGTGCACATTCACTGTGCTTATCAGAGTCTAAGAATAAATTGAACAAAGGCACTACTTTAATTAGAAATATAGAAAAAATGTTTTCTAAAAAAAATGTGAAATTTTAATATATAAATGATTGTGGCATGATATGCACAAGTTCATTTGGGTATATGGCCCATCAAAATTAATCTCTTTTCAATATAGGAGGCAAGATGGCAAAGCAAATATATATTTGAAGAATAGAAGGAAAAAAACTGGGGCACAGTGCTGTAACAGAGAAAAGATGTGAGAAATTGTAAGCTATACATCAACAATTCCTATCTGAAGAATATATTAAAACTTGCATATAAAGGTGTCCTCAGGTGTGAATTCATTGATTTTATGTCTCAGAGAGAAACCACAATAAAGTCCTTCAGATATCTTGATGCACTAGGCCAATAAAATCTTGTATCTATGAAAATAGTAGTCAAGAGACACAGAAACATGTACTTTAAGCTTCACAGCTTAGCAAACAAATATTTAATATTGGCAGCTAAAGATGGAGTGCAAAGTGGAGCTCCAGCCTTGCTCTCCTAGCTCGAGGTTGACATTGCTTCACAGACATGGTCACATGAACAATGCATTGCTATCATCTGCTCCTCTGTATAATGTCTAAACAGATAAAGAAAATTATACACCGTTTCAGTATATGCTGTCACAATGATGTCCATAGATGCATGAACACTGTAACTGCTTACATTATCTTCTGAGAGAATTATTAGTAGTGCCTTAGCACCTTGAAATGAACTAGGGATTCTGTGCATTGTCACATCAGTATTTATGATTTCAATACAGTACTAAAGGGCAATCCTCTTCTAGTATATATTGGAAAATCAGCAGGAAAGGAAAAATTTAATGGCCAAACACACCAACATTTAGAATCTATTTCCAGGAAGTTACATTGACTATGCTTTCCTCAAAGCTTAGAGCTACCATTAATAGCTTGGCTGTTCAGTGTTGCCATTATCCAATATTGTAAATGACAATTGAGCATTATTCATTTACCATCAGTTCCTTTCTTTTCAGCTCAGCTGAGGCAGAGAAACTGCTGACAGGTTGTGGATTTGCCAGAGTCTTTGTTGATGGCCGAGTTCCTTAATCCACTTTGCTGCATGGCCTAAAATTCTCAAAGATAAATTGACTTTGACACACAAGCTTTCAGCTTGCCATCAGTCTACACTCCTCGTGAAATATGCTTCATGCAATCACTGCTGGTGATCAGGTCCTCTTTAACATGAAAGGCACTGCTAATTTTAATGCTGCAACTGCAAGAAGTTACTTCATGCAATCACTGCTGGTGATCAGGTCCTCTTTAACATGAAAGGCACTGCTAATTTTAATGCTGCAACTGCAAGAAGTTACCAGTTCTGTGAACTTCACTTTTTTCCCTGACATTTATACATTTCCACAGATAGGTGAAATCTTCTGAGCAGGATGGAGGCTGAAAGATGAGTTCACAGGGTATTTGGGCAGGAAAGGAACCACAGCACAGGAAGCTGAAGTAGAGCAAAAGGAGGGGGAGGAGATGAATAACAGCAGAAGTTGTTGCTGAAGAGCATAGGGAAGGACACTTCCTTACTCCTAGCACAACTAACACATCTGGATCTGGCGATAATCAAAACCAAATAGAAAACATTAATACTATTAACACATTCTATAATCAGAATTGTCTGAAAAAGCTCATAATCAGGATTTGACAGCTGTTACTTTCATTTAAATGTGGTCAATCTGAACTTTTTTTTATATTTACGCTCATTTTTAAAGGCACTGAGTGACATTTTGCTTTCACAAAGTCGTAGAGAATAACTACACCAGATTTCAGCATTCAAACATGATCCACATATTCTTTTTTCCCCTTCAGAGGAAACTTTTATTAGCTACCCTAGAAAGTACATTTTATCTCCTACATGAACTAAAAGAGAACACAAATCTAGCAAATTAGTTTCCCTTCTGAAATGGATAAAGACATGAGTGGCATTATCCATTTCTAAAATGTGAATTATTTATAGATGTTATGTTTAAATATGGCAAGCTATGTCTTGTGTATCTAAACACAATCTTTTTTACCTGTCTTTCACCTATCTATTTTGTAAATAAACCCTGAGAACAGAATTTTGTGTAACTGCAGTTTTATAGGCAATTTAAAACCTTGCAGTTGAATAAAGTTTGCTAATTCACCTTTAGTCTCAGCATTATTCTATGAACTTACAAACTGATGTGATAAAACAAACCTTAACGTTTGTTTTACTAAAATGTAGCAACCCCAAGATCAATCAATAAAGTAATGTAAGGCACCACAAATAAATTTGGTTCTAGCCCTCCCTAGGTTTACACACATAATTCTCTTTATACCTTGAAAGTAATACCACTGACTTCAAGGTGAAAACTCAGCCCTTTTTAAGACACTGGCAAAACTCCTATTGATTATAGCACAGACAGAATTTACCTACTATGTGAAAACTAAATTTCAAGGTGAAAACCCTGCCTTTAAGACACTGGCAAAGCTCCCATTGATTATAGCACAGACAGAATTTACCGTGTGAAAACTAAATACATGAGTAAGCCTTTGTTGGATGAGCACCTTAAACTCACTGCTGGCATCAGGTACTAAACACAAGAGCAGAGCATGTCCTGAGGGACACATGTCCCTGACAGCTGGGTGACAGCATGGTCCTACAGACTGATTGTCTATTCAGATGAGAAAATCCAAAATCTTTGATTCATTCTTTGCAATGTGTGCTCAAATTTTCCACTCCACTATTCTCCAATATTTGTCCACAGAGTTTAAAACTGATATCACACGACATGTATATGTCATAGGTGCTGTTGACTACTAACTTAAAGTCAATTAACAAACATCTATTACTGATTCCCGTATTGAAGCAAAAAAGAGAACAGATAAAGAAACACTTAGAGAAACACTTCTCCTTTCTTCCCACTTTCAGCTTCTTTTGTTTTGACGCTGTGCATTCAACTCAGACCCATTCAACCCTGTTGGTGAGACAACATGTGAAGCTGGAGGTGCTAACAACTGACAGAATTTCAGTATCACCAGCATGTGACTCCCCAAATGACCCTCACATGGCCATGACCACCTTATTTAAAAACAGCTTCATCCAAGGCAGCGTACACTCCTCCAACTGACTGAAGTATTTGTCAGGCAGTGTTCCCATCCCCTTGGGAACAGCTGGAACTGGCCCAGGCAGGTTGTGCCTGCCCAGTGCAGGACAGCCAGCTATCCTATTATGCCTGGTGAAGGACACAATTGGGGCCACATGCTCAGGGAAACAAGGGCCAGGGCTGCAGTGAAAAGTCCCTCTTCTTGGTTCCCAGTCCCTGAGTTTTGTCCTAGCTCAGGACAAAAGCCAGGAGCCTAAGCACTTCTGAGAGCCTGCTGCTGCTCCTACTGTGTGGCTTGACCTCCACTGTGGCTGAGCTTCTCTGTCCAGTACAAGACTTGCATGCAGCAGTGAAGTATAGCCATTTATTTTTTAACATAAACTTAATTCAAATAATAAATAGCAACTTTTTATCTGTATTCCTATCACCATAGCCATTCCTAAGTTTTTTGAAGCTCATTTGCTAGGTGTTGCAAGTTATTACATTTTTTACAGTCACTTTGCAATCAAAAGCAGATGGCGTGCTGAAGAGTGACTTACCCAAAAACATGTATTCACATCTCCTGCTGATAATCTAGGAGGAAAGATATCAGCTAAATGTTTGATCTGGAGTTATTTTTGTCCCATTTTAATTCCCTCAACTGGCTGCCACTCAAGTTTATCTCAATGCAGGGGAGGAAAAAGAGAAATGGAGAAACCTTTTTCTGCCTCTTTAGGAAGCTGAAAGAAAAATCTTTGGAGCATTACACAGGGCTAGAGAAGAAAAGGACAAAAAATTAAGCCATGATAGTTTTTGAAGAAGAATCCCTGTGAAGATGCAGTGTCTTTGGAAACAGAGTTCATAGCTTAGAGAGTTGAAAGGAGCTTTCTTATCAGTAGAGTGCTGAGACAAATGCACATAAGCATTGAATTAAAAAGAATGGAGGTGAATGGCTGGAGAATTTGTGTATTTGTATGTCTCTGTTTTGCTTTTAAACCAAAGGTAAGATTGCATTTCACAGAGAAGTCAATGCATCTGTTGATCCTCTACACAATTCACAGGGGCAGCTTGGTGGCAACCTGTATAAGAAGGTGATTGTGGAATATTTCACCTCCTTCTACTACCATGAGATATGAAATATACCATAATCTGACAGCTACTGTTTGTAAAAATAAAAACACATTTTTCACTAGTATTTCGCTTGATATGATTTGCAACTGTCACACACACAAAACTGGTTTTCTAGAATGATATTCTAGTCATACACAATTGTAAAACACGTAGATATGCAAAGCAAACTTTTTAACTGAAGTTCTTTTTCACTTTTTTAAATTGATGTTTACCTCTCCAAAAACTTACCCCAAGCATAAAGAAAAGGGGTAGTACCTCTTCTAAAACTACCCGCAGTGCCATGCACTGAAGAATTGAAAATAATGGACTGACAATAAATTATGTCTTAGTTCTTGGGCATTCTGCTCTTAGTGTTTTGTAAGAGTGAAGAACAAAGAGGAGCAGTAGGCTATGGATTGGATTTTTGCCAAAGTAGAAAGGACTTTTTTAAACAATTTTTAAAAAATTTATTTATTAACAAGTCAGTGATTTAAGGCAGTTGATCAAGGGGTTATGTCTAAGTAAATCACAATTTACTAGACAGAGATTTCTTGTGCATTATATAAATATTTACATTAAGAAAGGCCTCCTGATAAGCTAAAACTGAAAATTCACTAAAAAGGAATATTTTTACAAATGAGTTGAAATTGCATATCTTTGATGTAAAAATACTTAGCATTTCTAATTCTTGCAACAACAAGTGATTAGGGAAAGAAGAGCCCAAAAATGGTCTGATACTGTCTTTGTAACAGTTGTGCCATATTTGCAGTATATAAAAGAATGCCTAGTAGTTGTCTGATAAATTACATTAATAAATTTGCTGTCTTATTGCCATATGCTTGGCATTTCCTTTTTCACCCATCTGTCCTGGACAGCGAAATTTATTCATGTTTCTTGAGAAAATTCTCATCTTTCTATTACCATAGATAGATTGCTGTTTAGGCAGGAGCATTCAGTTTAGATCATAGCACTGAAAGATGAGGACAGATTTCCTAACTGAAGGGACTATTTCACTTTCACATTTCCAAGGGTTCTTTTAATGTGTGATTCCTTTTTTCATTCCTTTCAAAAATTAATGCAATATAGAACTTTAGCTGACAAATTGCTTCCACTTGTTTGCTTTCATGGTCTGAATGTCCTCGTTCCATTTTTCATTTTCATTTCACATCTTAAAAGTGATATTTTGGATTAGGAACATTATTGTGCTCCAGTGGCATCCAACATAGTTTTCTGTGTATTTGAAGTTATCCTTCATCAACTTACACAAATCATTCCTGTACTTGAACTTTGGCAAAGCTGGTGCACATCAATATTGTTTTATGCATCAGTTTTTCTTGGGTTTTATTCTCCTGTATTATTATTATTATTATTATTATTAGTAGTAGTAGTAGTAGTAGTAGTAGTAGTAGTAATATTTGTGTCAGCATTAGTACTATTCTTATTTCAAACCTTGGGGTTTACCTTTTTTTCCAATTCTTTTCCCCATCACACTGGATGTGGTGGAGATTGAGGAAGTGGCTGCCCAGTACTTAGCTGTCAGTTGGGGTTAAACCATGATATTTTGTTTGGTTTTGGAAAAATTGTGTGTAGAGAAAAGACAGAAGGGAGATGATTGCCTCCATTCTTACGCTTATGTATAAATATACTGTACTCTTTTGAGGGCTCTGCCACACGGTCCTGCAATCATCAGGAAAAAACTGCTAAGTGAAATTTCCCTGATACCTTTTCTTATATTTGGAATTTTTTTGGGTTTTTTTTCTTTTGTGGGTTTTGTTTAGGGCTTTTTGTTGTTGTTTTGTTGTTGTTGCTGTTTGTTTTTTTTTTCCCAATATAGTTTTATGAAATCAGCTTCTCCCTTAAAACTCTATGAATCACTTTCTTCCTACTCTTTCAATCCATTTTAAGCAGTGCATGACACTGAGTCGACGTAGTAGCTCTGAGCCCAACAGGATATTTTTGAGACAGTCTCAGTTCACTGAGCGCTGAATAAAAAAATGTCCCTCCCATCACCACCTTTTTTTTTCATTTGTTTGTTTGAAACAAACATATCATATTAGTGTTCTGCCTGGAGAAGCCTAATGTACTTTGAAATAAGTTTTATTATGATGAAGTAATGAATTGAAGTTAGAATGCTTCTGCAAGCCAAGGAATTTTATAGAGGTTAGTACATCACAAAGAATAAAATGTAAAATAAAGGTATAAATCTCAGAGGAATATAGATATTGCTTCTGCTGAAACTACAAACATTTTTATAACAAAAAGCCTCCCGAAAATAAATAAGTCCTATGACTATGCTTCTAGCAGCTAGCAAGTATTCCTCAGTTTCTATGGCAATATTTCCAGTTAAGGATATAGCTAATCTGCTTTTGGCCCCCTAGCACAGATTCCAAACTTGCTATTGAATCATAAACTAATTTCCCACTGCTTATTTTTTAAACATATTGCTCTCCTTTCCAAGAATGGGGACACCATTCTTCCTGTGACTCAATAGGAGACAGAAAAAGGGGAATTGTGTTGCATACTAGCATTCTAAAAATCGAATAATCCTCCCTGATAATGCACCTAAAGTCTTGGTCTCTGAGGCATAGAAAATATTAAGAGGAGCTACTATCAAACTCACCATTAAGTCACCTTGATTCTGACATAATGGGTTTAATATTTTCTTTCCCTGCAATAATCTGCGGAGGGGTTCAAATAAATGATTTTGGGATTATCCTGTAAAGCTGTGGTCATGGACATAAATGCATGGCAGAATCTTAAAGAGTGATGGTCTTGTTTGACCCAGACATGTTTTAAAATACATGCTTTTATATCTTAGAAAACACAATGCAATTTCAAAAATATCAGCCATGGGATTTTTTTAAAGCTAACTACTTACAGATCAAAACAATTGTAGCTTTTATGTAGCCTTAAAGTAGAAAACAAGGGGATATGCACAACAAAGAACGAAATATTAGAGACAAAATAATAAATCATTAAAACATCAAGAGACGTCAAATGATCAAGGCTTATGCTTCTCTACATACAGAGAAAATATGTTAAGCCACAGAACAGAAGTGCACTTGCACTTCTCGTTTTAATAATTCTTAAGAGAATTCTTAAGAGAACTCTTCTGGATGTATTTGCTTTCTAATTTATGAAAATACACCTAAAATAGTTAATGTGTGACATTAAGTCATCTTCCCTCTGTTCCTCCAATTAAGTGTGACACATAAGTCATCTTCCCTCTGTTCCTCCTTTCTTGTTTTTTAATTTTTTTTAATTTAATACTTGAATTAATCTAGGTCGTCTTCAGATATGGTTGCTGTGGATTTATGTTTACCAATCCAAAGTTTCTACTTTCCATGTCTATATGAGTGTGGTGGGTTTAGAGCTAGTTAAACTCACCAGTGCACTTACTCATTCTCTCACTGTGAGATATGATTTTAGGAGAAGGGCAAAACAAGCTCAGACATTAAGACTATGAAGAAAGCTTTATTAACAAAACTAAAAAGAATAGAAAAAGAAGAAAAATCAGAATGAAACTTCCAGAACACTTTCCCTCCCCTGCCCACCTTCTTTCCTTTTCCAACTGACAACATAAAACAAAACCTGGGATTTTAAATCAGTTGCCACTTCTACAATAGTCTTTCCTCAGCTCTCAGGGTGAGGAGTTTTCTCTTGCAACACCATGGAGAAACCTCCACAAGAACACAGTCTTCTCGTGGCCTTTGCATCTTCACAAACAGCTGCTGCCCGGTTTAGAAAAACTTCTGCTATTGTGAAATTCCTCCCATTTTCACAACTGAATGAATGGACCATGTCAACTTATGTGATGTCATTTTTAAAGGATGAGCTGTTCAAAGGAAAGGCTCTTTTCACTGATTTCTGCAATCATCTTCCTCTTCATGAACAGAGGTCTTTTTCTTTTCTCCCTGAGACACAGAGTCCTCTTCACTCTCATCTCTGTCTCTCTGCTCAAGTTCCTCAGAGCATCACTGCTTCTTCAACATCTGCTGCCTCTGTTCAGGTCCACAATTTGAAATCTCCGTCCTCCTATATTTGTTTTCTCTCATGAATTAAAGGAAATACTGTCTTTTATTATAGTCCATATCCATGGCATTACCAAAAGAATTTTCAGTCCCAATACTAGGACATGTCCTCATTCTCCTTCCATCTGAAACTTAGACTCTTTCTTTCAGTGACCCTGGTGTCTTCATGTTATCACTCTGTGCTTTGCTCTCACCCAAGGGAAGAATCGTGCTCTGCAGGTCTCATCTCNGGTCCAGGGGAGGGGGGTGGACAGTGGCAGGGCCTGCTGTTCCCGACATCTCAGCAGCTGTGACCTGGCCCTGCTCTGGCCAGGGCACCCCTGGCCTCCCATCCCCGCCCGGGAGCCACTGGGGCCCAGCCTGGCCCGGCCAGGCCGCGCGGGCCGCGGCAGAGCAGGGCCGGCCCCACAGAGCTCCCGATACCTTCTGGAGCCAGAAGCTGAAAAGGCCTTTATGAACTTCGCGGGTTTTAAAATGTAATGTTCACGGAGGTGGACCCAGCTTCTCAATTCTTTACAAAGCTATCAGTTCTCAGAACTACAGAGCTATTGGCCTTTTCTAGGCACAGAGGAAGCTCCCAGGAGCCTCTCTCAGGAAAATAATTTCTGTGAATGTTTTTCTTCCTTCTTCTTAAATATCAACCAATATCAAGCCAACAATGTGAGTGACTGGCAAAGTATAACCCTCTGTATAAATTCTGAGTAATACCACCTCACAGTTTGTCCTATTTAAAAAATGGAATTGGTCACCTAAAAGGAGCAGCATCTTGCCTCTTGAGGAATCAACAGTGGACAGAAATTCTAAAGTAAATTATAATGAAGACAGAAATATTTATGTTCTTACTAATATGGATGGCACCAGGACTTTAGTTTCATTCTGCTTTGTTTTCTTGGATTAGTTTGGAGACCAGCATCAATTTTTCAGAACATTTTATGCAGGCAAATGCGCTGATTTATGAGCCGAACAACTGCACTCGCTGCCACAGACACCTTGTGTTTTCCAGCATGTTAAATCCCCACTGAGGTTCCTTGCCAGGATCCACAGAGCCCAACAGGGGCTGTGCACTTGCCACCTGCACGTAAACACACTCACACTGACACACAACTGCTGCTGGAGGGATCCCCTGGTGCCATTTCAGCAAGGTTCACTGCATCACATTTCTGACACTGCTTGTATTATAGATGGGATGGAGTAAATTACAGCCAACAGGGGAGCTGGGTGTTGGGGCATTAATTAGAATTCAGCAAGGTGCAAGGTTTTATTTGTCTTGATAATATCATGTATTGCTTCCTCCCTCACTCTTCCCTAGCGTGCTAGGTTGGCACTTTCCAGCAGGAAGGTCCCTGCTGGCACAGATGGTCAGGCAGAGTCCTGTCAGCTCCTGCTGTGCTGCTGCTTGCTGTCACTTGTCTTGGGCATCATCAGCCAAGGCCTCTGGCTGGCCCCCAGCATTTTTCCCCATGCCTAGTATTTGTCTCCGTCAAACTGTCTGATTTAAGGATCTTCCTCCACTTCCAGGATCTTTCCTCCAGCCACAATCTTCACTGCCTTATTTCCAGGTTCTCTGCTTCATATGAAGGTTACTTCATTAGGGGAACTCTGATTTTCCACCACATGCTCTTCTTTTAGAACCTCAAGCTCTGGATTTTCCCAAGCTAAATAATGCAATGTGAGAGCAGCCTCCTGTATTTCATATCTCTGTTAACTGGAGGATTTGGGGCATGCCACTTTTCTTTAGACCAAGTGTTCTCAAAATTTACAAGGAGTGGCAGCTAGCAAGCAGCAAGCAGGCTCTGCTTGAAGGTTCATTGGTTCAGTTTCAGACATTTACCCCTACACACAGCTGTTATGGTTTACAGTTTCAGGTTTGGGTTTTGGTTTTTTTTCCTGTGATAAATAAAAGCTAGAAATGGTCTCAGAAAAAAACTCACATGACTCAAAGGCCATGGTCAAATAAGCATTTTATTTTAGAGAATCTCTGTCCAGTTTTCTTACACAAAATACCAAATTGTGTAGCTCAATAGAGCTTTAAGCTGCAGTAATTGACTTCAAGTGAAGGTCTTGTTCCTCTGGAGATTTTAAAATCACAAATCTTTCTTAAATGTGTTTTTGCATAGTTTCTAGCATTGCTATAAGCAGGTCAAAATCTTGTCTCTGAGTAATGTTATGCAATATAAACATAGGACAACTGAAATACTTGAAATATTAATTCAAAAGCACAAATTTCAGGGAAAAAATGCTTGTTGAATTGAAATTCTTGTAAACATATTATTAGAAGATACTTCTTAAAACAAGGGTGGCTATGGAGGGACACTTTTCTGTCTTTTCTGTTGTGGCCCTACAGCTTAAGTCCAAAATATTTGTCAAATACACTGATTCAGCTCTTTTATATTGACAGCTGTCTGCAGCTCAGTTAATGCATTAGAAGGAACTGAAGTTTTTTCTGATTTTGCCTGAACTAGGTGAACTGAACAAATTGATAGGTCCTGTTAACTGACTAAAGGTTTGGTTTACATCAAAGCAGCTAATAGAGTCTTTTCCTTCTGTCTGAACAGAAGAGTGTGAAAGAACGAATCCTGCTCTGCTTGGGTGAAGTGACAAGTCAGTGGAAAAGTAGACATTTATGACAGTTTGGCCACAAGCACAGTATTTCAAGGCAGCTGCTGGTTCTTCAGAGCTGCAGTTCAGCAGCCTTGTACTCTACCTTTGAAAGGTTTAGCAGTCTCTTTTCAGTGAGAAAAGTTTCTCTGTGCTGTATTTCTGAAGGTAACAAGCTTTTCTTTGTTTGCAGATGAGGGGTGAATGAAGTGTGAAAAGGGGAGACAAACTATGTTGCAGAGGAACGGGGTGATATTCTCTTCAAGAATTCCAAAAATTGCATGAAACGGGATCTAATAGCCAGTTGTGATATGCAGCACTTCAGCATCCTCTGCCACCATAGTGATGTGCTGAAAATGAAATATGCTTTAACTGGAAAGGTGTCAATATCTAAAATAACTGCTTATGCCTTGTCTGGCCATCACAGAAGGGCATCTCTTGAATTTTTTATATGAATTGCTTGCACTTTCTTCAGAATGATGTAAAGAGTAGTAGCAAAGTGCAGTTGACTGCAGCACAGGGAGAGCAGAAACTGTCATTTCTTTGCAGACAGTGCTCATAAGCAAAGACTAGGTATGATTATCAGGGCAGGCCTTCTTACTTTCTGCTATAATTGGACAGACTGACCTGCTAGGAAAACCAAGACCCTTTCATCCAGAATTAAAATAGAACACATCTTATAAAAAAGTATTCGTAAGACATATATATTTCCTCAGAAAGAGGAGGTAAAACCTGACACCCTTCTTAGAAGAGGAAGTAGCCAAGAATAAAACAGCTTGCAGTTTTAGCAGCAACTACTACAAATTACATTTATTAATTCTGTCCAAAGACTTGATGGGTGTCAGAAAGAAATAGCCATAAATCCTACATATTTATGTCACAGAAATGTAAGTGGTCTGATTTTCACACTAAACCTAAGTACTTCTGGGCTGATTTTATTGGATTAATTTCTGGTTTAAGAGTAAGAGAAATCAGAATCAGACATAAAAATTTCTACCTGTTCTCACTAAGGTACAAAGCAGATGGCCCTGACTTCAACTCAAATGGGAAAGTATGAATGAATTAATATCAAAACATTTTTCTTTCTTCCTTTCTAACTGAAATTGCTTTCAGCCTGCTGAATTTCTAATGCATCCTCTGGTGATCACTTCCTCAGTCTCCCGTTCCCTCTTTGCTCTCTTGTCTGCTCAGCTCTGATGATAATGCACCATGCAGAGGTATAAGCCATATTTTAAGATGCACAGACATTATAATTGATTTTTCCCCTTCAGTTCCTGTGAGGAGGAACGAGATACTTTGTCACTTTTAAGTCTAGAAACTTGCTATTCCTTTACCTCTACCCATTTCATCACACCCCAGAGAGGATTGTGTGAAAGGGATATATAAGTCCTTCCTGCTGAGCCAACAGGATAGATTTTAATTGGCTTTTATGAATCACTTTCAAGATGTCTGAAATTGTAGAAAAAGTCTAAAATAATTTAAACAGGGTGTTGGTTGCTTTTTTATCTTATTTTTTTTTCAAAAAGCATTTTAAAAATGTACTTAGTTGCATCTTAAAGAGTTCTCCTTTCTCAGATAAAGTCTTTAAATCCTTGAACAAATGTTTCTGGTTAATGAACACAGATGAATTATTGCCTATTATATAAAACACTGTAGAAAAAGTAAACCCTTACTTTGTTAAAGTCAATATGAAAATTATACCTAATTGCTATTACATGGTACCAAAATCGATTTTGTAGTACTTTGAATTAACAGTCAAGACACAAGTCTGTTGGCAGTGCTCCTGCACTTAGTAGGAGAAAGTTTTCATGCCATAAAATATAATTTCCCGTGGAGTACATGCCACATGTCCCATACTCTAGCCAGAAGATAATCAGACCGTGTTTTTCTGTAAGATGGTAAAACTGCTAATGGAAACTCTGTGAATAGAATGGCAAAGAGCAATGCTCCATCAATGCAACTAAGCTATTTCATTCATCCTTTTGTTTTTTTCTAACATAATAGAATATTTTACTTACTACTTCATGCTCTGTAAAACATCTATATTGCTATTGTTTTAATGTAACAATGCATTATAGATTTTTAAATCTGTTTGTTCTTTTGTTTTTAACTTGAATAGTTATGCAATGTCAGCTAGATAAATCATATATGATATATTAAAAAAAAATTCTGAGAATTTCTTGATACCTTTTCCAGGGATAGCCATATTATTTTTACTGAGTAATTTGAATTTCCCTAATCAGACAAGTCCAAGCTTAAGTGAGTGCGTAAGTTGAAACACATCTTCTAGTAAGATTGCAACTCTTGCTTTCAAATGCAACAGAGGCTTCAGAAAAGAATGTAGCTTGAAAGCTACAGCTTACAAACTCTGATTTCTCCTAGTGTGAGACTTCTGTTCTGTGTTTTCCATAAGATTAAATGTAAAACAACTGAGACCTGAGAACCTTAAACTACTACATAAACTTCTACTTAAGCCATGCCAGATTCAAGTCTAAGCAACGGAATGAAGCAGTAGAATGAAATTGTCTGTATTGTGTATAATACAGAACATCTTTACAATAGAAATGTCATTTCTGTCTACTTAATAAGCTCAGTTTCTTGTCAGAGACTCTCCATGTCTCTGTAGCACCAGGAGGTTTTCTGCTTGCTTTCTCTGTCTTTCTTATGCAGAATATAACTCATTCTGTTTGGAAAAAGTACTTCTGAAAATGTAAAGTGTGTTTATAGGATAATATAGAGAAACATGGAAATGACTGATGTGAGTTTTGGGCTCCAAGAATCTTAGCTTAAGAAATTACCAAAAAGTGGACTACTATTGTGGTTTTTTCTGAGGTGCCCAATTGGCTTGCTAAATCCTTATTGATATTTATACTATCAGTTGTGATATCACTTTTTACCAATTAAAAAAATAATGTGGTTATCAACTGGGGAAGGAAACAAGAGAGAGAAGAAGGACATCTATCAGTAAAAGTGTTTTTTGTTTTGTTTTATTTGAAACAAAAGGGAACTATTGAGTTTACTGAAACAATGGCATCTCAGGTTGAAAAAGAAGTATTTATTTCCCCAATAATTTTGTATACAACAAAACATATTGAGATTTGGTCTGAAATTGTTTTCTTGACATGAAACTCTTTGTCAAAGCTATTAACTTTAAAACCCAACCAATCAAAAAACTCAACTAAAACCTGATAAACTTAAATAAGAAGAGAGAGAGGTGATGCCAGAAAGCTAGCAAAGATAAAGGTTTAGCTGACTAAAGAAAATTCTGAACTTGTAAAGTAAGAAGCTCAATCCAAAAACTTGTATGTTTCTGTATAATCTCAGAAAGCTACTCTGAAAACCGATATACTTGGTCTCAAATGTGAACAAAATATCAGTAATAAATGTAAAGCCAACTTTATCCTACACATCCATCTTTTTTCTTTGTTATTTCTTCCTCTTCAAGCAGGAAGAAAATCTCTCCATTACTATTTTTACTATTTGAACTCAGCTGCACCCAGACAGTTTGTTTAGGAGACTACAGCATTCAATGAGCAAAGCTTGAGCCAACACTTTCAGGGCAGTTGCCAATTGTGTTAAAAATTGCAAGTCTTTCTACAGGCTGCTGAATGATGCAACCATCTCAATATAACAAAAAAACTTCATTTGGACATTTTTCAAAATGTGCAGTTAGTCATGGGTATTGATGAGTACAGAATCCCTGGGCTGAACAGCTTGACAGAAGAAATTGAAAAGAAAAAAACTAACTACTGATGCTTTTAATTATATATATATATTATTTTTTTAAATTACTGTGTTCATAGTCTGTGACTGATTTTTTGCCATAGAATAAGTTATCAAGAATTCAGTCATGAGAGCTCTAACTATAGATTTTAGCTTATATATTTTTTATTATTGTATACTGTATGTAAAAATATGTTCCTTTACCTCAGCATAAAATTGAAGGTCACCTTGTTAAAAATACCAGTTTCTACAGAGAAATAAAGAGTCTTGTGATTTTTAAAATACCACCCAGCAGAGAGTATCCCTAATGATCACTACTGATACAAGACATCCAACTTTTACTCTGAATTGCACTCTAATCCTTGGGAGACCTTATTCATCTTCATGAGAAAGTTAGACATCTTGACTTGTCTCAGGAGTAGGAACACATCTAAAGGAGTTCCTCCCTCTGGGCTCTGGGGATTTTCTTTTTTTTTTATGATCTAGAATTGTCATATTTGTCTCTTGTTCCTCATAAACAAAGGTGATCAAAAGTATTCACAGACTTAAGGAACTGATGCAGGAAAAGAACACTTAGCTTGATGAATGTGACTCCTAACTTAAGGAACACACAGAGTTTTTCTTCTGGGATTGGTTTCAATCAGATTATACTTTGAATTAGTGAATAAAATATCTTATTTTTTAACATATTTTTCTTTTGCCCAATAACAAACAAACAAACAAGCTAAACCTCACAGTTCCCAAATTCTCCCAGTCTGTACTCATTGGGTTGAGGCTCCAATCCATTCTGATGCTTGGTGAACCTGATAAAGCAATGGTTCCGTTTGCTGAATATTTTTTTTTACATAATGAGCCATTCCAAACCAACCTTTTTTGCCATTTCCTCTACAGTAAACCTCCTTAGTGCATTTACCCCACTCTGTTCATTCATAGTTTGATAGGAAGTTCAATGTGTATGTTCTCATTTGATGCAGATTTCCTGAAGAGAATGACAGTGACTCATGACTGCTTCTGAGTCACTGCAGATTTTGCAGCAACAGATAAAGGAAGAACTGTAGTAAATAAAACCAGACAATTATTTTCTATCTAGGTGTCCTGGGGGTCATCAGGCCCAGCATCACCAGCCAAGCATGGGAGGGGATTGTCCCACTCTGCTCTGCTCTGGGGCAGCCTCACCTCCAGGGCTGGAGGCTGTTTGGGTGCCACAACATAAAAATGACATAAAGAGAGTCATTTTTAGACACATTAGAGAGTGTCCAAAGGAGGGGCACTAGGGTGGTGAAGGATCTGGTGGGAAAGCTGTATGAGGAGCAGCTGAGGTCACCTGGTCTGTTCAGCCTGGAGGAGACTGAGGGGAGACCTCATTATGCTCCACAATATCCTCACAAGCAAAAGCAGAGGCACTGATTTCTTCTGTGTGGTGACCAGTGACAGGACATGAGTAAATGGCATGAAGCTTAGTCAGAGCAGGTTTAGGCTGGGTATCAGGAAAAGTTTTTTCACCCAGAGGTGTTTGGGCACCGGAACAGGCTCCCAAAGGAAATGGTCACAGCACCAGCCTGACAGAGTTCAAGATTTTGGACAGTGCTCTCAGACACAGGGTGGGCTTCTTGGGGTGTCTTTTGCAGGGCCAGGAGTTGATTTTGATGTTTCTGATGAGTCTCTTCCAACTTAACATGTTCTATGATTCTATGGGAATTCTTGAATTTGTAAGGAAGATACAGTAAAGCAGAGTAGCTTCTATCTACCAAAACAGCCTATACTTCCTAAAAGGCAATGGAAGTACTTTGGCCAAACTGGAGGTGGTAAGGGACAAGGCAGGCACATGTGTGAAGAAAAGAAAAACAAACCCACTACTGGATAAAGAGTATTTTTCTCTCTTGGGTTTGTTTTTTTTTCCCCTGCTGAAATATGAATATATTCAATATTTTTCTACATTTCCCAGCTGAAAAAAAGATTAAAACTTTACAAGCCCTGCAGCAAAGATATATCAGAGGCAACATCAGTCAGGCAACAATCCAGCATCTCTAAACATTTTTAGCCACATTTTTAAAATTCAACTGCAATCAAAAAAGAGTCCTATAAATACCAAGCTCTTGGAAAACTTTCAGAATGGATTGTTTTAATTTGGGTATTCCTACATGAGACGAGTTGCTAAGAGTACATTTTAAAACAGGTATCTATATTCATATATTCATACTGCTTTATTATTGCATGTCAGATGAACTGCATGTCAGAAACATGTGCCTGTACAATATGTTTCAATATTAGTTCACAGTCCTCAAGAAAATCATTAAACATCTCCTCCAATTTTTTTTTACTACTATTACTACTACTGCTACTACTGCTACTACTGCTACTACTACTATTTGCATTTCTTTGACATTAAAAATAAATATTGAAAATTCTTCACACATTTGAGAGTAAGAGAACTGGTAAAGGGCAGTTGTAGAGATTAGTCATTTGATATTTTCACATCCACATCAGGAGATGCTTTAGAATATATTGGGGAAGAATACAACACTCTTTATAGGCATAGAATTTATGACTTTCTCAGTATTTGTTTCTTTCTTTTCCACATGAATTTTAGAAGGGAAATTTTTTTTTGAAAACTGGCATTCCCTTAATACCCTGAATTATTTACAGCCTTTGAGAGGAGAATTCATATTCATATTGCTGCAAAACTTTTCTAAAACTACCTGTAGTCATCTATAAATGCACCTGACAAACTAGCCTTTTAATTATATTTTCCCCCCACTGGTGAAATGAAACATTAAGTTTGCCATTTTAGAAAACTTATTTCCTTGTCATTTTTCATTTATGTGATGGAAAAATAAAATCCAGTCTGGATAAGTCTCATGTTGTTCCTCTGCTCACTAGAGAAGGTAAACATGGAAGTCAACATGTATTAAGCATTAGCAATGTATTAGCATTATATGCTAACATTAAATGACTGCAAAATACTGATATGCTTTAACTTATTATCTCTCTGGGACATCTGTCAATATTAATGCAGTAAGTGGCTAAGCAATCATCCCCAGTAAATAAGTATCAGATCCAAATACATCATTCTTCAAGACATTAAATGGAAGCTTGGGGATAGAAGATTACCATATTATTATTTTTAATTATGTTATTGATTTCCATTTTTACTTCATGAAAATTAATAGCTGGTTAGAAAACAAACAGCAAGGAAGGGTTAAAATCCTCTAATACTTTTAATTTTTTTTATTTATTTGTGCATTTAATTCTATAATTCCCTCTAAAACAAAAGAGGGAGCCTCCAGTAGTTTAACCATAAGCCAATCCAATTAATTAGGTCAATTCATTTTATGTGGCAGGTAGAGTGCTGTTGGGCTCTATTTTCCAAGTAGCCCCAGATTCACTAAATGACTTTGAGAGGACCCGTGAATCTAAATATCTAAATGTATCTCATGTCTATGCAAATGGAAGATAAATATATGGATCAGTGGTGTAGAATTTGGTAACACACAGCTAATGGACTTCCCTCATTTTTTCAAGAGAAATGGAGTCTCAGTCTCATGTATGACAGACCATGTAAGTTTACTCACTTTTATATCTACCACTATACATAAGAGAAAAAGCTGAAAGAATTCTGCACCGTAATATTAGAGAAAATATGGAGGATAACATGGAATTAAAGCAAAAAAGCAAAAAATAAAATATATTAAGAGCTAAGTAGTAACGTGATCAAACTTAAAAAATATACAATGAGGACAAATTCAGTAGAATTTGCTCTATTAGAATCTAATTTATTTGTCTGGGAATACATCCTTTGCTACTGCCTTCTGAAAATGGTCATCTTCTAGCTCTTACAAGCACTTCATCATCAGCTAGCATTGAAGTGAAATGAATTCTTCCCACAGTTTGGGCTCACTGTCCCTCAAAGTGAAAGCACATCATGTGATATCATCACAAACTTCCTACATTCTGTGGAATGTAGTTGGTCACTTGAGCCAAGGTATATCACATACTAAAGGACAAATCTATAAGCAGAAGGTGGTTTGCTGAAGTCTAGTTATATCAAAATGTTTGAGTCATGAAATTCTGCAGAAGGCTGGACCACCTGTCCTCTGGCTTCTCTTCTCCAGGCTGAAGGATCTGAGGTTGTTCAGCCTGGAGAAGATGCTGTGGACACCTCATCACTGCCTTCTAGTACTTTAAGGGGGCTTATGAAAAAGAATGGGACAGACTTTTTCTTCAGACAGATAGCAATAGGACAAGGAGGAAAGTTTTTAAACTGAAAGAGGACAGATTTAAATTAGACATTAGAAAGAAGTTCTTTACTAGACGGCGGTGAGACACTGGAACAGATTGCCCAAAGTTGTGGATGACCTTATGCATGTCATTCAACCTAGTATTCCAGGACTTGCTGCTGCTTGGAAAATGTTTTGTGGAATGGGTAAAACCTGCCATATGCCAGCCACAGTATCTGTGGAGTGAGTGGTGTCTTTTAAGTAAGGGGTCAGGAACCATGGTGCCTGTGTATCTTAAAAAAAAACAAAACTGATTGAGTAAAATCCTGCCTGGCCACCTACTGAAGGGCAGCACTTTTCATACTGGGACTGAGGATTTTGCAAGGCAGATGGAGGACAGACAGGAGATGGCAAGATAGGGTTGGTGAGAACAGAGAGTACTATATCTCTGTAATTTTAAACTTTCAAGCTCTGCTGCCACAACAGTGAGCAGCAATCCTCTAAGCTTGCACGGTGATTATGCAAGATTTCTTTCTATGTCTATGGTCTCTCACTGCTATTTGTTTCATTACAGTGAGAAGCTGGGAAAATATCTGCAAAGTTTAAACAAGTTTGGACAATATAATCTGCTGGATAATAAAACAGTCCATTTGATGAATGTGTTTGTGTCAAGCAGTATGTGACTAACTTGAAACTATGAGAGTGGCACGGGAAAAAGACATCAGGGTCACAGTCATGGTGAGCTTTCAGTCATGCTTGGAAATATGACATCCTTTCTCACTTGTGATTTCTCATTAAGTCTCTTTTGACATTCCCCAAGCATTAATACACCTGTTGAGAAAACTACAGTTGTCCTGAGGGGAAAAAAAGTTTCACACAGCAAATGCTGGAAGACTACTTAGTGTCAATGAAGAGATTGTTGTAAATTTTGGAAAAATAAAAACCTTCATTAAATAAGAAGAACTATAGAATGATCATAAAAGCTACTTTTCAATTTCATCTGATCAAAAAGAGGAGTCATTATGAAGGGCACCATTTTATAGAATTAAAGGTGCAAGAAGTATATTAAGTCCTATTCACATCACAAAAGTAGGTTTGCGTGGATTCTGCTTTGTGTCCCCATTTCTGCTAGAACAAAGAATTAAATTAATTACTATGAAAATCTTGAGAACCTCAAGGGAGGTTTTTTTGTTTGCTTTGTTGGGTTTTTATTTGTTGTGTGGTTTGTTGGTTGGTTGGTTGGTTTGGAGGTTTTTTGCTTGTGGTTTTTTTTAGGAAGAAATCAGATCTTCAAAATATCTGGCAAGTTATATTACTTATTACTGCAAAAGTTTATTTACTTCTTTTTCAGAATGTGAAATGAGCTAGAAAAATAGTAATGCAGCAACATGAGGAAGAAGGAAGTCAGTAAGAAGTTTTAGGCATATTGAATTTGTATCTGAAAGTATATAAGAATACATACTTGCATGAGTGAGACTAATAGCTTCCCTTTAAAAAAATTGTTGTAAATTTGTAGCTCTTCAAATAGTTCTACTTATCTCATTCATGGAAAGTTTTAGCAAATATTTGCAGTGAAATGCCATGATACAAAATGAAGGAGGGAATGCTCATGACTGGAAAAAACTCTCTGATCCATTGAGTATCCTGATATTAACATGAAAAATAGCAATGGGTTCAGTATAAATCTAATAGATATCCAGGAGGAACACCAAGGTGGGAAATTATTACAGATGACAGTTTGTAATAGAAAAGTGTACAATTTTATATGTGCTGCTCTTTTCTAGGGATTATAAGTCGATTTAAAAATGTAAATTAGTTTGAACAATGTCTTATATATGTAGAATATTTGAGAATAGTATATGAAAAAGAATTTGTCATATGAGACAATATGAGAATAGTATATGAAAAAGAATTTGGAATTTGTCATTTAGACTTACAGTCCTTATATAATTTTTAGGGGTTTACTAATTGCAAAAGAATATTTAGCATTTAGAATGCAGAATAACAGAATTGTTAGGGTTGGAAGGGACCTCTGGAAACCCTCCAGTCCAACCCCACTGCCATGTAATGCATCAAGACCTACATTGCTACAACATTTCCTACTGGCAAGCAAGAGTAGGAAAGTACTGTTCATTATGTGACCCTCTGGATCACTTGGTATGTTACTAGTAATAATTTTTTTTGTATTTCAAAGCTCAGGATTTAGCCTAACCATTATTCTTCTATTTTTAATGTGCAAGAAATGTAATGATGTCAACCTAAAATGCAGTACATTGTTTTGGAAGATAATTTAAAGTTCAAAAATCTTGTCTCAGCTAAGAGCTTTGCAGTCCCAGTTGGAATAACTTCCTGTTTCATTTTCATAGGTCACTTATAAAGAAAAGGGAAGGCTGCTAATTCAAATGGCAACTTTACTAAAATCAAGGCAGAACAAAAGCTAAAGTAACGAAAATAATGTAAACCCAAGGCGAAGGCTAAATAGGCTGCTGTCAAACCTACCTACACTTATATTTGTTTCCAGATCTCCACAGATTTGAAGGGGCAATCGGCACAAAAAAACTTAGAGGCTGAGTGCACAGACATGATTGTTCTGCAAACAGTGATTGCTATTGTCGTACTGAAAAATGTCTGCTAAATAATGAAATGGTCCGTTTCAGAAAAATGTTTTTGTCTCTCTGGCTCATCTCAGTTTACTGTAAACTGTAAATTCCCGTAATTTTCTACTTTTATGGTGTAAATTTAACTCCTTCCTTTCCCAGATAGCTTGTTATTCAATAATATACGTTATGTTTTTCTATTTGCAATTAAGCATAGTTCTTATTAGAGATGTTTCTACTCTTAACATAGTAGAATGCACTTATGCAGCAAAACTATGCTGAAATAATGGAAAAGCTTCAATTTCGTTAGTACATGAATTACAATCACAGTGAAGGAGACAGAGTAAGAAAATTAATTTTTGTTCTGAGTATTCTTAAAACTGGGTAGTACTGAAGATACTGGAGGAGGGCAGTTCCTTGGTGCTGGATCTACAGACCTCAAAATATTGATAATTCAGAGCTGTTACTGCTATAACTCATCTTAGGAATTGAGCTGTGTGTGATGCAAAGCCTGCCTTTCTTAAAACAGCCTTCTGGCCTTGGCCCTTTAAGCTGTAAGAGGAAAGAAAAGCTATTCCTATGCAAGATAAGAAAGACAAAGGCAGAGATGGAAATTACTACCTCAGTGACTCAAGAGAAAAACAAGAGTATGAAATTATATAAAACCCAAAGAGGTTTTTTTAGAGGCAGCAATGCAGCAGCACTTGGAGGAACAGAGAACACACCTTCAACTCCTGTATGATGACTGCCTTACCAGCAGTCTTATTGACATGCCTGCACCATGAGCATGCAAATGCTTAGCCTGGAAACATGTTATTAATAATTGTTCCCCATGAGTATTAATCAGTAAATAACTGCTTTATGCTCCTAAACTGTGTACTGTGCTAGCAGAATTTCTTCATGCACCACAGAAAGTACCCAGAGAGCCCTTGTTGAAAGACTTACCTCTGCATTATAGATTTTCATATATTCTCATCAATTTAGCTGCCTATTTCTATTACAGATTAATTAACCTTGGAAATCTGACATTCCTATGTTGCTTTAAAAAAAGTTCAGGGTATGTTCCAAATTTTAAGTGGTTTTTTTTTTTCTTTTAATTATCTTAAGGGTTGGAAATGCTCATTCAACTTAAGTGGCACATCCATTTTACAGGTGAAGGAACTGCTCTCAGAACAAGATTAAATTAATTTCAACTGAGTTTAGCATTTCTGAGAATAAGTCCTTAAGAGACTTGGAAAAAGGTCATCTGCTGAACTAAGAATATCAAACAGGAAATCTTTCATCAGACCCAGTCATCTTCAGTCAAAAGTAAGCCTTTCATAAACTATTATATTGTTTTTAAAAATTACTTAGTCTCTGCCTCTACTATTTCTAATGGAAATCTGTTCAAGAAAGCCATGCTTATGATGTTTAAAAAACTCTCTAATTTCCATCCTAAATTTATTCATCATTTGCTCCTATGCCAA
>VWYI01028172.1:0-38505 GCA_013399455.1 Anthoscopus minutus
AATAACATGTATTAAAAATAATAATTATATTTAAAAAAATTCTTCATAATATGACAAGAAGAAATTAGTTGAATGTCTTGAAACAAAGCCCAAGTCTTCAACTGCAGCCTTTTCATCCCTCAGCTTTTCATCCCTCAGTTTTTCAGCCAGCATCCCATAACTTTGATCTTTTGTGTAAACCTCAAGCAATATGGTCATCTCAGACCTGGCTTTCATCCTTTTTAGCCCACTTGTGACTGTGTTCTTTGGCACACAGACTGACAACTGTATGGCTGAGGAGGGAAGGTGGGATGAACAGCAGTGTAATAATATCTAGAAGTTGTTTCCTACACTATGTGAAGAAAGATAAAACCATTGCATTACATTGTACAATGAATATCATTATTTTTGCAATTACTGTCTCACAGAACTTGAATTTACCTATTCTTTCTACAGAACAAAAGAGTAACTTCGGCTTTCCCCAGTCCATTATTTTATTATGGACATTTAAAAAAAATTTATTCAAAGGGGATGCAGTTCTGTGGGATGCCTGAGTTGTCATCTTTATGACACTCTTCACAAACACTCTTCACAGCTCTTATAATGATTGAATCAAATTTAATATGGACATATCACACAAACATATATATGAGGCTATATTTATTTATGTAAATAAGTATAGCAAGAAATACACATTTCACACACAAAGTTAAAAAACTCTTGCATTTCTCTCTGAAAGGAGTATTTGAGATACACTATTTTAGTTTTTATTTTTTAGCAACACAATGGCTAGCTGAATCTGTCAGTCCCTTGAGTTTCAAACTGCACAAGCTCTGGCTCTACCAATAAATCTAGTTCTCATATAATTTTTTTTTTCTCACATCTCATACTCATCCTGTATCACATTCCACATTTTCCCTTTGCTTCCTCTTTTCACAATGTTTACATTCTCTAAAATGTTTTGATGATCTTTTTTTTCTAACATTTAATGCTCATGAACACAGCCAGAACATGAGGTTCTTCACCTACTCTTCCTTGCAAATCAAAATCTTCCAGTTAGGCATATGGAAACTTTTTCAACAAAGCAGATGTGAATTATAAAAGCAGCTTTGTCAGAACCAAAACATGCTAAAAGAAACATGTTAGAAACAGCAAGAAATTATCAACCAGGAAAGTAAAAATGTGTATTCTTTTTTTTTCTTCATGAAGCATTTCTTTGACTTTAATCATTAAAAATGGTACAAACATTTTCCATGTTATGTTTGTTTGGAGGTTTTGTGTTAGTTTGTTTGTTTGTCTGTTTACTTTGACAAAATGCAAAACAGAAAAAAAAATCCACAAAAGATCTCTTTCTGGGATAATTTGGAGCAAAATTTTTGAAATACTGGAATTTTCAGGTCAAAGAAAAATCCTTTTTTGAAGAAATTATTCTTCAAATATTTGTGGTTTTATTTCACTTTACAATCATGACATGTTTTTCTCTCCAGAGACACACAGATGTATGGTTTGAACAGGTTTTTACAGAAAGTTTACCCAAAGGGCAGAGCCTGCGTTGCATCACTGTCAAATCTTGACTTCTCATCACTCAGGGAGCAGCTGACCCTCAGTGCTCCCTGACAGAAAGGAATGGCCAGGTATTTCAATGATTAATAAGTTTTTGAATGTCAGGAAGCAGTTTTCTTAGTTGGCCTTTAGCACTGATGGTTCCTAATTCTTCTTCACAGAAGGGGCAGCAGTTCAGGGGAACAATGACCACGGCAGGAACCAGCCCTTGCACTTCCAGCAGTGAGGAACATGAGACAGAACTCAAGGGAAGCTTTGACTTCTGTCCCTCCCACCTATTGCTTCTAAGGAAGCAGGACAGAGTTTAAGCCCATCAGCTTAGTTTTGTCTGGAAAATTGTCTAACACTTCCCACAGCTAGCAGAACTTAGTTACCAAGTAAAGCCAGCTTCAGTAGGCAGCACCTATCCTACTCAAGATTCAAAAAAAAATTAAGATTTCCATACAGAGCTTGGAAAGTATCTTATCTGTTACCTGGAGAAAAATCTGTAATACTGTGAAGTCTTCAGTAAGCTCTGCTAAAAGATGTATTTCTACTGATGATAGACCCATAATAGAGATATTTATGTTGTCTGATGAGGAGAACATTTTGTTTTTCCTGATTTTTGTCTGATGTACATATTCCAGTCTTGAATTTTGCCTTTGGAGCAAGCAAGCTTATAATTTCTGCGGTTATTTTTCTTTCCAATAATACGAAAAATGTTTGAAGTCTGAGCAACTCCTTTCATAAGAAAAAGCTTTATATCTCTGTGAAAACCCTCTTCAAAGCTTCATGTCACAGTGGGAAGAAAAGCCTTTTATAAAAGCTCACATTGTATGAAGCAATTATCTTAATCTCTTGCCACTGAGCGGATACATAATTTTTAAGATATCTAGGTAAGTGAGCAGGGCTCTTCACCCTGCTCAGGCACTTTGTTTTTTTAAGGTTTTTTTCACTATTGTCAGTGTTAGTATATAAAGCAAATGTGTCTCATTAAGCTAAGAAATGTGCATATTGCTCATTAAGCAATATGTGTATATAAAATAATAAATTTACTTTTTTTGACAATAGTAATTTCAGACTTTAGAAAAGAGTGTAATTCAAATTTATAATGGTTTGAACCATTTTTTGAAAGATCAAGGCAGTACTGGATAGCAATATAAAATCCAATAGCAAGGGAAAAATGCTCTAAAAAAGTGAAGCCAGTTAATTTGTGTACATATGCATCTATGTATTGGAGCTATCTGTGTAAGTGATGTATATAGTTACTGTAGCTAAAGTATGTAAAAATATTGTTTAAAATAGAGTTTTATTTGCTGTCTTGAAGCAACATGTTTGTAAGTGGTTTAGAAATAGTTGTGAAAATGTTATATGCAGATACATATCTAAAATATCACTTCAGCTAAATCACTTTTAAAATATTTGAAACATAGATCTACAAAGATGTAAAGTACTCAGTACATAAAATAAATATACATTTTATATTTATAAACTTCACCTAAAGTAATGGTGGTTTCATGGTTGCTGACAAGCTTAAAATGTCAGTTATCAGCTTCCAAGAAGGGACATTTTGAACTTAAACCAACTTAAAATTGAAACAATCTGTTTTATCAAGTCACATAAAATAAAAATATTTAAGAACAAAAATGTCTTAGCAAAGTTGTAAGTTAGGGTAACATTCACTTTCCTCACAGCACTATGTAGTGCTTACTATAAATTGTTTATTGTCTCACTCTCAAAGAATATAGGAAGCTTCTTTCATGTTTGACATTTTTATTAGGTTTTCAATTTTCAAATGAATTTCCAAGAGGTTCTCCAATTTTTGGAGAACTTTAACTTTGGAGAACTGCTTAACTTTAAAAAATAACCTCAAAGGTTATTTATTAAAAGGTTATTTATCTGTACTTCAGTGTTATGCTTCAAATATTTTAGTGGTGGTATAACTGAAGAAATAAATACAGCAAAGGATGTGTAATAATACTAATAATAATTAATAATAGTAACATTGTTACTGCAATAACTAAAATTTTCTTTGGGTTTCTCAAGCTGTCACTCTTAAGATTCTCTGTCATTTGCTGACTCTTTATTCTTTATCTGCTCATTGCTCATTGATTAGAAGTGCAGAGGTCATCAGAAATATTCATGACTCATGCCAAGTGACAGACAAATCACAAGAGAGAAGTGAAGCAGGTATTTCATGAACTGAAGAGGCATTCACAACTTTTACCTTGAATAAGATACAAAGAGCTATCCATAAAGTTCAGACTTTTTAGAATTTTCTATGTGGGAGTATTTTTTATGGTAATGGTTTAATTTAAATCTTTAGTTATTGCTTCTTTTAAAAGACAATATTTTTGTAATTCTACCATTTTTGGGTTTTTTACCATCAACCTAAATCCAGGCATGTTAAAACATGTTTCTTCTCTCTTTCAGCCCAAACCAAATATTTCTAAACAAGCTTTGAGCTAATTTAGAGCTCTGCTTAAGGAAAAGTATTTCCTATTGTACTTATAAGCCTCAGGACCACAAGAATATTGGATTTAATTGATCTGTTGAATAAACTTAATTCATGTCTGAGCAGTACTGTAATGAGCTGATAAAGGAATAACTTTCCCCAGTCTAAACCTATTCCACTGGGTAATATGCATTTGCATTTTGATTCCAAATACTGGTATAATAGTGGAATTTGAGTAGAAATTAAAACTATCTTCAGAGCCAAACTCTGACAAGATCTTAGACTTGTCATGACATTTTCTGAGTGCAGTGTTTAGTAGTTTTAACAGAACATTATTTTTTTTATATTTGTTGTCTGTGTGCCACATATAGCTTTGTTATCAAAAGAAACACTTGCTAAACATAACACAGGAATGGTGTCCTGCCATCATAGGCATTAACTTCAGACAGTTGTTTTCATATAGTGAGCAAGCTCCACTAAAAAGCTGACAAATGGTGGGGGGGTTTTGCGAGGATTTTGTTCCCCCATTCCTTCAGAAGGATGCTCTTCACAGGGCTAAGATGCTTTTCATATTCATAAGTACTGTCCTAGTGGCCCTGTGGCTCTGCCATCCGTTTTCTACTCTTTGCTCTCATCTCCTTGTAAAATATTCCAATCCTCTTCTGTGCTGATTTCGTCTCTCAACTTTGCGTCATCTGTGTTTCATTAGCATGATCCTGCTATTTGCAATAGTGTGATTAGTAGAAAGAGACTGCCTCTAAGTCTAAACCTCAAGGAATTCCACATGCAAGTCTATCCAGCAAAATCATTGTCCTATCAGCAAAGGTGTTTACACTCACTAATATTTATTTTTCTTCTTTATTTGGTAGAAATTAAGCTACCTTGAATTTAATAGTGAATTTTTATATACTAACTGATCCAAATATTTGTTAATGCTGAGTATTAAAATAATTTGAGTATTGAAATATACCAAGATGTCCTGGAAAATTTTGTGCTGCCAGAAATAACAATTCACAAAATTAAATGTTTTTAAGAAAAATTCAGGGCCCCTGCTGTTGCACATAATTTTAACCAGTCAGAGTATTTAGTCTTGATGGTTTGCTCATTGTGTATTCTTTGTAGAATACATCAATATAATCTCTGGGAGAATTTAAGTAATGCATACAGGCACACTCACACACAGAAGCACATGCTTACTCACTCATTGCATGCAAAATAAAGTGGTTGTAAACTCACATAAAATTATGCTAGCTGAAGTTATTAATAGACACTATCTTCACTAATGTTGATAATGTAATTCATGTTTATCTGCCAAGTTTCATATTGACAAAATACTTAAAATGGCCATAAAAGATCAAGAACAAGCTTTCTTCAAGAATTCTATTAAATAGTCATGGGATGGATATCTATATTCTACTTGCACCATTGAGCACAAAAATACAGTTGTTGCTGTTTCTCCTGAGGCAATTTCTAACCATAAGGCAGTCATTCAGAGAAATTGCATCCCTAGCTCCTTAAGGCTAAGCATCTTTCTACTGTAGGAAATGCAATCTAATTACACTGGCAAATAAGCAGTCTTCTCAAATTTAATTCCATGTGACAGTACATGTGATAACATTTAACAGTGTTTATTTTTCATAGTTTCTTTGGATGGCATGAACAGTCTAACCTGTAGAGGAAAATGATGTTTTTCAAACTCTATCTGATTTTGTGGCCTCATGGAAAATATTTTGTTTCAATAGAGTTTCAACTCTGTTTCAACAGAGTTGTTTGTGGGATTTAAGTAACAGTATCTACACTAGAATATGAGAGTTAACATATCACTTAAAAAAAAAAAAAAAGACATTAAAAAGCTTTTTGTCTCTTGATTTGCAAACTCTTGCAAGTAGGGGCCTAATACCAGAGATAATCTCCCAAATCTAAAAATCAAGCATGTTTAATTAGAACAAGCTAAAGCAGCAGGGAGAAAAACCTCTAGAAGTGACTATTTTTACATTGGTTTCCACTTAACCAGAAACACAAATACTTAATATGTGGTGATAACACAGACAACTACTTTTTATCCTGCCTTTTAAATAAAGCAGTGGCTTTAGGGAACTATCTGCTAATGTTTATTTTACTGAACACTGCCTTGCTATAGGTTTGAAATTAAAGAAGAAATTTCAAAGGCAGAACAATTATTCCAGCTGGAGAACTTTAGCGATTTCATGGTTATTGCTCTGAATTTAAGATATCCTTATTGCTCTGGAGGTAGGCTATATCCATACTTCAGATGGCACTATAGCATCCTGGTAAACTTAGACAGTTTAAGTGATCTAATTCAGGTACCAGGAGCAGCCAAACAGCAGCTGCACAGAGCTCTTGCAGGTGTAGCAATGTGCACTAATTTACCTTTGCTGGGAAGGCCTGAGAATTCCAGATGAGCTCTGCATAAGCATGGTTAGCCTACCTGCTTTTTTTATGTTGCCTAACTTCACAGTGCAGGAAAATACAGTGTAAAAGGAATCATCAAGGCTTGAAAGGTATGAATACAATAAATGGACTCAGGTTTAGCACCAGTTACAGGTATCCAACAATCTGGTGGTGTCCAAACCATATAACAACATGCAGTGCTTGCTCTTCCTCTGGACCATGATATCATGTAAGAATGCATGTGCTCTGCATTATTTCTATCTTAAAAATACACCATTCTGTTATAGCCTTAGTATATTTTGATTCAACTGGAGTGGCAGGAACAGGGTTGAAGCAGAATGTCTTGCAGGACACAGAAGAAATATTGTTTTCAATTCATCTGCTTCCTCCCTCTGTTTTGTAACAGTCTGATTTCTTTAATATTTGCTATAGAACTGTTCATCAGATTCTTAAAGCCTTTTGAACATTGCTCTCAGAAAATGCTTTGTCCAATAATATTTGAGTAAGAGATGGTGAAAATCACCACCACATTGATGTTAGAATAGTGTGAAATGATGTTGCTTACTGCTTGATGTTTCACTGGCTGACAAGGGTGGATAACTAGGAATGATAAGTCTGGGGGGAAAAAATCACACCCAGATTTCTCTGATTTATAGAACTAAATTTTAAGAGTAGCTCTTCTTCACATGTTTCTAAATGATTTATTCCTTCGTATCTCTTGTCAATGCTCTTTTCTCTAAGTACATTTGCAAAGGAAATCTCTTCCACTGGAGGCAGATCTCACCATCTTAATCATTGTTCCTCCTTAAGCAATCTATTATTTAAACTCTTCCATTCCTTGTAGTACAGGCAGGTTGTCAATGAATGTGTGCAGAATATATTATTCCATCTGGACACTTCCAGTTTTCTTAGTGTTTGAGTTGCTAGCTTTTTTGGTCCACCAAACATGTCAAGAATTCACTTGTCTGGAACAATGAAGTCTAAATGAAAGAAAATGTAACCTTTATCTTCACTGATCTTCTTCCTGCTGTGTACATATTTACTCTCCCTAGAACTAGAGTACAACATAAAAAATATACAGGCTTCCAGCTTCATGATGACAGGTCTTGTCTTGTCAGGCTAAGAAATCATTTTCCTATTTCTATTTGCTCTGCATGTCTCTACTCATTATGTCTTGATCAAATTCCCTTCTCACACGGTCCACAACTCTTCTTGTTAGCTGCTCTATGTTCAAGTGTTTCTGGCCCCATGAAGACTATGAATGATTTTCAGTTTCTTAGGTAACTTTCTTCCCTAATTTCTATGAGACTCGTTTTAACAAACTGTTGGTGTAAAGACTGATGTCAGGTCTTCTGGTTCCCGAATTATCTAAGAAGTTTTATTATATTTTCTTGTTTATTATTTCATTTTAAAGACACCCTCTCTCTAAGTCCACAACACATAAAGAACATGCATGCAATACAACTGGAGAGTTCCTTTTTATTCCAAAAGAAAGACAATGTCACACAAGACTGTATGTAATTATCCTAATTACTGTCCAGTCTGTTGGTTTTGTAAAAAGAACTTTGGTTAATAAAGCAATATTTGGCTTCTTTAAGCTTGAATCCAAGGCGAAACTTTTGTTTAACTATATTTTGCTTTCTATACAAAGCAGAGGTCTGAGCATGCTTTGCAGTAATTTACGGCAACTGCTTATTCTCAAATGGAGCTATGAGTAAAACTGAATAAAATACTTGCAAAAAGAGTCAAGAAATTTAGTAACATGGGAAGTTATACTTCAGAATCAGTCAGCAAAACATGTCTAAGACATATTTTCATTCAGCTAAAATTCTCACTCATTTTACATTCCATTTATTGCAAAAATATTTTCTCTGAACAAGATTGGGATTCTGTTGCTAACCACTCTGAACTTTGTATGACAGTTCAAACAACAGATTTGTCTTTTTAACCACATGATTTATATCTCTGAATACTTTTATGACTTCTTTCCTTTTACAGAAATAGTAAACTTCTACAACTGGTCTTCAATTCCACTTGCCTTTTAAACTCTTCCTACAGTAAATAAGAAATATCAATTTCACTTCTGACTGATTCATGATGACAACTGTCACTGCCCTTTTGTTTCTGTGTGTTTGGTTTTGGTCACTCTTCTCTCCCTTATGCAGACACTCAGCATTTGGAAAATCAGCACCACAGTATCTTTCTGCAAACTTCAGAATCCATGAAACCATCTGAATGAACAGTAACAAAGCTGAAAATGTGCAGTAATGACTACCTGCCATATCCACTACCCTGTAGTTTACTTTTTATTTATCACAAATTATCCATTGCATGTCTATCTCATGTGATGAACTTCAAGCAAAGAATAATGGGCACTTTTTTTGTCCCGCATTTGTATAATAGCTACAACAGTAGCTACACAAAAGCATCTTCTTCGAAGAAAACAGAATTTTTATTGACATCAGGCAGAGTTACAAAACATAAACACTTTTGTGTTACATATTCAGCCTTAAATCGAGAAACCACTTTCACTCTGGTATGTCCCACTGCTTCAAAAAGACAGACATGCTGTAAAATCTACCATTCAAATGGATTCTATCAAGATGGAAAAGTTCATATCCTACTGATTATATTAGGCCAGCTCTTGAAAATAACAAGATACTATATAGAATTAAGGAAAAAAAAAAGAAAGCAAAAGCTTTCTAAAAAAGATTTTATTTTGAAACCTTATTTTTAAAACAACCTACATTTTCTTTTAAAATATTTGTACCATAATGTGATTTTTTTAAGGGAAAGAATTAATATAATCCAAAGTATAGAAATATTTTAGCATTTATTTTCTCAGACTCTGAGTAGCATTTTTAGTCCTTTAGAAGGCAAAATAATGAAATAAGTTTGGTCATCAGGAAAGGTTATCAAAAAGCAAAGAGTCTCCATGACAGAGGAAGAAGAGAAGGAAGATCACGTTCTCTTCCAGGAATAATGATGCTGATGTTCACAAATTTGCTTTTCTATTTTGTCTCTGCTTAACCTTCACTCTCCCAAGAGGAATAACACTTGCCACTGACAAATTATTCACATTGTGTCAAATGACACTAATCAAGTAATTTATTAGCATAAGTTTTCAACTGTTCCTCAGAACAAAAGCACTAAATAGACAATTAATTCTCAGGTCATGCTGTGGGTATTAATAGAAGCTGAAATGGAGGACAGTTTAGCAGGAACAACTTGGTCAGTTGGGTAAACAGTACCTATAACCTCAAGCAACTGATTTATTATTTATCTATCTAATATTTGGGTTGATCTATGCAGTCTATAGGGAAAAATAAAGGTTATTGTGAGGATCAGCAAGAAAATCCTGCTCACTGCTCCAGGGAAAAGTGGGATTATGAAGATGATATTTGTGATAATTTTGTTCTAAAAATAGAGAATAGTTGAATTATTATGTGAATCATAAAGAAGATTTTAATTTCCTTAGTGCATCTTCACTTAGTTTCACTCTGATACTGTAGCCAGATTTTCAGAATAGTCCTTCATCATTCCCTATCTGCATATCAGTGTCAATAATTTGACACTGACAGCCCTCTTCAAAAGTTGGCTTTATACTCTTATTATACCATTTCTTTTGCAAGCTCTTTGTTTACAGTGGTCAATTGCAAAAGAATCCTTGAAAATCATTCTGTGGGAATCATAAAATAAAGATCAAAGCAATGTGCAGCTTGATTTGAGCAAGATGCCCCAAATGACACAAAAAAAGAAATCTGCCAACAAAATCCCTAACACATATTTTTGGTCTGGAGAAAACCTCAATGCATGATTCCAATCCTATTCATTTTCATAATTACTGAAAAACCTGATTAACAGTAGCCTTGAAAAAACATACGAGTACTTCCACCATGGTTTATGCTATGAATTGTTGGTATCTCAGCTATTCAAAGAACAAGTTTTTCAATCTCATATTTTAAACTTCATAAAAAATATCATTAAACATGAAGTAGAAAGACCTTGCACACTTCACGATTTCCTCTTCTCCTATGAACAAATTTTAAGTTTGGGTTTAGGTTTAGTATTTGCCACAACTTTTGGAGGAACAAAACTATCACATGAGATGAGCAACCTAAATTAATGCATCCATAACAGAAAAAAAGCATATTTTACCATCTGCAATCAGCAAGATTTAGATTCAGAATTATCCATTTTTTTTTATTTCCATGTACTTTGTTTCAGACTTACTAGCAGATCATGTTTCCTAAAAAATACCATTCTCTGCTACTAACTGAGCCAAGAACAGTATCAGACAAGTTTGTCAGAGTTTCTATTGGTTCACGTCCTCCCTGACTCATCTGGTTAAATCAAGTTTATGTGATTAAATGGTAATGAGATAAGCAAGAGTATAGAAAATGAGTAGATGTTCTGCCAATATGCAAAGCTCTGGTCTTGTCATTTGCCCCTGCATGGCAGAAACTGGGTTGAGAACAACACTCTCAAGTACTAAACATGTTTGACTCTACCTCAAAATGAAGCAGCTAAGGAAAATTAACTATTTTGAAACAAAATTATGACAGTAAAACAGAAATCTAACCATGCTGTTGATCATATGTAATATTAAAGTAATTTAAGAGTAAGAAATATCTGGCATTATTAAGCATGTATACTGTATTTTTATTAATGTTATTTCTGTTTTATTGTTTTAAAAAATCCTCCTATACTTCTATGCATTTAAGGAAGACTACTGAAAGCAAAGTGTGCGATTTATTTGGTTTCTTAAATTTTGCTAGAATATAAATTGCCTGTCTATCTGTAAGGACTCTAGCTAAGCAAGCACAACAGAGGGTTGCTAGTGAGAGTATCACTGAAATGTAGGTGCTTCTGTATTTGCTCATCTAATTCTTCAGGTTAAAAACAAAAACTTTCCTGAAAATACTGGAGTTACAAGGCCTCTGCCACGGTAAGCATGGGAGCAATATCCAGCTGTCTGAGTTATATTTGAAGCACTGATCTCTATGCTGATGAATAAACTCTCTGTCAAAAATTGAGAACAGCAGTAGTACTGTTCTATTCCATGATATCTTCATCCTAGCTGACAACTTTCTCTTCTTCTCTTCCTAGGCTAGCAGGAAGATAGCTGCTGAGAAAAGGTTGGGTTCATTCTATTCCCTTCAGGCTGAATGCGTTTGTTACTTCTTCCTTCCCTCTACACATTGTATCTTCCCACTAACTACTGTTCTGCTCGCTTCCGTGTTTTCACTGATACTATCATTCCCTAGAAGAAATCTGGAAAACCCAGGTGAGCAGAAGGCCAGATCTTCATTTATCACCTGTAAAGCTGCTACATCTTACTCCTTAGTCCTTTTGCATCTTATGACTCTGTTCTGGCATCCTATTTTTAAACCAAGTACAATTTAATTATTGTTAATTAAAATTACTTTGAGTATATTTCATACCAGCATTTGCCGACTACTGTGTTGATAGAACAGCTGAGCTACAATTTTCATTGCTGAAGCTGGCTCCCGAAGGACAGCTCTGTCTGTGTATGGTGGCAACTGAGTCTGTGCTTTCTATAAATGTTTAAAATTCAGAATTTCTGAATTCTGAAGTCAAAATTTCTGTGTGCTATAGTAGCAGTTTAGAAACACATCTAATGTGATTACCTGGACATTTGCCAGGAAGCTGTGGTCAGTTCTCTGTACCATTAAACATTTTCTTCCTGTCTGCCCAGACACACATATTTGGGTATTGTCAAGGTATAGATGTCCACTGAGTACCGTAATTGGTGGAAATTTGATGATCGTTCAGAAATCATTTTCCCTAGAGTCCCAAAAAAAAATTACAAGTCCTTGAAGACTGATGAAACATTAAACTGCAGCATGTGTACTACTGCACCATTCTCATTTCTCTGCATCACTTTAGGAAAAGGCAGGAAAATCAGATGTTGCCAAAACATAAGTGGTAAGAGGTAGGGTTTGATGGAAAAGAATCTATAGCATTCTTCTCTCACACAGAGTCTTGAACCAAGTGGAAAGTGCATGAGGGCAATAGCCTAAAATTATGACACTTTTCTTCTAATAAGCTAGAAAAATATCCACAATTAATTTAAACTCTCACGGAAGCTTAAGTGGAGACGCTTAAATGATAGTTTATGTCTCATCCTTCAAAAATTTTAGAAATATTCTTTCTGTTTAGAAATTTCACAGACTCCTGAAAGTGTATGTCCTGGTTTAGGGCAAATTTGGGAGAAAACCTCCAAAGGGGCCCTCTCCAGACAACAAACCCACACGGCCCCTCCCCCCAATCAGTTCGAAAAGGACTCCTTGGAGAGAAGTGGAAAGAACCTGTTTATTGAACAGGCAAGGCACCCCCAGCACACAAAATGAACAACACCAGATAACAACGCTCTTTCACGGCTCTGAAAAGATGACAAACTCAGAAAGTCTCTCCCGGGAGTGGTCGCTCTGTTACCGGTCCCTGCGATGCTGGGGCAGCTGCTGCAGGCCACAGGGTGCAGACTCTTGGTGTTTCCCAGGTCCCAGTCCGGAGCAGGTTCAGGTGGTTCCAGAGAAAAAGGGAAAGAAAAAAAAGAGTAGTCCAGGGAAAAAAATCTGGACTGTTTAGATCAACTAACTAATGAGCAAAAAGCAAGAGCAAAGCAAAGCCAGAGCCAAGCAAGAGCAGAGCAAAAAACAAAAGCAAAAGCTGCAGTACCTACTGCCGTGTCTCTGTGTCCCGCCAGCCACTGGGGGAGTGAGCAGACTGATAGCAAAAACCAAAACAAAACTTCACTCTTCAAAGCCAGTCTTGAAGACACAGAGCATAATATCCAGCATAAACAGAACACACGATTGGGGATACAAGCACTGTAACATCACCCTAGGACATTTATACACCTAGAATAAAGGGAAAAACATTAGGAAATCAAGAGCCATTTCTTTAAATATTTTCCCCATATTTTGAAATAAAAAAATAATGTCTGTATTAGGAATAGCATGGCCAGAAGGACCAGGAAATGGATCATCGCCCTGCACTTGCAATGGTGATGTCACACCTCAAGTGCTGCATTCAGTTTTGGCCCCTTGACTTTCTAAAGGACATTGAGGTGCCAGAGTGGGTCCAGAGAAAGGTCACAAGGCTTGTGAAGGGTCTAGAACCCACATCTTATGAAGAACAAGGAGGGAACTGTTATTACCCACCACCCAAAAAAGCAAGGGTAACCCAAGTTCTTACTAATAGATCACATAGAGTGATCACATTAGAGTGAAAAAACAATGAATGATCAGTGTTTGTAAATATAGATATATGCAGGTTTTATTTTAGAACAAACTAGTTTCAATGAAGGGAAGATATGTATCCATTTTGGTTACTATCTGTGGTAACATAGCAATATGAAAGTATAAAAATATAACTTGTAAAAAGGTATAAAGAAAATATGGAAGAGAAAGAAAGGATAAGAGTAGAAAGATACAAAATCACCCCCCATGGATCTCACAATAAGACTTGGTTGTTGCAATTTAGTTGTGCATTAGTAAATGCAATTAGTAAGTGATGGTCTTCATCTGTCAGGAGTAGGGGAAGGAACCCCCAAACCACAGTCTGGTAGGTTAAAATGTACTAGGCTAGATAAGAAAACCCTGGTGACTCTCCCATGTGGCAGCAAACGGTCTCTTGCAACAGACGCTTTTGGATAATGTGCAGTCCTTTGGTGGAAGGCTTCAGGCATGGATCTGGGCATCTCTGATGGTTTATGACACCTCCTGGGGGAAGCAGCCTTGGGCGGTTTTACAACTCAGAGAGTTGTGTAAGGGAAGGCAGTTAGCCCTCCTAAAATGCCAAACTGCAGGATTTGCCTTTTATTGGCCTCAAAGTCTGGCTTTTAGCCCCTAGATGGTTATAGTTTACCCCCTCTGTCTTATGCAGTCTAGCCATTACACACCCAAAAACTCACCCCAAACTCACCTCCTCCCTCAAGGGATGCAAACCAAGTCCCACAAAGCATCCTGGCACCTCCTCAGATGGGCAAATGCTTTGAGAAATTAATCAAAGGAGCTGGGTTTATTTAGTCTAGAGAAGAGGAAGCTCAAGGGGAATCTCATTGCTTTTTACAACCACCTGAAAGGAGGTTGTAGTAGGGGGGAGCCATTTCTTCTACCATGTCTGCAGTGAGAAGACCAGAGGAAGTTGCTTTAGATGAGATGGGAAATTCAGATTAGATATTAGAAAAAATAAATACTGTTATGGTGCTGAGACATTGGAATAGGTTGCCCAGGGAGGTGGTGGAGTCACCATCCTCGGAGGTGTTTAAGAGGCATCTGGTTCAGGTACTGGGTGATGCTTTAGTGATTTAGGGGTTTCAGTAGCAGTGTTGGGTGGATAGTTGGACCAGATGATCTTAATGATTCTTCCAACCAAGATGATTCTATGACTTTCTTATTCAAACATTCATTCAGAAACAAGAGAACACATTTCAGTGTATAGAAATATCCTTTAGAATACTGATGGAAATTTCTAGTGCCAAGTATCCATAACACTAAATTTAGTTGATTCATATTCCAAAAAGGCTCAGGATCTATGCAAGAAAGTGCCCTTATCGTGGTTTCAATACTTTTTCTAAATATCATTTTAATATATATATTTGAGGGACAGAAAGAGGAAAATAAGTGTACATAAAATTCTGCAGAGTCTACTACAACAAATTGCATATCACCTTTTTAGACATGTAGGACCCCATGCTTACACAAGGAGAATTTTAAAGTCATCCTTGAAAGGAAAATACAAACTGTCGGCTTTTTTTCTGACTTATTAAAAATTTAGTCATAATATTCCATTATCCAAATAAAACCCCTAGGCTAATTTCTCTCTTTAACATAGTTTGGTGATCAGGAGAGGTGTCTGCTGGAGGTGGTACACAAGGTCTTCATATGCAAACAAGTAATTTTCAAAATCTGCAGTCCAGGGAATACCACAGATTTTATCATACTTTCTCAATTAAAAAAATAGAAGGACTATCACTGGGCTTAGATTTTATAGAGTTATGAAATTTTTCACATACTCCTGGGGATAGGTTGTGACTTAGGCAGTTAGGAATGACTTTGGCAGGTGACAATTGTCTCCTTCAGTGCTGACTTGTGAATAAGAGAATGCATAAATCATTATGCTTCTTTCTTGGTTCACCTAGACAGCTTAGCAGACCAGTACATGAAGTCTTGTGATGCGATGTTGTATCAGCATCTGAGGTACAATTCTCCAGTTTAGCCCATTCCAAGAAAATTATTAAGGAAGCTTTTCCAGTTGCCAGGACTGCAGTTTAATCTAGCCCTCAGGTATGTAATGAATAGGTACATTAGGACTTGATCAATCATAGCCGCTCACTTTACTCTAAAAACTTCTTTTAATGGAGTGGAATTAAAACATCTAGCAAACAGTATTTGGCAGTCCTTAAAAAGAAATGGTAAAATTTTATTCTGCATCATCCAATGCAATACCATCATTCCAAATTAAAAGTCCTTATTCAGCATTTTTATTAAAAGATTGAGACATTTAACCATCATAAATCTACAAAGGGGATCTATGCCTTCAGTTTTAGAATATACAGATGTAAGTAGGCTGACATATCCAAAGTGGGTTTCTTGACAATCTAGGATAAATAATGGAGAAAGTGAAGAAATTTACCTTTTGGTTCTCATGTCTGCTCTGTGGAAGGATTTGTCCATTTTTTGATATATATAAAGAACTGCCATTAAAGTTACAGAAAATCCCTAATTTATTTAGTCTTCATTCAGTCAAAATAACCAGGGAATATAGTCACCATTTATGGAATCAACCTGTCAATTTTTTGCCCTTTCCTCTGCTAGTTCCCTGTATTCAGTCTTATGACAAATTTAGAAAGAGTAAATTTAAGAAAAAATAAAATTTAACCATCTAGGGTTTAATTCCTCATGCATGCACACAGGTATCTGATTCCCTTTCCTTTTTTTTTTTACTCATCATACAAGCATTTGGTCTCCATAAACTTAACTTTGAACTTCCACCCAGAACCTTAGCCCTATGTTAATAATCAAAATCAAATTGTGAGTTCTAAGAAATTAAACCAAATCCTGTCTAAGTCAACCCCAGCAGCATCCAAAGACAGCCAGAACTTACAAAAGGCATTTCATGCCACTGCAGTTTAAGTTTCTCACACTAGCAAGGTATTTTGGAGTGGGCATGAGAAGATGAAGCAGGATAAGATCCATTCACCACTCTCCCTTCACAGGTATTACCATATGGTACAGCTTTGTGCTGGTGTAGGTACATCTTTCATTCTCTGCTTTCTCCCACAGGCAATCATCCATCATCCCTCACTGCACGGTTGTTTCAGCATGCTGCCAGTACAGCCTGCACCTCTCCAGGGGTGCATTCTGCTTCAGTTATGCAAACCCCAACATTACTGCTGATTTCCTACGGGCCAATATGTTTCCCTGTGCAATTTAGCTTCATTAGAGTTACTGTAGAGCATGCACAAAAAGATCATTTCTCTTTTAAAGTGTCTCTGTGTAAAACATTACAAATTCAAATTAGGAGTTCATGACTTAACAAGAGATAACCCTGGCCTTTCTCAATGTAAGGTCAGCAAAGATTTTCCTTTACTGGCAAAAAACATAGTCAGTGAATAATGATTTTAGAAATTATATTATTGTTAAAAGGGCAATGCAAATGCTTTCAGCATGTGCAGCAACCTTATTTTTAAATCCAAACACCAAATTGAAAAATATGAAGTGTGCCAACATCAAAAGCAGCAGCTCACTAGGTAATAAGATGAAAGCAGTGTGAAAACTCAGGGAAACATGTTGAAAATTACATGCCTAGAATAACAAATTGTAGTAATTACATATTTCATATGCCATTATCTCTATATGTACTTACAAATCTATATATTCATCTAGAGTTTATATATATTTCATATATATATATTTATAGATAAAATATCTTTATATAATAATCTCCCTTTATAGACGGCTTTTATATATTCACATATACACATACACACACATATATGTACTTTTATATATGCATGTTTGTGTATATGTACAAAAAACCATTATTTTATATAGATATATATCCAAGAGTTATTCATTTGAAACTGTGTGCATTTCTGAGTTTTCTTTTACTAAATACAATCCATAGAGCAGTGATAGGTGTGGCAAACAGGATATGCTAATTGCAGTTAAGTGCAGACTGACCTTTTAGAGGAGCAGCAATGATTTGCATGTGGTAATCTCTGCTCTGTATTTTTTCCACCTCACTCTCCTTGCTCTCTCTCAGATTTGTTAAATTAGTAAATCACATTGTGGCTGATATACCTAACAAGAGAGGTCATTTAGTGAAATGTGGACTGGCATATTCTGCTTGAACAGTGTGTAATATCTTAAAAACCCCATTCTTTCCTGCAGGGAAAACAAAAGCTTCATCAGCTCTGCTGTGCCGAATACATTCTCCTGCAAATGGTACTTCCCAGAAAAATAGAATATTGAACATCTTCACTCACAAAGAGCCACCCAAGTTATACCTTGCTGCACCACAGTGTAAGCATATTCATCTGTCTGCATGACAGCCCTATGCAGGGATCACTGGCAGAGCTACAATAATGCTGAGGGCCAAGACATTGCACCACGTTTGTGAAGTACATTCTGTGAGGAGACAAACGGGAGGCGAAGGGCCAGAGAGGTCTGGGGTCGCTGAGTCCATGATTGCTTTGCCCAGGGGCTAGAACCACAACATCAGAAATGTCTCCAAGCTCCTCTGGGTGAGTAGACAGAAATCTGGAGCTGAGCCCTGTATCCAGATCTATCAGTGAAACAGTGCCAGTGAAAAATGCTTCATCCATGACTATTCTGGCATAAAAAATATCAAAAATATAATTTTACATTCACTTCTAGGTAACAGGGAAATAAATAGGGTTTTTTTCAGTTTGTTTTTTTCAGGCTCCATGTCCCAATTTTTGTAGGTTCTTTTCCCACGAATTTTAGTGCAATTGCCTATTGTTGTTGTCAAAAGCTAACACTTAAAAGAAAAAAACCTTTTAGCTGAGTCTCAGTCAGGCCTCTAGAATTAATACTCTTCTAACAAAAGGAAGTGTGGTCCTAGCACATGCAGTGAACTGCAGGGGAAAATATTCATAGTTAGATGTCTGAGTGGCTAATTTGCTGCTGCTGACACATGGTCAGACAGATACAGTGTCTATCCAATACCCAGCAATTAAATTACATTGAAAATGAAAGGAGGTTTGAAACAGAGTCCATCAAGACAAAGAACACTTCAAAATTTGAAATTTCAAGTACTGGAAGACTAGTCTTTGGGTTTTCCAACCTAGTACCAATATTTTAAAAAAATTTCAATATTCAGTAAGCAGTGGACAATCAGTAAACCAAACACTCTATGGATTTAGTACTCATTCTACAGAAAATTGTGACATGTATACTGCTAGACAGAATACAATAATAATTCACTGTCAATTGCAGCTTTTTTATTCCTAAGTGCACTTTTTGGTAACAATATTTTATGTGAATCATTAATTCTTACACCTAAAAATATGTATCCTTGAGCTATAAAAGATATGGTACATCCTCATTCTTTACAATTTACAAAAAAAACCCATCCTGATAGCAATAATTTTGAAGCAGATATAAAGAATGACAGCACTAGTTGATTTCAGTAGCATGTACTGCATTCTTCCATAAAGCTATTTAATACAAGTCTGCCTCCTATAAAGCTATTTAATTCAAGCATGCCTCATGCTGGTTTCCATTTCCACTGATGTTCTCTACAGCTCATCTGCTCTAAAGAGAGCCAGATCTATTTTCAGGATATCCAGGGTAAATTGAAGGGATCAAATTACTCCTGCCTGTCACAGACCAGGCTCAGCTCTTAGTAGTTGCTAAATTTTGGTAGGTGACTCTTGACCACCAACACTCACAATATCCAGAAGGGCTGCTTAGCAAGGTGCAAGCTGCTGTTCATGTGCTTTGCAATATCCACCAAAATGTCCCCAATAATAGGCATGAATAGAAAAGTGAGGATGTGCAATCAATGTACAGTTCTATACTACAAATCAATACTTTTAGTTTAAGCGTTTTCCTACATTTTCAAAGCAATCAGAGGGAGAAGTTATTAAGAGCAAAACAAATCCACAATAGATTTTTGAGAAATTGGAAAGGCCTTTTCTGTCATGAATGATTCCCCATTTTTTCTGCTTTATATAACAATTCTTCAAAACAAATTATGAGGGTTTAAAAAAAGTTATTGTTATCAGCCTCAGCTTCATCAGTTTTAATAGAATTGTATTTGCCTGCAACACTTATGGCTTTCTCTTTTTTACTACAGTCTTGCTTCATGACTCAGAAAAATTTTCAAATACTCAAAAGTTGAATATTCAGTATCAGAATTAAAATGCAGACTCTTCCTGTCTGTCTTGGCAACATTGAAGTTGAGAATTGAAGACATTCTAGGGGGAAGGAGAGTTTATGAGTCTTCTTTACAGAAATAAATTATTAAACTTCTAATTATTAAACTACTACATCATGTGAGAATGAGCCTTGATCTGGTAAGTTAATGAAGAGGAGTTTCTACATGCTTAAAAAAGATGCCAGGGTATGAAGCCACCCTAAAACTCCAATAAATTTTTTTTCAGTGAAATTGATCAGGCAGACTACAGAAATATCTGAAGAGGGAATTGCAGTTATTTTGATGATTTGCAAAAGGGATAGCAAAAAAAATTGATGAGGTTTTTAAAGTACTCTCAGAATATTCCCATATTCTTCCACAGACACGTTTTATCTGTTATGTTCTAGTTGCACTGAGAAATGCAGTGGGAAGAGGAGGCCTTGAAGAAACCTAAAGTTTAAGGGTAGCCCCACTTATCTTTCCCCTAATAATGGGTTTGGATTTTAGTTACAGTATTTTGTGATAGCAGTTTCAGAACCAAGTGGTGTCAAAACCTTAAATATTTAGGGATCATAATATAAAAAAACCCCAATGAATTATATTACAAGTGTATATTTGTTCATTTACCCACAGTACAAAGCAAGAAATTTGGAAATTCTATCTTGAAATCCTGCTCTTGTTCCAGGTTTACAATTTCTCTCAGTATAATTAGTAGGTGAAGTTGTGAAGTTCATGGACCAGATTTTCTAAGATACTCAGGTATGCAAATATGCAGCTGAGTATCTAGAAGAACTGGCTTTAGGCATATAAATGCTGCATAAAGTTTAAAACCCCCAGTAATGACCTTTGACAATACAAACTTATACAAAGACTACTTTGAATACAGGAACAAAAATTTCCATCTTTTTAATCAATAACTGCTGAACAGACACATTCTGAGATGCAGAAGAAAAGGTACCAATGAAAACAGAAATTAAGCAATTCAGATGAGCTAGGTGAAAATTTCCTGCATACAGTTGTCAGATAAATACTAATTTTTTGTGCAAAGCGTGTTTCCTTGATTGAATGTGAAAAATATATCTGTATATTCAGATATAGAAAAAATAGGTTGAAACTACCTATTGGTTGTTACTGTCCTAATATTTCTATACAGAAATAATTCATACAATTTTAAGCAAATGGAAAATATGAGGGATAAATGCAAGTTATGGCAGCACCAGACTCCAGTTTATAGTGAGGTAGTTGATCCTGTTTTTTGGACTCCACAAATATATCACCATGAGACATAAAGCAGCTAGTTTTACACCATCTGGTTAGCACTGTTCTATATGGCACACCCTTCTGTGGCTTACATGAAGGCATACCCTCTCAAGCTCTGTTGTCAAAAAGACAACAAAACACAATAAAATAGAAAAAAAGACAGTTTTATCTTTTCTTACATGGAGTATATGGGGTTTCCTGAAGGAAAATATACATATCTTTTTGTAGCCTCCACTCAGACCTGCAGTTCACGTCCTGTCCTACATCCAGGAATTGTCCTTGTGCCAGCATATCATGTATAGTCAACTGCAACTTGTACTTCATACCAAGGACACAACAGTGCTAATGGCCATTAAAAGTAATTAATGGTCTTAGAAGTTACATGTTTGGCAACCGCTGCATATGACTCCTTATAAGAGGTGTCCTTCTGTAAGCCATCTCACACATAAACCATAATCCCAGACCACAGAGCTATTGAAGACACTTTTATAGCCACTTTGATGTGATTGAAATTCCAGTCAGAGACCATAATTTTTCCAGCAAGTTTTCCACTCAGAAAACCTTTGGTAAGACATACTGGTAGCTGCCTGGTTTGGATACTTTCCACAATGAAGTATTTTCTGTAGCCATCACTAGTAAACTACAGGCTCAGCGACTCTGTTCAGGATTATACTTCCTATCCTCCATGGCACTACTCATCACTTCTCACAGTATGCCAGACCTTATGAAAAATATTCTGTCTTTGTCACAGATCAATAATTAAGAATCTACCTCCCATCTACTGTTCCCTCAATGTTCAGACAGATACTGGCACAGAAACAGGAGCATGTCATTTGGGGCAGAAAATGTTTTCTGTACACAGCAGACCTCCCCCTCACAATTTCAACCACAGTATTTTTACCTTAGTTTGCAAAAACATAAATTAGATTGCAGTTCATTATTTTATCTAACATTGAAAAACCTAGTCATAGAATTCATCTCCATCAACCTTCTGCAACCTTGAATTTCAAATTACTGGAAAAATACTCTTTGGGGAGAGGTTCTGTTTTCTTTCTTTGCCTTATGTTTACAAGATATGATTTTGTATCCTTTTAGTGGTAATGGCCAATAGATACCCTTCTTAAAAAAAAAATTAATTTCTCTGGTTTTGTCATACTCGTTGGCATCTTAGACACACACATGCACACAGCACATGCACACCTCAGCATTTTTGGACCTCTCTTTTCTCAAGCAGAAAATACTGAAGGAACATAAAAACATTAATAAAGAAAAGCATACAAATAAAGCATCAAATATGTAATGATAATTCCCTAGCCTCTGGATATTAAATGGACTTCCTGACCTGGAAGTAGAATTTTCTGATAAAATCAGGAAAGAAAATTTAATCCAAACCTGTGCAAGTCAATGATTTTTTAATACAATCAAATGTTTAACAAGAAACTGTGAATGCACAGCTCTAAATTTTGATGATGGTTCAAATCCCAACTACATAACCATAAAAAAAGTATAAAACATTTAATGACTTCAACAGGCATCCCAGACCAAAAGATAAATTATATCCAAATTTGGAGTTCTGTTTAAACATTTGTATTCTTCACAACACCTCTCAACAATCAGATGAGGCTAATTTGAATTATTAGCAAAACAAGAATCAAACATGAGCTCTGATAAAATCATAATATTTCCAATCAAGTGAATTACAAAGTCGAAAAACAAAAGTGATAAGAGCATGGTTTCCGTTTGAATTACTTAAATCTGTACCAGTTTATATCAGAATATTAGTTACTCAGGAGTAACTTAGCCATATGTCTATCCCTAGAGAAACACTTACAAATTATGACATATTTCAATAACTAAAGTGACCTGAGAAAAGTTCACGACACAAATAAGCAGCATCAGCCTTAATCTGCTTTTAATTTACTTTAAACACAGAAACTTTGGTGTGAAGACCAAAGTCACGCTGAAATCTGTAAAAACAGTGGAAGCACAACAAATAATCATGTCCTATTTTTAGCTCTTTGCCCTAGCAGCTCCTTCCTTTGCTATGATTTGTTAAAGAGAACAAAACATTCATTAAGACAGGTTTCAATTTGTTCTTGCCCTGTGCTGTGGGTCATCATTTCGTTTTCCTTTGGTTGAAAGCCTTCTTGGTGCTCCCCACCCCACTCAGCCCAGCTTGCACAGCAGGGGTGACTCACCCTGCATTTTGGCCTTTAAGGGCGCATTGCAGCGCCAGTATTCTGTCTATGAGGGACAGCGGAACGATGCAGCTACACTAGCTGCTTTCATCACAAGTGGAAGAGCAATACTGTGGAAAAGGGCCCTTGCATCTGGGATATAACATCCTAGTGAAGTTCTTTTTAATTAAAGAAAGATTATTTCTACTGAACAAGCAGCTAGAGCTTCACACTGTGCATTAGAAAGACAAACGCAGGGGATTCATGTCTTCATTCAAAACTGTCATTAGAGCAGTTTAAAGAAGTTATTAAAGACTTCTTTTATCCACAAAACCAAACACCTGTAACCCATGCTAACACTGCTAAACTCCCGCGAAAGATAACTTAGCCAACTCCCACAGAGCAATCAAGTCTTAAGTGACTGTACCCATTACCTGAATTCATACAGCCTTTTTACTCACCCATTACTAAAGTGAATCCATTAAATCACATAATCAGATCAAGAGCAAAAGCAGCAAGAACAAGAACAGAACAAGAGCCTGTTTTTCAAAACTATAACTGTTCAAAATGAATGAGAAATGATGTTGCAAGATGACTGGGTCCACTCCATTAGAGCATAATAAATTTTTTACCTCTGCTCTATACTGGCCATTTTCACATATGAAGCTTTTTGTTAAACTCATAATAGGAATAATGATTTGAGTGAATAATGCTCTTAAAACCAGTAGACTGAGAAGATCTGCTAGGTATGCCTATCTCCCTATGGAGATACCTATGCTAGGTATGTGATCCCTAAAGTATCACCAGAACTTGCACTATGAAACAGAAAAATAGTATACTACTATTCTGATACATTATTGTAATACAGAATGGGAGACTGTTCCCAGGGCTCTCATATGACTACATTTATGCCAGTTATAGTTTCTATATATACATCCACACTTGCAATGAACCATCTAAAACACTGCTTTGAAAATTGCACATTTCACATCTCCAGGACTAATCCTTAACAATTTACAGCCATGTTCAGGAGTAAACTCTTGGTCATTTTTAATCAAATGGGCACTGTGTAGAATTCCAGATTTCTGGATCCCTAGAGAATCTTTGATTTTTTTAAAATGTATTTTACCATCTTAAAAGAGGAAAAAGAATATTGATCTTTTCACACAAAAAACCATTATGAATAATACTGAAGAAAGGTTTCTATTAATATCAATAATAGTAATATATCTGTTTGACTAATGAGTAAAACATAGACTGAAGAGGTCAGAAGTTATAAAAAAAATTATGAAGTTGCTCCAGGATCTGCTCCAAATTCCCTGAAATATAGGCAGAACTTTTTAGTGCTCTGACCTACAGTAAATAAGACAGAATGCAGAAGTCCTTTTGGCCCAGCAAGAGACATATTTGTACAGAATATTCCTGATATTCAATTGCACATAATATTAACTTTGCATGCAAAGAAATCTTTGTGAATTTTAAAAGGCCTCTCTCCTACCTTGAATATTCACAAATTAAAATTTGGGCAGGCATCCTAGCTGCTGTCCCAGGTTCTGTGAAGGGGAGAGCCTAGAGCCATGCGGCCATGACTAGTTTGCTTTCCACACCACCCACATCATTGCTGGCGAGCGTGGTACTGGAAGGGGCGGAGCAGTGTGGCAGCCGGGACGATCCCGCTTGAGTGTTTGTCTGTCCTTGTTTTTCAGTGTCTCGGGGAATGCTAGCTGCAGAAGTGTTCACCCTCTTGCCTTTGTCCCGGGAAAACCGAGTGTCGCTGCCAGGCTGAGGAGTGATCCGCCTTGTTTCTCTGTCTAGGCAGCCATATGGAACTCATCGGGGTGCTGAGCTCCTTTTCTGTGTGTAATTCACCCCTTCTTTTACATACTTTTGTTATTAATATTGTTACTGTTCGTACCTTTTCCTATTGCTTGTTATCAGTAGATGGTTGTCTTAACCCGTAGCCTCTGCCTTTATCTTTCTCTCACTGGGGAAGGGCAGGGGGAAGAGGGAGGCCTTTTTTGGAGTCTAATTCCCTGCTGATTTTAAACCACTGCAGCAGAGCTGCAGGAAGGAAATCCTCTTCTGTGCAACCCAATGTGCTCTCATTAAAAGATTATACCCTGCACCAATATAAAGAACACTTTCTAAAATATTTGTCATATCTAATAAATTATTTTTCATGAGTGAGAGTCATATTTATGTCAATAACGCACATTTTCTTCATTTTCACTATTTTACATTTAAAACCAAACAAGTGGCCACTTAATACTTTTTTCCATGTCTCCATCTACCAAATAAATTTTAAATATTTCACTTATAGCATTATGATTTTCCTGTTCAAATTAATTTTTGCAGCTTTAAGTTGATTCTACCTCTATTTTATGGTGTCCTTTGGTTTACTTGTGTTAAACTTGTATTAAAGAATGTACAGCAGTCTGTCATCAGAGCATACTGAAATTATGTACTGATATTCCTTATTTTATGGCATCATCCTGCACTGTGTTAACCAGAGCAGAACTCTGCCACTGTATCAAACTATAAACATACAATCGAAGTGCGGTTTGCTGTGTGCTGTTGCACATCCTCACTCGGCTCATCCCTGACAACTCACTCTAAATTACTACTTTGCAGAAGATGAACTCTCTTGAGTAAATCTTTTAAGCTAATTTCCCCCCACTTTTCGTTTTTCACTCTGTTATTCCAGGTTAAATCTATTTGTACTGCTGTCAACCACTTATATGTATATATATGCATTCCTAAATGTGCATATATTAAGCATGTTTGCATCCTTTTTCAAGCCATTAGGATAGAAAGACAGTCTTTATCCCCTTAGACATCCTGCTATACCTCACGAGACTTCTCTCCATGAATGTGTTGCCCGTTCATAGTTCTAAAATTCAAACCAGACAGTTGAAATCTTTCAACAAAACTTTCATAGATTTGTACCAAGCTCTTTTTAAAAATGCAAATGCACATAAAATAAATTTCATTAGTCTGCTAATTTTGTAATGCTGTGGAAAAGCACTGACAGGAATTCTCAATGAAGTATTAATTGGATCAGTACAGTTTAGGACTTTTTCTCTTGAAATTGCTCAACTTCTGCATCTTCTGTCCTGACAGAAACATAAGATTATTTCTTTTAATAAATTTTCTAGGATTATTACTGAAATTTTATGATCCTCTGTGAAAACTAGACTTATGCTACAAATACATTTCTAGCTCTTACCTTCATCAAAATGAAAAACTTTTTAATAAACATTTCAGATCTACTTCTCAAGAATACATTGGTTTTGCTGCAAATTTTTGTATTAAAAGTACAAAAAAAAAGTTAGGAAAATAAAGTTTTGCATATGACCATTCATGCGCAAGAAGAGAAAATTATATACCAAAAGAGAAGGTTTACCTTAGATATTAATGCACCAGCTATTTCTTTTTAAGGTCTCTGGATTTTTTGATTTCTTTTTATTTTTTGTAATTTAATTACATTTCTGAGCAGAAAACTGCAAAAATGCAGACCAATCCTCATATTATATAATTTAATTATAATTTGAAAACATGGTATAGAAGCCTAAGAGCTTCCATATAAAACAGAGAAGGGTCAGTCTTCCCTGACTGATTCAGGAGGAAAAATCTGTCTGGTGGAAATCATCATTGTCTTTGGCTCCAAAACTGCACTTAGAAACGTATTCAACTCCGAATCATACCAGCCCCACTCTAACATACCCCAGGAGGAAAATTCTTGAGGAGCTATCCAGAAATCCCAGATGAAAGAAGCAGAGGAAACCAAAGAACAGGCTGAAGACAGTGTTTTTATTTGTATTTTTTACTGGGGACCGACTACCCACAGGAAAACAAACTGATTTGGGGTTTGCTTGGGGTTTTATTTATTTTTTTTTAATCCAGAAAGAATAACTGACTCCAGAGTTAAAATGACTGTGTATGACCATATTTTGTGTCTACGTATGGGAATTCTCATATATTTGTATAGAAATAACAGTCTTCCTGTTCTATAGACCAATTCTACCTGAGTCTGGCTTCACTGGCCATGAAGATGCTTGTACTAGAAGCTAACTAAATTTTAGTGTAAATCATCAAGACTTACTTTTTTTTAAGCTTATGTATGTAGCAAATAAAAAAGCAGAATAATATCCAGGGCAATTTGGATGTGTATAGCACAACAGGACAGCATAAACTTTACAATACAAGAGAAAACTCATTTCCCAAGAGCTTGGCTGCCTGACACTGGCTGATTGTTTCTTCCAATCCCCCCTCCCTTCAATTTCACTCAACATATTTTCCAGTTACACTCTTCTATTTTATCCAGTAATATTTGAAGTGCTTCCCTGTAGGGAACCTCATGGAATTAATGGCATATTATGCTTTTTGTTAATATGGAGAAACTAAAGACTCTACTGAGACACCTCTCTTTTCAGCAAGAGCTCATATACAGGTCTGTTCCTGCATACGAAATATTTTGGCTGAGATCTTAATCATCCAATAACAATAATAATAATTATTAATTAAAGGGTAATACATACAGAAGATAAAACATGTTAAAGGGACATCAATCTCCGTCCTTTAACTGACAAGAAGCATGCATATGCATTAACACTACCACCTCAATGACTTCTCAGCCTATTCTGAAAATATATGAGAAATCTAGAAGAACTTTAAGCTACTCAGCAGAAGTTCTCAACTGCACATTTTACAGACACATAACCTAAAATTCGTTGAAATTGTTCAGAATATAATTTTTCATGAGCACAGGTAACGTACTTTTGATCAAACATATTTATAAGTTTGAATTTCTTAAAGAAGGTCTTTAATTTAGTGCTTTGAACTCACTGTGGGTATTTTGGATAAAGGCTATGTCCCAAAACTATAACAGCATCCTACTAAATTTGACTGTAAAAAAATTTTTCCATACTTCGTTCCATAAAATAATATAAAAGCATAAAATAATAATTTCAAACCCAGGAAAAAAAGTCAGATTTCAAAGCTTGTAGTTAAGAGTTCAGTTCATTTTCCAAATTGTTTACAAGGGGAAGAAATCTGTGGGCAGGTGCTGTAATTGCAAATAGAACATGTTCGTAAATGCTTATGACCTGGTTTGATGATGATCTTCCAGTTTCTCATTGTTAACAAAGTCTTTTGGAAGGCTGTTTTGAGACAATTTTACTATAAAAAGTCATACTTTTTCAGCAAAAGTTGTATCAGTTCATAAGCTAAAATGATTATGTATTCTGGCATGCATTTATTACACAATGTGTGATCTAAAACAAATTTGGTTTTCAGATTATATGTGACTAAGAAGATAAGATATGTGTAATCATTTTCAGTAAAATCAAAGTATGTATATTAATAATATTTATATTACTTATATTTAAAATAAAGTAAAAATACCTAGATTTCCTACTTAATTGCTGTACCTTTGACTTTATTACATTTCCTGTAGGTATAGACTGATCAGAATATCTGAAGGAAAGTTTTCATCAATCTACTGTGAATGTCAAACTATTCCAGATGCTAAATTTTACTGAATGCTTATTTCATTAATATATTTATGACTATGAGCGCTGAGGTAATTTTATGGAAAGCAAATACAAGGCGCCAATATATATGCATATAATTATGAATACATTTCATGGAAAAATATCAAAATTATTCATTGATAGAGCTAAAGCAAAAAAAAAACTATAGAGGTATGGTACTGTGCAAAAAATTTAATTTGGTTTGCTTTCTAGCATGTACTCTAAAGTGCAGGCAGAATGTAAGTGGACTTCTATTTGCTGCATACAAGAAGTGTTTAGGTTTTTTTGAAAGTCACTTCTTCTTATTTCTTCCAAGTAGAGCTGCTTCTGCTCACTTAATTCCTGTCTTTGCATGATGATTTGTCAAACAAATAAAAGCCTAAAATAATTAAATCCAAAGATTTTAGGAAGTAGGTTGTAAAATTCCGGCTTCTACTTTAGTATTTCACAAAGTTAAAATATGTAGATGAAAATTTTCTCATATTGCATCTGAGGTATTTAGACACTGAACAGTCTAATTGCATATTTCGGATTTCAAAGAGGACAGCATCAGAAACTGTTCTGAGAAATCAAATCTTCATATATTATGTCATTCCAGAAAAAAATAAAATAAAAAATCAAAGGACAGAAAAATAGAAGGATAAAATCTTTTATTAAAATGCATAGAAACTGAAAATTAAATAAAAACATCCAAGACCAAATATTTAATTTATTGAAAAAATATTTAATAGTAAGTAACTTATCATGGTGCATACAATAGCCCAGTATTCATAGACAGGAAAACATGATTTTATCTTGTATTCATAAAATGCCTTTCACAATGCAGTCTTAATCCTAGGATCACAAGACAGTCATAACAAATAAGCTAAGCAGCAGCACCAGTGGGAAAGATTATTTTAAAATAGCATTCACACAAGCTAGAACCTTCAAAAAGGTATACATAACACACTGAACTTACCCACGTGCTTAAGCATTTTAAGGATCAGGGTCTATGCTAATTACAAAACTGGTAGGCAAAACATGCAGATGGGTAAGGTCAAGAAAGAGGAAAGAAAGAACAGCAGTAACACAAAAATATGTTCCACACAGAATGTGTGAGCTGCTGCCTGCCAAGTGGTTAGCAGTAGGCAGTACTGTGTAGGCACCATGGAAGAAGCCAGGCATGCAGAAAGAGCATGAGCTAGAGGTCTGCTTGGCACCTCATATTAGAGCTTCATAAGTACCACATGGAAATATCTGTTCAAAGTCACTCCCAGTATTTCGCAAGTGAAGAAATGTCAGAATCATACCTACTGATTCCATGTCTTCTAAATCCCTAATTCAACTAAATAATCTAGCTGGACAAATGTGCTTTTTCCATTTAAATACTTTAGGGACAGAACAGCGATTCAGCATAAAGAAGATATGCAGCTGGAAGTTTCTTATATTACTTTATAATATAAGAAATACTTTGAATACAATAAATTTTTCCCAAAATGTATTGTATTCAAAATGAATTATTTGCCAATAAAACCTATGTGGTGTGTTTAAGATTTTGTAGCAGTAACATTTAGTCTTCAACATCTGGAGAGAATTTGATAGCAGTGGGTTAACAAGAACAATAAGATAATTAGCAAAGACAAATACAAAGTCTTGCACTTAGAGGAAAGTAACCAAACAGCCCAGTACAGAATAGATCAGTGTGGCTGGGGATCAGCCTTTTGGGGATGGCTTTTGGGGTCCTGGTGGACAACAAGTTGAACACAAATCATCAATGTACTTTTGTATCAGCAAAGATAAATCACATTCTGTACTGGATCTGCAGGAGCATCACTAGGAGAACGAGAGTCACGATCATCCCACTCTCCTCTGCACTCATCATGTTGCACCTGGAGTACTGTGTTCAGTTCTGGTCCCAACAATTCAAGAGAAACATGGAGAAGCCAGAGGGGCTCCACAGGAGGATGAATATGATGAAAGGACTGGAAGACCTGCCTTGTGAGGAAAGACTGAAGATGTTAGGTCTTTGCTTCCTGGAGAAGAGATGGCTCATCTCATCACAGTATTCCAAAGCTAAAGATATGGCTACAGAAAGAATAGATGCTCTTTCTTCACAAAGAGTGACATGGAAAAGTCCTGAAGGAACAAAATAGGTTTCATCTCAGCACAAAAAAGATATTAACTGCTAACAACCATTCACTGGAATAGGATGTGGCAGATTTAATAGATTAGATCATCAACAGGGTTTTTTGAGATGCAATTGCACAGTGTGCTAGATAATCTCATCTAGGCTCCCATTCTCATGAAAGATTGGATCAGATGGTCTTCCAAGGTCCCTTCCAAAATGGCCTGTCCTGTGATTCTGTGATATTTGTCACTATAAATTGTAATTGTGGTTTTATAATAATTTATAACAGAATTTCCTCGCTTTTAGATCTAAACAGTGTTGACTTTGACCTGCCTCCATATGATTCTTTTACCAGTTTGAAGGAAAAGTCAGTGTAGTTCTATTACTTGAGCAGATTTTATAGTACTGAAAAGAATCATCTTATACAGTTAAAAAGGAAATTTACAAATCAACACTTCTTTTAAAATGCAGTGCTATTACAGTACTCCACTACAAACCCACAACCACGAGAGACAAACATATTTCCTTTGTATAAGAATTTAAATCACATTAATAGCACTGCAAATTTCATAAATTTCCTGCGTTAGAAGCAGCATTCTAAATCTGTAAATTAAGTTCCAACCAAATTAACCTGCCTTTGTGTTTGAGAAAGCTAAATAGAGACGATAAGTATTCTTTAGTCTTGGTGAAACCTGAGTTATATACAACCCTTTCTTTTTCATTAACAGAAACAAGTCATAGACCTGGTATGTAGAAACACATATTTACCTTTGAAGCACGTCTTCCATGTGTTGCATAGATCACTGTTACTACACAGCAGTTGGTTAAGCATATTTCCTAGGAAATTATCAGATCTCATTTTCAAATTTTTGTAAATTTATCACACTACTACACACTGAGGTTTTGCATCCCAGATGTCAGCCAACTGAAAATTTATTTAACATTGTTGGAGTTGCAAGGGAAAGCGAGGCAAAGGAGAGAAAGAAAACAGTCCAGATTTTTTTGGTTTTTAAGACTAGTTAAATATGTGTGAAAGCAAAGGCTGTGTCTGTATTTATCAATCCAAAATGCTGTGGCTTCCATGCAAAGACAGAATCTCTGGGAAAATATGGCTTAAAACCTGACTTGGGAAGGGAAGAAAAAAAGTTGACAGTCTTGATTGTCTCCCATTACAAAATTATTCCATAAATACTTACAGTATTTATACATATAAATACTGTAAAATATAAATACATAAAAACTTGCAGTATTCCTACTGCAAGTCTGGAAAGGCATTGTTTTTAATTTTTCTTTATATAATTTCACCAGAGAAAATACCCTGGGTAAAAGAAGATAATTCCCTTTTTTCATTTTGGTTTTTAGAACTTATCTTTTTAAAGCTTGTAATTTGTGGTGCCTTACTTTCACAGCATTATCAAATTATAAACAGTATTTGAGGCAGGTAATTGTTCTCCTAAAATCTTCAATCCCATCTACACTTAACTATGACATAAATTCTTTTTTCTAAGTAGGCAGAGTCAAAAAAACCTTGAAACATAAAGGTTTACTAAACATTCTCCCTACTGTTTCCACTCTATACCCACATGTGCTCAAGATTCCCTTCCTTTCTCTGTTAACCGTACACAGCTATTAACCATGCATGGGCAAATTTAATTACTCTATGCAATCAGTGTCACTCCATAACTTTGCCTCTAAACATTGTTATTGGATTTTTGAGGCAGTTACAAAAAACTGATGAAAGTTTAGCTTTCTGGGTTAGAAAAATCTCTTCCTGTGAAAGTATGACTCTGTTTAGCTGCAGTGTCTTACTATACATTATAGATACTTAGCATCTTGCATGCCTTGCTTTAAAATTATTTTTCATTTGGCTATGTGCACACTATGTGCGAGGCAATAAGCCTAGCATATCTAAGCCTCTCTATAACACAAGTTTCATCTTCTTTGATTACAGCATTAAAAAGTTGTTAGTGGATCTTGAAAGCAAGTTAAAATTCTTCACTCTTTCCTAAATACCTTCACTCTTTCCTAAATACCAGCAGCTGAATGTAAGATAAAAAAGCATCTAAAATAGCTGATTGCATGGAAAAAGTAGAATTAAATTTAAATTCCCATACAATTCACAAATTTTTAACCCAAAAAATTAAATGCAAATATTTTTTGACAAAATATAGATGAAAGAAAAGTCTTTAGAGTATTCAGAATAAGCATGGTTTGATTCCAGGTTGGATTGAAATAAATCTCAACAGCAATATATCACTGTGAAATGGAAATGCTGAGTTTCAAAATGTGAAGAAAACAAAAAGGTTGTGAGACACTGCACTGATTTAGGACTTCCTGGAAACCTTTGCCAACAGGGTGTCTGTGGATCTCAGCCTTCTTTTTCAGAAACTAATAATACTTTCTGCCCTTTCTCAGAAGTCTGGCACTTTTATGCTCATGCTGAGTGCAGAACTGTGAACTCAGCCAAATGGAATCTCCATCTGCCCAGATCTATATGAGCTGTGCTACTGTGCTTATCTCAGTAAAATTATGCAAATTTTTCTCTATGTATTTTATTCAAATAATTGATTAATTTTCTTTCCCTGTGTTTTTGACAGCTTTCATCCCCTCTCTTCCTGATAACAAAATGCAAGATGAATTGACACCAGACCTGTTAAATGAGACTTTGGCCCAAATTAACTCATCACCACCTAACTGTGTTCAATCAATATAATGTGATTTATTTCCAGCATTTAATTTCTATTGATTTCTCATAATGACACAGTCATCATGTCAGGGATTACTGACTCGAATGTTTTAAGCAATGCAGTTACATCCAGGTTCTTGGGAAGTATTCTCTCTTGCAAATAAATTGCAGAATCATAGAATGGTTTGTGTTGGAAGGGACCTTTAAAGACCAGCTTCTCCGAACTCCTGCTGTAGTCAGGGACACCTTTCACTAGATCAGAATGCTCAAAGCCCCGTCCAGTCAGAGTGTTTTCAATGATGGGGCAGCAGGCAGTTACCAGGTAGCAAACATGTTCATGACTAAAGACTGTGAGGGTTTTCCTGCCTTTCACTTTATTAACAATTTCCCTCCAAACGCGTAAAAGAGAACTCTTAATAGAACAGTTGTCATTTTTATTTACTCCTAGTAATATGATTGCAATGAGTCAAATCATTTGGTAAAATTTTGCTGTTCAGAATGTAAAGTTCATTCTCTAGACGCTCATTTCTGTGAATGAATACACTATTCTCTGTTCATAAATTATAGAAGAGGTTTTAAGAAAACATTCACTTTGGAATTAGAGGTCTAAGAGATGTTTATGCACAGAACAAATAGAACAGGTCTACATAGCAAGGTCTTTATAACCTCCTGTATTAAGCTGGTAATGACTACTGGGATAATGAAATTTGATTTTGCTTGAAGTTTTGCCTCCATATGTTTTATGTCCAGAAATGATCTGAACGCAATGATGAAAAACACTTATGACCTATTTCCTTCTTTCTTTTTTAATAATTTAAAATGTAAACCTATTACCAAAATATGTGGTCCATATAATATATATTCAAACATGTATTTCTTTGCATTAATATTCAATAGAATTACTCTCAAGCAAGAATAATTGAAGGTGAGTACAGTAGTCCTTCCAAGACACAACAATTTTCTAAAATCACACTCACCTCAATCCCACACAGAAGACTTTACAATCAGTTAGCTAAATTCCCATACTTTCCCTCTGCTGCCTTCTCTCCTAGCAAGCTGGTCTGCAAGGGTGGTGGCTTGACCCTGGCTGCACACCAGGTGCCCACCAAAGCTGTTCTATCATCCCATCCTTAGGTGGGCAAGGGAGAGAAAACAGAGTAAAAGGCTCATGGAGAGAGATCTCAGGGAGAGATCACTCACCTGTTAAGATTTGGGGAAAATAATTTAGTTTAATACCAATTAAATCAGAGTACAGTAATGATAAATAAAATCAAATTTTAAGAACACCTTCCCCTCCCCTGTCTTCTTACCAGGCTCAACTCTATTCCTGATTTCATCTCCACCTTTCCCCCTGCAAGCACACAGGAGGACAAGGAATGAGAGTTATGATCAGTTCACATGTTGTCTCTACTGCTCCTTCCTTATCAGGGGGAGGACACCTCACACTCTTCTACTGCTCTGGAATGGGGTCCCTCCCATAGGAGACAGCCCTCCAACAACTTCTCCATTATGTGTCTTTCCCATGGCAGCTTTTCATGAGCTGCTCCAGCATGGGTCCTTTCCACAGGGTGCAGTCCTTCAGGAGCAGGCTGCTCCAGAGTCTGTCCCCTGTGGAATCACAAATCCTATCAGCAAACCTGCTCAAGCATGAGCTATCTTCTCCATGGGGCCAGAGGATCTGACATGCTCCAGCACAGGCTTACCATGGAATAACAGCCTCTTTCAGACATCCACGTGCTCTGTCATGGGATTCTCCATGTACTGCAGCCAGATCTCTGCTCTTTGTGTTTTCCCATGGGCTACAGAGGCACAGCTGCTTCACCATGGTCTGCACCATGGGCCTGCAAGGGAATCTCTGCTCTGGTGCTTGCAGCACCTCCTGTCCTCCTCCACTGACCTTGGTGTTACAGAGCTGCTTCTCTCACACAGTATCACTCCTCTCCCTGGCTGCAATTGCAGGTGCACAGAGTTTTCTTCTTAAAACCACATTATCCCAGAGGTACTACCACCGTCACTGTGGGCTTGGCTTTGGCCAGCAGTGGGTCTGGCCTGTCATGGAGCCAGATGGCGCTGGCTTTGTTGGACATGGAGGATGTTTCTGGCAGCCTCACAGAAACCATCCCTGTAGCCACCCACTACCAAAACCATGGCAAGCAGACCCAGTACAGGAAGAAAAGCAAGGAGGTAAGAATTGTGCGGGTTTTCGTTCAGTGAAAAGAACACTGTTGCTACAAATGAAAACAATATCAGGAATGCAAGTTAAAAAGTAGAGACATGTATCCAGATAATGCTTCCAGAGAGCTATAACAAACATTTACCAAATCAAAATGGTGAATTCCTGCAGGAAGGTCCTACCACAGCCTGTGTTAATTAACAACTGTCTGCTGTCTAGTCTACTTTAATGGAGAGTGATTCCCTTCAGAAGCATTGCCAGCTACGTTGGCACAGGTTTCATGAGATTAAGGGAGTCTGAGCGCTGGGATCAGATTTCTGTCCATGNAAAGGGAGTCTGAGCGCTGGGATCAGATTTCTGTCCATGTGTTCAGTTTTATTCAGATAGGAGACAGCACTCAAGCATTAATAATCCCTTTTTAGTATCTCTGTAAGCAGGTGAAAATTCTGTTTTTCATGCCAGAATGTAAAATCAAGCAATTTTTTATTTTTTTTTAAAGTAAATTTTATTTGTTAACATAAATATTATTTTTTTAAAAATATCTCTTAAAATAATGTGCTCCCTATATCATTGCACAAAACAGATTTGGATGCCTCAAATAGATGTTTTCTTGCATTTTTCATATTTTTTCCAATGCTGACTCTGGGTTCAAAGGATTTCCTGGGAGCAGCTGGGTCAAAAGCAGCTGTGACAAGACTTAACTCAGCCTGTCACCTTGTGAGAAGCAGAGTGGGAGCAGAAGCAATTTCTATGTCATTCACTGGAAAGGAACTCTGACACTTCAGATGGAAACTAAGTGGGAAATGTGAGTTATGGTCTGCCACTTGCCACTGCTGAGGTGCAACTCACTTGCCTACATCTGATCTTATCAAGACACTCACTCTCAGGACTCCAGTCCTTTAGTTATGCCAGAAAATATAACAGAGCTTTTGCCAGATTTTTAGTCTGATTGAACAGTCTCACAAATGCTACATGCTTGCTGTGACTCCTAAAATGCAAAAGACCAAGGCAGACATGCACAATGAGAGTAAAGTGTTAACAGAGCACTTGTAAAGTGTATAGATGAATAACCTTAAAAGGAGAAAATACTAATGAAATATTAAATTGAAGCTTTTAAGTACTACTGAGATCAGTTAATTTCTAAAAAATCCACTCTATGCTTCCGTTTTGGTGCAAGATCCACCAAGTCATATAATCTATTGCTTCCACATGTTTGGGTTTGTGGGTTTTTTATTGTTTTCTCTACAAAATCACCATAGGATGCTCAGAGACATGTGAAAACAGAGTTTTATGTTTTAAAAGCATCCTTAAAAATGCCATAATTTAAAGTCTTCCTCATTCACTACTTAGCCTTAACCATCTGTGCTCTGGCGTTCATTTGCATCTGCATCTGTAAGCTGTTAATGGTATTATTAAGAGCACTGCAAATTATGGGCCAAAGTGTTTGGAAAGTTCTAGCTACACTTTCTCTTGGAATTAGAAGGTAAAAGTATTAGTTGCTATGATTCCTTAAATTCAGGTGTCTTCAAGATTTCAGGTGAGACTATGTAATTTCCAATGTGCCTTAATTATGCTGCTAAGTACAGGTGAGTATGTGTGTCGCTGATGTTCTTTAGTGCTTTACAGTTATTGCATCATATTGGCTACAAGGTGATAATTCATTAAGTTAATAAATAAGAAACAGAAAAACTGACTCAAGATCTCATGATACACACACAGAAAAAATCCTTTTCTAGAATGCACATTCAGAGATCAAATCCACCACATGGTATATTCTAAAGGTCCCTGCTTCAATTAGTTTTGCTGACAATAAATAATAAACTTGCTATCTGATGTACAGAAAAAGGAAAAAAATATATTGGGAAGCACTAGAGAACTGACACCTGATATTAGCTATGACCAGGAGTTATCAACAATCAAGGACTAAATAAGGAACACAAGGAGGTAGGAAAATGTCATACAGGATTTTTTACAGCACAAATCCTAGCATTACTTCAGGAAAACAACAAAAATATTGTCTCGGTTTTGATGGAGTAACAAAATAAATAGACACCACTAAACACCACTTTAAAGTCTGAAGTTGAAAGTCCAGACTGACCCCTTCTGCTTTCTGGCAATGGCACAGTTCATACTTTTTTTGTATCAGAGTTCCCTGAACATCAACTACTGCTCTGGGGACACGTTCGTACACCTCACTTTCAACAGTGCCCATTTTGGCTTGAGTCCTGTGCCAAACTATGATTTTTTTCCAGCTTTGTCACTGAAACATTTTACTGATTTATGTATTCACAGAATACATTTTCCTTTTTGCCCATCATTCAATGGTACCACTGAGAGTGGTATTCAGTGACTACAGTCATTGTGGCTGTACAGTGACCTGTAACAATTTTCTCTTGCAAGAGACATTCCTATTGGTGCACATTCAACTCTTTTGAAATGAAAAATTTTGTGAGGAGGAAATAAGGTTAAATATGTAATAATTGAATCCAGGCAGCTTCCATTGTACACAGATCAAGCGGTTACAAACAGTTTAGATATACCATTGAAGGTTGCCTCTTCTAGAAATGACTAACAAATTTCTGTACATAACCTCAGATCTTCTCTGGCCCCCATTCATGTTCTTGCAACAAAAACACATTTTGAAGATGAATGTGTGTTCCTCTGTGATGATGGATTTGCAAAGTGCAAGACTGCCCTCGGATGCCTCAGATACACAGAGCTGAACCCATCATCCTGCATTTGGGAACATTCACAGAGCCTTTTTTGGCTT
>VWYI01028176.1:0-14605 GCA_013399455.1 Anthoscopus minutus
CTCCCAAGTAAAATGCAGAATATTCAGAGGAGGATTCCCTTTTTACACATTATTTCACTGCCTGGGAATTTAAGGGATCACACCTCTCTGGAACACGGTAAAGCACAGCTCCTTAGATGTTCCCCCATCATTAAAACACATGGCAAGGAGAGCTATAATTGGGCATCAGTGTTCTGTGGAGCATGGATGGGTGATGCCATGATTCTGAAAGAGAAAATAAAAGGCGGCTGGGACTGGCCTTGCCGAGTTCGACCTTCAGAGCTGCACGCTGCAATCCCTAAAGTGGTGACCCTCATTTTGGAGTGATGACAGTGCTCCTTCTAATGATTATAGTGGTGAATTTTGGCAGTACTGAATATGACATACAACTGCAATTACCATGTGGTGGCTAAGTCCAAGGTTGTGAGTGCAGGTCCTCACAGTTTATGAAGGGAAATGATTCTGCAGTTCTAATTTCAGTGTGTGACACACACACAACATTAATTCCCTTAACATGCCTTTGAACTATCTCTTAGTATATGTCTTCTAGTTTAAAACTTACTAAAAAAGAGTGGAGAAGGGGGAGAAAGGATCAAGGGAAGATAATCCAGTGTTATCAGCACCTTTATCCTGAGACAAATATGATAAAACTGCACCAGTAAAATTACACTGACACAAACCAAGAGCATACGAAGGTCAAACTGCATTTGCATTTTGAATGAAACAGTTTTACACCTGACCTTGATATTTCATTTCTTTTAGCAGGACTTAAATGTTTGATGAAAAAAATCTGACAATCTCATTGCAAAAGTGTCCCAAATCAAACATATTGCCTAATAGTGTCTATTAACCATCTTTTTTATGATTAATTTATTAAATAGCTTTGCTCCTCTTGCTGTGCACTCATCTGTTTTAAGCAGAGTAACCTCTGGAGACCAGTTTTGTGCTGTGCAGAAGCCAGAAACTGGAAACAGAAAAGACATTGAAAATTGTATGAAAATTGAAATGAGCTTAGTTCCGTAAGTAGTAATAAAATGTATCACTTATGATGAAGCCCTAAAATACCATAAAACCTAAAAGAGATGCATGTGTGCTTCTCTGTCAATATTTATGCATTACTGAGAATTGCATAGTTCCACCTCTGCATGTGTACAGGCATACATTATAGGCATTTTAAAAAATAAATAGGCACATTAAAGAAAAGCAATGTGACTTCTAGTATCAACATGGGCATATACAGTGTGCCTTTTAGAGCTGCATAAATAAAATTTTGCTTTGCATACATCTATGTTATATATTTTAATGCATGTGTGTTCATTATTTTTTTAATTGTATTTTGTACTGTCTGTATCTTGATTTGTTTTGTTCTTAACAGCAAAAGAATACATAAGGAGGTTTGCTTGGGAAATGAATATTCTTTTATGACTTCTTTCCCCTCTGGAAAAATAGAAAAGGAGGAGCAGCAAAAGGAAACTGCTCTGAATACTATTTGGTTTTTGTTTTGGTAATTGACAAAATAAGAACACGTAACAAGAAAAAAAACAACAAAAAAGCAGTTGAGTTAAAGAAATATATCAATTTCTCTGAGAGCGCCCATCACCTGAGGTGTGTGAATTCACCCACATCAACCACACCATTGAGTTGTGTGTCATGACAATAGGAGGGAAAAAACCTCTTGTGCAGAATTCAGTGAGACCATTTCAGATGTGTAATACAAGGTTGTTGGGGAAAAAAAACCCAACAAAACAAAAAACAACAACACTACAAGCTCAATGCTCTGGGGTACATTTTCCTGGCTGTTTTTCTGGGCCCGGATGATTTACCAGTGATGTTTTTTCCCCAGGAACTGCGGTGCAAAGGCAATAACATTTCTTTAATCTCACATGCTTTTCCCAGGAGCTGCAATGCAAGGAAATAACATATTTCTTTAATCTCACATGTTCTCCTGTGCAATTGGCAGCTTTTCCAGTGTCAACTCAGAACTCAGGGGAGCACCTAATTCCAGACAAAAGCCTTCTTTAAAAAAAGAAACTGAGCAGCTGCCAAATGCTTCCTTTGGGTGGTGTGGTTTTGGGAAGTATTTTATTATGTTTCATCATTACCCTTCCATCTGCTTGTATTTGAACCAATCCTTATGGTTGATTTCTGCAGCCAGATAACTCACAACATCCAACAGCAGCTGCACCAGGACAGCACACACAGACAGCGGCAAAGAACCCTGCATTTCCCTCTGCTCTCACAGCAAGCTGGGGAGCACCAGCCATGGTCCCAGCTCTATCAGGAGGCACGTGCCTACACAGGATTTCACCCCAGGTTCAATGTCAAGTGCAGCACTTGTGGCTCCTGGATGGCCTGCGCCTGTTCCTGTAATGTAAATGTCTTGCAGAAACTGACAGTGGGGAAACTGCAGAATGTGATGGTGGAGTTGCTTCCAACCAGAAGTTTGGGATGAAGAAGTACATGCTCAATGCAGTGGTTCAGTTTGGTCTCTGGAAGAAAATAAGTTGCTAGTCCAGTTAGTCCAAGTGTTGGGGTTACCTTAGTCCTGAAGATTTTTGTCCCACTCTGTGCTGGCACTGGACCACTTGCCCTCCACTGCTAACAGTACAGAGATTGCACAGAGTTTGTGTGGCCATGGCTTAGAAACAGGGGCTACAAGGGTGGCTTCAGTGAGAAGCTGCTAGAAGCTTCTCCAAGTCCAGGAGATTCAATGCTTTTGGCTGCAGGGTACACTCGGCCATGGCCAAGGCCCAGCCCATCAGAGACGGTGGATATGAGAAAACATATTTAGGAAGGAAAAAATGGTTATTCCATAGACATAATTGCAGACATTGAGCAGTGAGAGTATGTGAGAGGAACAGCTCTGCAAACCCCAAGTTGCGTGGAGAAGGAGGAGCAGGAGGTGCTCCAAGTGCTGGAGCTGACGTTGCCCTGCAGCCTGTGGTGAAGGCCATGGTGAAGCAGCTGTCCTCCTGCAGCCCATGGAGAGCGTAGGGGAGCAGAGATCCACATGCAGCCCCTGGAGGAACCTGGGCTGGAACATGGGGATGCCTGAGAACAGCTGTGACCCTGTGGAAGGCCTGTGCTGGAGCAGGGTCTGTGACCTGTGACCCTGCAAAGAGAGGAGCACACGCTGGAGCAGGTTGTGCCTGAAGGACTGGCCCCATGGAAGTGTGACCCACATGGCAGGAGTTCATGGAGAACTGTTGCTCTAGGAATGGACTCACCTTGGAGCAGCTCATGGAAAACCATCTCCTGTGGCAGTGACTCCATGGTGCAGCAGGACTCTTCTCCCTGAGGCAGCTAGAGAAAAAAACATGTGATTAACTGACCTAACCCCCATTCCCATGTGTTTAAGATTTATTTTACTTCTCATTATCCTGCCTGATTTATTTAGTAGCAGTTCAGTTAATACTCCTAAGTTCAGTCTGTTTTTCCTGTAATGGTATTTGCTGAGAAATCTCTTCTAGTCCTTAACTCATGAACCCACTGTTACCACTGTTATATTTTCTCTCTCCTGCCCATCTGAGGAGGGGAGTGAAAGAGAAGCTAACCACTGCAGATGCAGAGATGTTCTTGGTACCACAAAGCCAAGGTCCTCAGCGTGCACCACCACAGGACTCTGTCACCAGAATTAACTCAGTCCTCCAGTTCTGACACACGGTTTTGGTAACTGACATCCAAAGGTGGCTGCAACCACCCCGGTTATGAGTGAAAACAAAGCAGATAGTTCCTGAGCCTGGAGGTTCTTACCACCAAGCTAACCCAAGGTACATCACTCACCCTGTTTGTTTTTCCAGTAAGGAATCAGGCTCCCTTTGAAAACATTATGCATTGCAATCTGCTTCTGGCTGATTCACAATAATTTCCAGTAATCAAGAGAACTCTTTGGAACTTTTAAGAGGTTATTTCCAGTTGTGTGCCATCTTGCATGGCTGTCAGAAAGAGTAATGAAATGGATGATTAACCAACTTCTTGGCAATTCAAGACTGGTGATGGATGCTAGCTAAAGCTGTAGTGAATATGGGAGAAAGAGTAATGAGGTTTCTTTTTAGTGCAAATCTTAAATAAATATAGCCAATGCTATAGTGAATTTTAGCTTTTTAATTTTTCACAAAGCACAATATTAATCCTGTGCTTATCTATAGCTGTGTCTGTACATATCTATGTCTATATTCTGTTTCTCTGCAAAGTTTAATGCTGATAATGCCTGGATCTTGTGGACCCTCTCCTTCCACAACCACTTCACCAGCTTGCTCTCAAAATAAGTAATGGCACTATGTCTTCAACAGAGGTGAAACATGAATTAGCTCATAAAGACACAGCTTCATTTTTCCTACAAAAGGGGCATGTCTGTTGGGGCAACAAGTCTGTCATGTAGTAATTCCTAAATTCATCTTTTTGTCCAGCTTTAAATTAGTGTTTGATTGCAGAACAGAGAGAGTGAGAATTTTTGCACTTCAGGGTTGTCAAAGGCAAGAGTCTGGGCAGCTTCAAGCACAGCTGTTGAGAGTGCAAATCATGTGGTCTAGGTTAAATCCACAAGATTTGTACTCAGAACCATTCATAGAATGAATGAGTTATCAACAGTATATCAAGCCCAGCTTCATCTTCAATGTTTCTGTTGAAGTAATTCTGTGGGTTTATGCAAATCACTCTTCATAGATAAAATCCTGGTTGTTGAAAGCATCAGTGCTTGTGCAAGTGTGTCATGGATGCTGCGTGTGAAAGCCTCAAACACTAATGATTTTCTAAGTTAATGGGGAGGGAGGGAGGGNCTCGTCTTGGAAATGCTGTCACTTGTTTGGGGGTAGTAGTGAATTCTAGCAAAAAGAAGAGTGATAAAAATAAATTTTCTCTCTGTGAGAAACAAAGAGAAAACCTCAGCTTCTATATGCCCTTGACTCAAACCCAAATCAAAGAAATTTTAGAACAAGGTTCATGGTATCATATGCCCAGATGGTTGCAGAACTGCAGTACCTTCAGTGTGAAGTGCCTGTAAGAGAACCTAAGTTTTCTTCTAGAGCTGTAGAAGAAAAAATATTGACAGCGGTTGCATAAAAATCATGAGATATTTTCAGTTTATAAATTTGTACTGTTGTCAGAAATAAAAGAATGAATGAACCTCAACAGCAAACATCATTTGAAATCCATTTTGCTTTAATACACTAACTACATCGGAATTCCTTAATTGCAAAAATGCACCAGCCTATTTATAGCTATGTACACACATATGAGTGTGCATTACTTTTTACATTTCACAAAAATAAATCAGAAGCAGGGAAATTGTATATTTGGAAATTTCATCAATAAATTTGTTCTTAGCTTGAGATCCTGGTACACCAAATTGCAGCCTGAAGCAAAGTTTTGTAGTCTGGGAATAGTCACAAATCCCTGAAATTATTGTTTCGTAATGGAAACCATGACAGGCCCTAAATTACAACAATAAGAACATGAGATTTAGCAATACATATTAATATATCTCATTGGAAAATATAATTGTAAAGCAACTAAGTGTTAGACTGTCTGTCCACCAATTCTTTCTCCCCCTCAGGAGAAAGTTAAAAGTGCTATTAATTTTAAATCAACCAGAAAGAATCATGCTGGGTCTGCAGCACAGCAACACACACCATGAGTCCTTGCGGGGTTCCACTTGCTTTGGGGCACTGGGCTGCAGACAGAGATGTCTCTGTCCCCCTGAGGTGGGGACGCTTACTCAGGGCTGCTTGGCTGTGAGGTTTTGGCTGCTGCTCATGGCATATGGAAAATTTCCTCCCTGTCACCAAGCTATGGGGAGCAGCACCCGTCACCCTGGCTGTGGGGGACCACTGTGTACATATCAGGGGTCTGACAAATCTCTGTCCTTTCCCTCATGAAAACAAGTCACCCTCTATAAGCTACTGTGCAAAAGTCAGGTGCCAGAGGTGTTTCCTTGGGCATATGTTCTAGAATGTTTGAGCTGAGAGAATATGAAATGTACAAAGGTCACCTTAATATAGACTGATAAAATCCAGTCAGGAGATGAGACAAGGCACTTGGGAACTGAGTTTCACTGGGTTTTGTGGATCCAAAAAGTGAGGGAAGACTGTGACTGTCCTTGAATATGACTAGTTTTAATCCCTGGCATGCTTAACATGCTATTTCTCAGCACCCCAAAAAGCCACTATGATAGAAATTCCAGTGTTAGCATTTTTTTTCCCCTGGATGCTGGGCAGAGTCCACACCCTGACTAATTGTATGGAAAATCTCATGTCAGGGCTGGTGTCCTGCTCCATCCTGTGCAGCTGTCCTCAGATCAACATCTGTGCAGCTCCAGTACCCTGACCAGTCCAGCCAAAGTTGCCTTCCCAGTCACTCCTTGGATTGCTTTCAGGTTCCATCAGGACAAAAGCAGAGTTCTGCCTACAGCTTTGCAGGGCAGCATCAGGAAGACACTGAACAGTGTCTGCCTGTTCTTCTTTTTATGGTGGTATTTGGGATGAGATGGAGAACATAGCTACAGAGGACTAACTGGCAGTGCAGAGATCTGTACATTCCATCCTTTTGCTCTTTCTCCCTCCTTTTCCCACTTCTGTTTACTCCCTGCAATTCCCATCACATATTTCCACACTGATCCTAAAACCTGACTTGGCCCAAGATGAAGTTGTGGGATGAAATTTCTGATTATAGCTCCTACTGCCCTTCCTTCTTGTTTAGTCATAACCATGGAGCTGGGTGACATTTCCAAATTCCCTAAAAAACCTATTTCCCAGCTCCCTCAGAACCTGTGGCAGGATTCCTGTTGGAACTCATCCCCAAGGATGGTCTGTTCATGGCACTGAGCAAGGTAAGCTGTGCCAGGGAGAGTTTAACCTAAAAATTTCTACAAAACATAGCTCCAGTGGCCCCCTGGAGAGGCCTGGTGTGGGTGGAAAGACTCAGAAGAGCACTCCCCTTGCAAAACGACTTTTGTTGCATTATGCAACTTTTGTTTCTGTAACTACAACAAAATAAGCCTTACACTATTTAGCCTCAGGCATGCTTTTTCCTGTTTTCATAGGAAGTTGAAGATCTTGTGTTTAAGCAATGCCCACTTTTTAACTCACTTATGAAATACCAAAGTCTCCACCCTAGAGCAGTTTTTCCATATAAAAGCGTATATTTTGAGTAACTGCCACTCTTGAGAAGCTTGTGAGGCTGGAAAACTTCTCTCTGTGGGCTGTAAGCTGTCCCACATCAGACTGAAAGTTAAAATACATATCTTTGCTGAACATCAGACAAACTCTTGTGGGCAGTTTAGTTATGCCTTGGGAGTACAAGGTCAGATATCCCTTTCAAGGGCAGACTATTACCCAGAACTTGTATTTTCCCAAACCAACAGCAACACATGGTGGCAGGAGCAAATCAGACACCACTGAGTTCTCAATAATCAAGTTTTGAGGTGATAAACTAATACCAGACAGAATCTGCCTCAGAGCTGACAGTGCTTGACACTTGACAGAGCTTGCTACTAAATCTGGTGGAAAACTAAAAATGCAGTGTCTCAGGATGTCACTGGCAAAATCAGGACTTAGAAAAGTCACAGAGGCACACACAGTTTTCAGAATTGTATCTCTTTTATTAGTGCTAGTCTGGACATTTATAAAAAACATACATAAATAAAGAGCAGATTTTTAGATGTCATACTGAAAAGGGATTGATGATGAGGATGGGGGAAATGAGATTTTTTTCCTGAGGCTGGGTTTGAAGTCACTCAGCAGAAGGCCAGCATTATTATTACAGATGTTGTGGAAGCTAAGGAAGATCACTGACCTTTCTTCCTCTAATTAATAGCTTAGTTTTACATTTTGGGATTTGAAATGGATTTTATATTCCCTTTACATTTTTGACATCCAAACTTATAGTTCAATGAAAATATTTAATACATGCAAGTAGACGTGCCAAACCCCAACAATACTTATGCACTGAAAATGTAATCTCAGAATAAAAAAAATCTATTTTTATCCTTATAATTTCTGATAAAGAAACTGCTGAGGAAATATTATGATATTGGAGAACATGTCAGTAGTCAGTAAGAATTTTAATGCAGAGCACTGGCAAGGACTTAGTCTGACAAGTTTAATCAATTTGAGTATTAATTAATCTATAGACTACTGGAAGTGTCTGAAACCTTAGAGTCCAATACATTCAGTGGATTTAGACACATAAAACATTTTTACACATTTCTTTACAAAAAAAATGTACTAACTAGAAGAATGATATTTAAAAAAAACCAACAAAACACCCAACCCATGATTTTATATCAACTTTTTAGACAAGAAAAATGAAAGGTTTTCTACACTGTGTTTCCAGTAAGATACAGATCCCTGTCAGCATGGGCTCTCTGTGAAGCCAGTAAGAAAGATGAAATTGGCAGGGATGCTCACAGCAATAATACTCCTTAAAGCAATACTTTTATTATTCTGCATTATATCCTGAACAAGATATTATGAATTCTGCTCTTGTGCTTTAAAAAAAAAAAAATTTACATTCATTAACACATGCTTGGGAAGCCACCAGTCTATTGGAATGTGGTTTTATGTGGCTATGAAAAGCCTTAACATCTGAACATCTATTGCTTTGGCAAAATAAATGCAATCACTCCTCCTAGGCCCATGATCTTCCCTCCAGCTCCAACCGGCTTATTCAAAAGTATGAAAACATGATTGCTCTTCCCTCTGAAAACAGGGAATATTTCCATTTGGATTTACGGTGCACAGTGAAATAGGAAAGGATGCCTGACCAAAGGAGAGGCAGTTCATCTGGAAATGCAAATCTGCCATTCTCTCAAGTGCAGCTTCTCCTGCTCATATGAGGAGCAGCCTGGATACAAACCCACACAGCCTGCCTGGCAAGGGCTGTATCTGTTTGGGCTGAAGAGGCTTGTTGGAGACTGTTCTGCTTTCTTCTAAATTTGCTCTGCAAGGCTTGAATAGAAGCTCAGCTGGAGGGGAGATTCTCGTCACAGGAAGGAAAGGATGTGCCTTGAGTGGAGCCACTCCCCTCAGACAGAGGATGGATTTCTTCAGGAGAGTGGAAGGGGTGAAATCAGAAGCATAAGTACTCTTATATGAGAGAATTGTGAGCAATTCTGGCTCTTTTTAAGGAATAAGTAAGGGTTACCACTTTGACTCCAATGCCATACTCAAAAAACATATTTTCCCATTGTTCTCATTGTTCCCATTGTTCCCATTGTTCCAGCTACCAAATGCAAGAGGTCAAACACACTTCTAGACCACGATCAAACAGCAACACCTGGCTCCTAGACACACTTTGAAAACTGTTTGCCTGTTCAGGACAATGATGAGCGCTCTGGCAACAGGAGCAAAGTTTGACTTTCTCTTGCTAGGAAAAAAGAGCACTTTAGACCAGTCCTAGCATAGAGAGAGATTGGACTTGTGTAAGACAGAGTTACCTTCTGTAACTGGATCCTTGAATATGATCAGTTAAATGTAGGGAGATTTATCATCAAGATTTAAAAATAAATGAAACAAACCTGTGAAGTTTAAGAGTGAATCAGCCTGAACAGTGAAACCACCCCCACAAAATAGCACAGCTGATGGGCTCATCTGTAGCTGCTGGCAGAAAGTGACACTCTGCTGCACAGGAAGGAAAATCAAAATATAAGAAGCAAGATGGTTGGTTTGCTCCTGGAGCATCTATGCTGGCATACTGACACGTAGATGAGAGGCAGCATTCACTGCATCTGGTCTTTTGCACCCCAAACTACCACACTGATGACCCCAGTCACAGAAAATGTAGCAGAGAGGAAATAAAAACCTGGGCACAATGAGAAGTTTGTAACAGATTTGTCTATAGCCCATCACTAACACATTTGGTAAGGTCAAATGTGATTTTTTAGTATTGATGGATATGTTCTTCCTTTATGTTTTAACCACAAGACACAAGATCCTTTGAGGAATTTAGATATGCTTCATTTGCGATACTATTAAGAGCAAAAAATCAGATAATCTCCTTCCCTGCTTCTTTTCACTAGCATTTGCTTAATTAAGGAAACAAGGAAATAACTATCTGTAGTATTATTCTTTGAAAGTTTGTAGGTAATAATAATGGCTTTATTACAGAAATAACAAAACATGCTATTGGAGAGTAAATCTCTGCATGTAGAAAAGGTTTCAGCAAAACAGCTATCAAAACACTTCAGTAAAAATATTTTAAATGTTTGTGGATTTGGTTTTCATTTATTTCATTTGAGAGTTTTCTCCTCTCAAGGCCCAGTATTTCCATATCATTTAAAATTACTTCACACAGTCCTGATATATACTGCAAAAGAATTTCAGCCATAATTCACACTTGGAGCATTGTAAGTAATAAAATTTTTATGCATATTAATCACAGATTTCAGGAATGAATTCAGTGCCTCACAGAACATGAGCATGTCACTCACAGTGAGGTTAACACCAGTCATCTCTTTGCAGGAACCTTGATTCAATGATATGATCAAACCCTTTTGCAGGTCTAAGCATCTTGAGGCTATTGGGATCAAGCAAAGACTTTGGGTCGTATTCATGATTATAGCATTCTGTTGAAAAGAAATTTAAAATGTGTGTTGGGGGTGTCACATCAGTGTCGTGACCTCAGAACTGGACCAGCTAGGCATGGCAAAATGAAATAGGGACGAGTATGATGGAGTAACCTGGAAAAGAACTTTAATAACAAGGAAAACAACAAAAGAACATAAGCCGTGCACAGTGTAGGTTGAACTCCAAAGACCCCAGTAATTGGTCAAACAATCACAGTATATATAACACAACCAACCAATCAGGAATGAAAATCACAAACACTACCATATATGTCAAACATCCTTATCCAGTCATTAACAGGAACTCAAAACATAACCTTATATGTTAAGGTTATGTTATATTAAGGAACTACTATATTAATATCACTATATCCACAATCCTGTTCTCTCTGCCATAACCTAATTAAATGTTTCCCATGGCCATAAAACAATACTTAAATCTGGTTTGCCAACTCCCACATTGGGAGGTGAGGTTTTTCTGCTTGTTTGTTTGTTTGGGTTTTTTTTTAATATCTAATGAAAACTAGATGCTCTCAATCTTTTTGCGTATAATAGCAAGAGTTTCAAGATGTATCCATTTGGAAGACAGGTATCTGTTGAGGAAAGCAGGAACCTCCCTTGAAATGAAAAGAAAAACGTAAGCCCCCCCTTTCCCTCTGAATTATTGTATTTTGAAAACAAGGGATCTTGGGCAGAGATATGGGGATAGGAATAACAGTTCTTTACTAATATATATAATAAGGCAAACAAACAACAATAACTACAGTATTAACAACAAAACAGAAACTGAGATCCTGTGGCAGCATCTTAGCTGAGAAGGGAAAGGTAGAAGAGAGGCTGTGCTTCCCAAACCTCTCTGCGGGCAGTCAATGCCAGTGCTCCTGCAGTTTTCTGTTCCTCAGAGTCCTGTTCCCATCCCTCGCTGGAAGCAGCAGGGATGAGCAGAAATCCCCGGGCCAGTGGATGAGATATCTTCAGCAGCTCTGCGGTGGCAGCTGACACGGCAGCACGTCCCAGCAGGAGAGGGTGTGCAAGGCCCACAAACGAAGAAGAAACATGTCTTCTGAAGCAGCTCCATCTGGGTGATGGCAAAATCCTCTTTCCCGGGCAGCAACAGCTCCAACTGTGTGTCCTGCTCTCCAGCTGAAGACAAAACCCCAGCTNCCAACTACCCCCCACCCTCCTTTTTCCTGCCTCTCCCTTCCCCCTGGGCGCAGCTGAATTCTTTGTCTTTCTTAAGCACCCAAGAAGTAAAGCTATAAGGGAAAAATTCCAGTAGCTGAGAAGGCACAAAAGAAGGGACACCTAATCCCCAACACAAGAAAATAAAAGAATTTGCATTGTAACATTCAGATACATTGCAGGTAAAGTTTTTGGATTTGCCAGCATGTTCTTCTTCCATTCCAGATGCAGAAAGCTGAGGTTTCTACAAACACTTCTTATAAATATTTAGAACATCCTGACAAATTGTTTGAATTGAGACATTATCTTGCCACTAACCATTCCTACCAAATGATGTAACTGTGAATAAACTCCTGTATTTAAAACGAGAAAAAAAAGGTTTCAGGAGACAAAAATCAATTTGTGAAAAAAAATCCCTTGCATAACCAGAATGTCTTGAAAGAGAAATGAAAATATTGACACATGCCAGCAATGAGACAGATCCATGTCTCTAAAATCTCAGAAGGGAATTACATTCAGCAAGGGAGAGAAAATCTCAAACAAAAAGAGTAAATTAAACTGAGAAGACTGGAAATTTCCACACAGCAATTTTAGAGCAGACAGAATTCCAGGTCCCTGGAAGGTCTACTTGGGACAAATCAATTTTTTTAACTGATTCTGCTGCTTGAGTTGTGTGTGCACCAATTTTATTTTTACTTTTTATTCTTTGTGCTCAAGAGAATTTATTTTCATTTTCCGGTCCAATTAAGAGAATTGGATTAAGACATCCAATTAAAAAGAGACTTTGAAACTGAAGTTTTTCATGAATCTCAAAAATAGTAACCTACTTATCCCCTGACATATACAGTGGAAATAAAAAAGCAAAGTGCTTACTTAGGCAGATATGGAATCCCTTTGTCGATACAGATTTTGTAAAATTCCAAGAGCAATTCCAAGAGCAGTGAATGAAAAAAAAAGGCTCATTTCTATAATATTATCACTGATTTGATTGCCAGGTCAAGTTTTTTCCTATTATTTGTTCATTGAAAAGATCTTCCTCTACTAAGCTGGTTCTAAAAGCAAGAAAAATGGAAAGCGAGTGAGAGGAAGAGGTGGAGGGAGACTAAAAAATCTACAGATTAGTCTAACATCTTACAAAAGTCTGATTTGCTTTTGAATTTGTGTTGACAAAAATATCTGCTTTCTATTTCCATTTCCACTGGTTATAGCTACTATAGCTATGTGGGGGGAGGCTCGTGTTTCAAATTCCAATTTCAAATTCCAATTTTCTTAAATCCAGATGTGCAGAAGAAAAGAAGACACCAATGGCCACAAGGAGCCTGAAGTAGGCAACACATCTCACCAAAAACACGCTTTGAAACCTATTTTGCTGTCTGACAGAGATTATAGAGACTTTGTTGTCTGACAGAAATATCAAAGTATTCCAAAGGGTGATAACATTCCAGCTGAATAAACTGATGGTCCATGAGGTCTAAACCATGACACGGCCATCACCGCCAGAGATTGCCAGAAACCTCAAAATTTCTAACATCTGGAATGAGGCCCTCAGGTACATTCAGACAATTTTGAAGTAACCAGTTCCAAGGAACTTTGTTCAGTGGAATGGAGCTGAATTCTTCTGTTTGGGTATAAATGCCACTCTCAAATCTGCAAATTTCCATTTCCATTTGGCTCCAGCATGGGCTGCAGCACTCACTGCTGTGAAGATAGGGAAGAACCTGGTTTGGTGTCCTCTCCCCTGCCCTCCCCTCTTTCTGAGACTAGCTGCATTCTGTCTGCCCTTGTTCCTGCCAGCAAATGCCACTCCAACCCCTTCCTCAGGTATGGACCAGATGGATCCTGCACTCTGCAGTTTTAAATTATTAAAATGGCAGGAATAATCCTAGGCTTACCAAGCTCATTGACAGCTCAGGCTGTATAGCAAGCAGCACATCCCTTCATATCATACAGCAGAGAAGACACCTTCAGTAATTAGGATTTTCTCAGTAGTTGGGATTTTCCAGACTGATGTGAGCTCCCTTTGCCCCTGTTCTGGTATGATAAATGCCACATCCATGTGGGAGAGCAACGTCAGTCTGATGTTACACAACTCATCTCTCTGCAAGGCTCTGCGGCTCAGGATCACATGTGTGTTCTTCACTTGTGTCGTCTGAGGCAGGCAAGGATTCCCACCCCCCAAGACTCTTAAACACCTGTGAAAAGCCAAATAGGGGCTAAATATTTATTCATATCCTTAGCATGCCCAGCAGCATACTTCCTGCGTCCTACTTCTGCTGAAAATATATTGGGGAGAAAAATGTGACTGTGTTACACACCTGTTTCATGAAATAATGAATTTCTAATAACTAATTCTTGAAATAATTAATTAACAATGTCAAAGACACTTGACACTTCAGTGTTCACAAACAAAGGCAGAATTGTTGCTCCATTTGGCATTATATTTTCTTTGAAACACTCTTCAAACAAAAGCTTATCTCACTGTACCAGCAAATAACTTTTGACTGCAAATATTCTTAAAGAGACCTTTTTGGAGAAAAATTATTAATTTAAAAAATGTCTGTAAGGAAGTTGATTAGCTACATGAAAAAAATCTTAGGAAATGTCACAGAGTGTCTGAGCAGGAAGTTAGGCACTGACAGTGTGTGACATGATATCAGCTGTAGATTTACTCAGTGAGATGTGAGGATTTTAGGCAGTGATAAAACAAACAGCCAAAATTTGGCAGCAAAATTATTTTGAGTGATTTAAAGGCAACTCTGGAAACTTAACTGAAGACACCTGTGGAGATCTACCTGGTTTACATGGAATTACCATAATTATTGTAAGGAGTCATTCACCTCACAACTGCTTCAGTGTTGTGAAACATGAGGTTAGAACTAGAAG
>VWYI01028188.1:0-30465 GCA_013399455.1 Anthoscopus minutus
GTTAAGACAAGAATATCCTCTCATTCTTGTTCTATCAAAAAAATTCTATGATGACAAGAAGATAGCACTTATTAATGTGAAGAAACAAAACAAACAAAATAGACATGAGCAAAGACTGAACTAAGAGTGCACTTTTCCAACTGACACAGACCACCCTTTTCTAGACCTGAGTACAAATGTGTTGAGATCAGACACCATGGGAATGGCCTCCCCACCGAGATCTAAATATGCAGTCTGAGAAACCATTTTGGTCACCCCTCCACTGAACCATCTCAAAATGAGGGAGAGACCAGCCATAAGGCTTCTCTTATATAATGCAAGAAAAATAAGACAGCTTGGCTGTCAAGAGCTGAAAGTCACAAGTCTAGAATAGTTCAAAGTGTTTTGAGTAATCAATGCTGACAGAAATGGACTCCCAGAAACAAAGCAGAGCAAAAGACAGATCACTTTACACATGGGAAATAGTTAGAGCCTGGTGCTAATAATGCCAAAGATGTGGATTCAATCCCTCTATAGGCCATTCACCTTAGAGCTGGACTTGATGTGTCGTGTCCAACTCAGAACTTTCTGTTATATATGTGAAATAGGATGAAGCTCCACCTACTACTCTCATTTAGATGGCTAGATCTTGATCTTTCATGCTGACTGGGTACAAAAAGGTTGTTTTCTCCAGCAGCCATTAGCTTATTGTGCTTTTAGTTTTCTCCTTACTTACACAAAAAGGGATTCTACAATGAGAAAACAAGAGCAGCAGCCCAACTGCTTATACAGCACAACCACCTGAAGCCCAAAGCCAACCCTTTATCATCTTTCCTGACAGTGCCCCAGACCCAGAACAAACAGAACGCAAAGCCAGGCTGCTTTCAGACACCAACAGAAAGCAACAGAAAGCTGACAGGACATAAACAACCACAAGGCTCTGAGCAGCAGCACTCAGGAAACCCCTTGCAACCCCTTTCATGCCACCATTTTAAATATCTGAGCTTGTTTGCAAACAGATACTCAATAGAGGATAAGTGTACCTAAGAGAAGTTACAAGCTTCCTTTGACGATTCCCAGTTATCTGAGATTCCTTGCATCTCTTGCTTAGTTTAAGAGTTCAGCATCACAATAAACTACTGCTTGATAAAAGCTGGCTCACCCTCAGCATTCATCCACTCACTGACTACCTAGAGAAAGTCATGTCATGCTCTACCTAGACAAGAGCATGTATTCTAGCATCTCCATCCCTTCTCCATCTTGCAACAGCCTTGGGGCATCAGCTCTTACTGTCAACACACTTAAATTAGGTCTGGCACAGACGCCTGACTGGTACAGCCAAAGCACAAGTTATCCCCAAGTGAAACCTAACCTTACTTATGCTCTGGACAAAGACACAGGTAGCACCTTCAAGCCACTTCTAGGTTTGTAATGATCTAAGTTCTTTCATCTAGTTGATCTTTAAGGTCCTTTACAATCCAAACCACTCTATTATTCTTTTCAATACAACTTCAGCTTCCATACCTTCACTCCTGATTTGTTCCCAGAGGAAGTTCCTGAAAAGGTAAGATACCACACCCCTTCTTAGCCCAGACAGATAACACACTCATAAGTGTGAGTCTGAGATGGTTTAGAGTGGCTAACATCCATATTTCTTACCTCACATCATCCCTGCATGCATCATGCTCTACAAAATGAGGAAGGGGGATGGGGAAATGTTCCTGTAGCTTATTTTATAACCTGAAAACTCGGGCACCTTCTCAAAAGAAGAACCAAAAGGGCTCCAGGCAACAGCACACTAAGCCTTGGCAAGCAATACTAAAATGGAACTGCATATGGTTACTCCAACCATCTTCTCTTTCTCCCTCCTAACTACTTGCAGGCATCAAAAAACTACCCAAAATACCTGTTACCATGATCAAGGATATCTGTCTGGAAAAACATTTATAAAATAGAACTGTGCATATTGTTAACTGTATCTCCTCAAAAACAGCAGCTATAATCCACATATAAAATTTATCATGTAATCTCTTCCCCCAGTTTAAATGTAGAAAATAATCTTACTTTGTTTCCCCTTCTGATACATACTGTGTCTTTAGGCAGATGATACAATAAATGAGTCACTATTCTCAGCTCGCTCCAAGTCACCCAAATTTCATGGAAACACACCAAACATTAGTCAGCTTGTAACACCACAAGAAGTTCTACCACCAGAGCATATACAAACCACTCCATGCAAAAACACAGCTGGTAGATACATCATCCACCCTTGCTTCAAAGCAGCTGACCTCTGTGACTATGGGAAATTTCATATCCCTTAATCATTCAAGAAATCCATGAACTGCCTAGATCAAAGCTGACCTGAACTTCTAGCACTTGATATTTTCTATTGCTAGTCCTTCCCACAATGAAATTACCAGAATTTACGCAGTCCTAAGGAAACTGAATTACAAGCTTCAAAAGGAAGCTGGTATCTTCAGTTGCACATCATTATTTCAAAGAAAGTCAAGTCCCTGTAGCCCACTCAAAGGACAAGAGAGAACTCCAAGACAATCAAGCTAAGTAAGTGTGTCCACAATAGTCATAGGGAAGTTACTGATGCTGACAGTGGCAAACACTTGTGTCACGGACAGAGATCTACAGAACTCTGTTCTTAAAACAACCACACATTTTATACAAATGCTTAACTATCCAGTTTGGGCTGTCAAATCATTGAGATACTCTAGCATCTTAGACAGCATTTTTTCTTTAATATAGCCAAGATAATCAGAAAAACAAGGTGAAAATCTTACTATAAACTTTATTATAGTAAAGTCTCTGGCTTTAATGCTTACAGAACAAATTTTAAAGTCATGTATTTCACTACCCTAGGCACAGCAGCATTCATTGTGGGGTTTTGTCCCTCCTCACTAACCACAAAGATTCAGTCTGTCTATTGAAAAGAAGAGTTTCTTGCTATTCAAGATATTGTCACTGATTTTAACTTGTTGCTTCCTGGTTAGGTCTTTTCTCTAGAGATTCTCATGCTAGGAATTATAAATGCAAACAGAATAAAAAAGATACACTAACTTCTCTGTAGTAGTGTATCTTCTTTGCAGATACAGATTTTTCAAAAAGCTGCAGGATGCCTACCTATCCACAGTGCACTTCCATGACACAACTGCACCCTATCCCAGTTCTAGGCCTATTACTGGTACTACCCCCTCAAGGGAAATCCATTCTCTTGGAAGAAAGTATTACCAGTTTTCTACCACCAATTACACTCCTACAGAATAAGCTGGTTAAGAGACCATATGTTTCAGGAACATATACCAAACACCAACAGAGATTCACCAAAGATATCAGAGTGCTGCCAGCATACATAATTCAAAGGCAGAAGTCTCTCAGTCCCCTCACTGCTTGCCTTTTCCACTGATCTCTGAGCTCTCCACCATAAAAAACTTTCTCACAAGAACTCAAAAGAGTTCTGGCTCTGAGCAGTTTTGATTTGCCCAACAGTTTCCAAGAAAGAGAGGCTCTTACATTTCCCCTTCATAATGTACTGCTCCTTGTATAAGGAAATAAAGAGTGAAATATGTCTGAAACCAGACAAACACCCTACAAGTCATTTAACACTTGGCAGAGCCAAACTGACTACTGCCTGCTTTACTGCCATCACACACTGGTAAAGATAAACCTGCTACAGCTGTAAATTCATCAGGTACTCCAGTACACACCTGGGCCTGTTTCAAGCTCACTAAATCCAGCACACCCTCCTTCCTAAAATGAATTCATTGGTATATCTCCCTCTCTTCAGCTTTCCTTCAATGTAAATGCATTAACTTTTGATTCAATTAGGGTATCAGTTGCAAACAAATTGAAAGGAATCAATAATGAGCTGGTGTCAGTAGTGCTGACAACCCATTCCCAATTTTGGATCATCTGACATCAACTCAAACTTTTGAAACTGTTCTGCTTCAATCTTTGAAGGAAATTAAGTAATTTGATTTCTTTCCTTCTAGGCATATTTTTAGCAAATGACAAAAGGTGACCACAGTAGGCATCCATACATGTCCCCTCTAATTTGTCTCATTCTGCCCCACATGTCTAGCATACTTGGAAAGTCAGCTGTGACCACTTCTCCTCCCTCACTGTCAGAGACCATTTCAGTTTCAGAATATGCAATCTGTATGCAAGCTTAGTGTTTCATTCTGATGCTGCTGCTCCATTCTGATTCATAGCAACACAAGAGATCTGTTAGACTTAACAGAAGAATTAATTAATTAGGAGTACAAATTATTTAACACTGAATCGTCTTTTAAAGGCAGAAACACCAAAAGGGTGGGGTGAAACAATAATTTATAAACTACTTAGAAGCCACCAAAGATCCAAGTCTACAAAGCTGATGCAACCTTATGTAAGGAAGCAGAGCAAAGACATCAACTACTACCCAACATGTAAAGCAACCAAAATAAACTAGACCCAAGCCAGCGGCAAGCCCCAGTTTCAGACAGCCCTTGAATCATTTAGAGAATGCAGTTGTCAACAGGCAGGCACATTATTTCTTCCATAAGGGTGTTGCTTACAGAGTCTTTCAATTTAGTACTTCTTTAGGGGAAAATCCTTTCAAAAGCAGTCTTCAACACCGAGTATTTGATTTCTTCCTACTTAAGTGGATGATCTCTTTTGGAGAAAGGCTATGTATATGGATTAACTTAGGCTTTATTGTCAGTAAGATTCTTCTGTAAAATGTATGTTTATTAAGGTACAATCTTAAGTCAGCACAAAGCTCTTCCAAGTTAATCTTGTTCTTTTGTTCTCTGGGGTTTTATTTCTTGCTTGCTTTTTTATGTTCCATCTCCAACTGTAGACTCACATATCAAACTGGTTTATGTGTGGATTATTTCTCCACCCCAGTTAGGCAGAACACATATGTGGATCTTTCTATTACGCAGGGGCAACAGACTTTGCTTCAATGGCAAAGAGAAAGTCACAGGGGAAGTTACACACTCTGCAGAGAAGGCATTTCAACAGGCCTATTGAGCCTCCCCAGAGGTGAGCACATCGAAACTGCAAGCAAGTGCCAATTAAAGATCATATTTTCCCCTCTGTAAGACAGCTGCATAAGCTGTGTCCAAGTAAGTCAGTGATATTAGGGCCAGCTCTCCATCATGTGCAACTCCAGCTGGTGACTACCTCGTACCTTTTTGGTCGGCAGGGTGAGGGGGCACATGTGGGTACTTGGAGTGCTTCTTGATATGGAAGTTCACGTTGTCCAGCTCCACGTTCAGGCTGATGGAGGCGGCCGAATCACTGTCCATTGTGGACTGGAAGCTGCTGACTGAAGTGCGCTTGCTAGGGCTGGCCGAGTCTTTTAGTGTTGGGTGATGGGGAAGATACAGGGAGGAGAAGGGTTCAAATGGGTATTATGAGGGTACCAGAGAGGAGAAAAATTGTCTTTAATACATAAAGACCAGTGTGCAATAATACAGGAATACAGTATTTTCATACTTTTAATTTTGTCTTCATGTGGGCATGCTGACATAGTGGACATTCTTCAGTTGCACTATTATAGGGCCCAAATCAAACAGAAGTCTGCCTGAGAAACAGAAGGCAGCAATTTACATGCAAGTATGAAGCTTTACCAGTTCCACTAAATTCAAAGTACTGTATCCATTGTGAGAAAGTGGAAGACTAAATAGGCTATAGCTTTCTTAGATCATTACAGCCCCAAGCGCACACACAAACACACACAAATAAAGCAAGACATGGTTAAACTACTAAGTTCTGAAGGACTGGGGACAGCAGGGGAGAAGGCAGAGTGAGAACAAGACTCAGGTGAAACTTACTGGCTGAGTTGTCTTCCCCTTCATCAGCAATTTGCTCTGTGTCACTGTCATCAAACTTGATGTCTTTGAACCAGGATGGCTCGGAGTGGCCCTCGACAGAGTTCACAGAGTCACTGTCTGGAGATGGGGTTTCTGAGAACTCTGTGCTCTAGAAGAAAAGGAAGGGAAAAAAGTTATCAAAGTCAAGTTCTGCTGAGATATTAAGCAGCCTTCCACAAATGCAGGTCAGGCATTTTAAAAACCAGATAGAGTTACCCTCTTTGGTATGAAGTAGGAACTCTTCGGGACAAGAAACAAGTACTTCTTTACAATTCACAGATACTTCATCTCTGCCTACATTCTGCTTCTAAACAAATTGTGACTAAGTGGCACTAAAGGACAAGTTTATTATACTGCACATTTTCTGTCATCACATCCAGATAAGCTGCTTTGAAAGCTTGCTGTCTCCAGCCAAGGTGGGCGATAGCCTTATTCTTTGCCCAGAAACCAACAGACGCAGCTTTTGGTGGAGCCTAATTCTAAGTTACTGGAGCAATTCTTTAACTCACCAGTGCAAGTTTCACCTAAGTTTCAATCCAAGATGGGCTCTAGCTGGGCCTACTGCGCCAAAGTAAAGACTGGCCAGATTGCCAGAGAACCTGGAGACTACCTAAGTAATTTCCATCAGCCTTTCTGATGCCTCCAGGTACCTCAAAATAAAGTTATCATTATCGTGCCTTTGGCTGCAGTGAGTGCAGCAATCAACTAAGTCAACAACATCATTTCTCCAGACACTTGTCCAAAAGAATTGAGATCAGACAGTGCCTCCAGCTGATGAAAACAAGAATTGACTTTAAACATATAAGCACCTTACAAGTAGGGATGCATAAGGACTTGCTAGCTAAGGGCAAGCTTTTACCAGGACACTGAGACAGCTGACTAGTTGAGATATCAGATGAACCCCAGAGTAATCTCAAGGGAAGCCATATGAGAGTGTCCATATGACTGAAATGCATGAGGAAAACAAATGCTATTGGCTGCAAGCTTTCTATCTGGAGCCCATGGCACAGCCAAGCAATTCTTCATTGTAAGAAGCTGAAGAACATGAAAGGCTCTTAAATGAATGCTTGCAATTAAGTGAGCCTACAGAGTTATCTTGTTCAAGCTAAAAAACAATCTCTCAGGCCAGTGACGGCTCTTACCCCCCAGCAAGTTTGATTCCAGTGAAGTACAGTAGGACAGAATCTCTGGTCACTAGTTCCTGCCTCCCCTCACGTAACTAGTCCTGTTTGGGAGACATGAAAAAGACCCCATCCCAAATTTGGATCATGTGGCTAAGGTACTGAATCCCTTATTATTGTGTCACTGGAGATCAGAGAATGGTTATCAATGCAATATATCTAAAATATCCATTTGGAATTTTTTAAGAAATTTTGAAACAGAAGATCACCATTGTGTCTCCACTACTAGTGTGCAGATTCTAAATTCTGCACATGACAACATAGCTGGCCACAAGCACAGACTGTGCCATCTTGAGGCCTCTGTGGAAGATGTCCACCATGAGAGGCCAGGCTCTGAAGACCTTTTCCTTCACTTTAGACAGCACCCCATGTAACAGCTCATTCTCCACAGAGGACAGCCTCAAAGGTTTCTGAGCAAATGAAACTTCTCCAGGCTTCAAACCACTAAGAAAAAAGGCCTGGCCCCCTTCTGTACAGGAGACCTGATTTAGAAAACATACTAAAGCTGTTGAAACCTGGATCAGAAAATATTCTAGTCAACAATCAAATCCAAGACAAACTGTATCTTTCAGCTTTCCTACTCCTTTTACCTGCAGTGGTCTGTAGAGAGCATATTCATCTCTGAAGAGCTGATCATGATGACTGACACATTCCAGCCAACGTCCATCAACCAATGCCTGTCCTATTGCAATGGCCTGGACTCTGGAAGGATAACAATAGAGATGGTTTTCTATGTTCTGCTCTAAACACATCTGGTTTATGATACAAGCAGACTACAAAAGGAAAGAGTCACTTGCTATGCACTATTTGACCTGTCAGTATTCCATCCTCAGGCTTTCACAGACACTATTTACAATACTTGTGAGGCAGCACAGTGTAGTAATTCAAGCATGGAGCTAAGAGATTGCCAGTGCTCTGAACTCAGCTAAGTTGCCCAGTATGTGATTAAGACATGTTGTTTGTGCTCCTCCAATATTGTTATGTATACTGATCATCTCTGAGGGAGGACTGTTGCTCTACACTTAAGAACCATCTCAGTTTTATCCCACTTTCACATAATTAAATACACAAGGTTGTTTATATTCACCTACATGGTTAAGAGTCAGCCAGCTCCACTGAAAATTTAGATATCAAACACTATTAGTGATCTCTGATCTCAGAGGCAAACTTGCTCTTTGGAGTACCTCTTGGACAGTTTTTGTAATATACTCACCATTCTCCAAGTGACTGATACTTGGCCCCCAAGCTACCTCCCATAATGGTTTCCAAACCAGACAACCCTCTGTGCCTTGTTGTTTTGGGGCATATGGAGTCAGAATGCAATCTGCTCTGGTAGGCAGTAAAGGGGAGATTTAAATTTCCTCTCACATCTCCCTGCAAAGGGGCCTATCTCTGCGGTCTAAGGTACCCTGTATCAGCTCAAACTCACAACCTTGTCTCATACAGACAGAGGACACCTGTTGTCCTAAAGCATCAGGGGTACCTTGTGGTTATGTGCCCATTTCTCATGAGCCAGTTGACCAGCTCTTTTCCCACAATGCAGTTGGGATGTGTCCGTAGCCAGTAGCGATGGTCTTGAAATTCCATACCACTGTTATGATGGCAGATTTTCTTCCACAGATCTTTCAGCTGGACTGAGTCCTAGACAGGGAGATGTGCAAATTAATTACCAGTCTAATCCCAGCACTGGTTCCAAGGGCATCAACCCAGGCCTTCAGATCAGCTTCTAGATCAAAAGCCCTCCATAAACAGTCATAGAACCTAAGCCATCCTGCATAAGCTGTGCAAAGGTGCAAACAAAACAGTAAACAGATATAAAATCAGCTCCTTATTTCCTTCCATTTATATCCAGTTGAGAACAATTAAAAAAACAAAGTGGGTACCCCTAGAGATAATGGGGCTTTGATGAGGCAACATTTTATACTGCCTGCAAAACACTTCTGTCCTCCCTACTGCCCTCTTGCACCCTACTCTTAAACTCAGGTGTATGCAAACACAGAGAACATCATTCTTGGCAAGAAGGTTTTCATATATTATCTGTGCTCAACCCAGACATTGTGAACATACTAGTCCAATATCAGGACCAGATATAAATCAAGTTAACACAGCACTGTCCACTGCTAGGATGCTGTCTCTTATTAAGGATCCCATTTCATATTAACCATTATGAAGCTTTTTGAGGCACTATTAGCTTTGGCCACAAGAAAAAAAGACTGTATTCCTCCCAACTCAATTAATCATTTTTGAATCTGTGAATGTCTCCCCCTCATCACTTGGAATACTTCAGCCTATAATCAGAACTTATTTTGGAGCCTGTTAAACATGTGTGCCAACTCTTCTGTAGGCTGTGCACCATCCAAACTGAGCTGTCTCTCTGCACCTAGCTGCTTTTGCCTTCCCATACATGCCCTCGCTTAGCACAGCACAAGCCATTACTGCAGGTGGAAACTGGGATACTGGCATTATTTTGACCAAGCAGCACAGCACCCCAATATGTGGAGAAAAGATGCTGCAGCTCACTTTCTCAAATGCCCCATTTATTCTATTTTTGTGTAACAGAACTGTAACTAAATTGTAACTGGTTTCAGCTTTCCAGTTAACTGTCAGACCCACATTACTGCACTTTCCAAATGGTGCCCTGAGGTCCAGGAGTTATTCTCTGCTTTTATTTCTGGACTGGCTTTCTGCTTTCAGTTCCAGCAGTGGCAGTCCTGACTATTACCCTAAAGCCAATGCCAGCAGCTTCCCTTCCACACCAGGTACAGAGTCAAATGGATCAGTACCAGAACATGATAAGATCACACAATTTGATGCAATTGAAGTCTCCATAGTTCAGCTGTCATGAATAGTGAATAGAGTAAACTGAAGAAGATTGGCAGAACAAAGCAAATCCTTCCAACTCAAAGATTTTGACCTCTAGTTCACCGGAGTATGCGCTTATCCCAGTGTATGTACAACCTCCCCTACCTTTATTTCATGAACAAAGTTCATTAGTCTTCTGAATGCACTAGGTTAAGCTTTAAATTAACTCCTGACACGGGACCAACTCCACACAGGGTAATAAACAAACAGCAGGAATGCACTGAAAATCCTTAATTAATTTACACTGTCTTCTGCTCTTACATGAACAAAATAGTACCAGTCCTCTTTTCTGTCAAGAAAGAAAATGGACAAAAAATTAAACAATGTGAAGCCAAAGCGCACTGGGACTTGGACATCTTGCTTCAAGTTGCATTCACAGAGGTCTGAATTTCCCTTTTCCAGCATTAACATACATGCATAAAGCAGGGTGGTATAAAGACATGCCTTAAACATGTTTCTCCCTCAGGTGGTTATCCATTTACAGAGCAACTTGGAAAGGAGTTTTGCAACTAAACAGGAGTTAGTGTTTCTACACCCCTAGGCATACTTGAATGCATATGGCTCACAGAAGGCAGAACATGGTAACCAGAATGAGCCTGATTTTAAAGTGGCAGTGGAGTGCAATCTTGAATCTTTTAATGTGTGAAAAATACTGCCTTCCCTTCTCTGCAACTTCTTTGCCTTATTTGTTGGAAACACTTCCCTTTCATCCCCTCAAAGAAAATAAACAGTTTTTTACTGTTTAGAAATCTATATAGTAACTGCAACCTACAACATTGCCTCTAGGGGTGAAGGGATAATAGGATTACACAGAACACTGCTGCACATTGACTTTTCTTTTAAAAAGTACATCGTTACATCCTTCTACAAAATCTTTTACTTATTCTGCAAACAAAGGGAGGGGCCAAGTTATGTTTTGGCCCAATAAGCCATAAGTCTTTAATTTATTCATCACGGTGTAACTGTTTCAAAGCAGTCATTTAAAACTCCTGATTACATGGCTTATCAAAGAGAAAATCTCAACTTGAAGAAATATAAGAACAGGTCAATGCATCACAGCTTCAACCATGACAGGTTTAACTCAAAGAGCCACCATACACCAACTCCACACTTAGCAAGACTAAAACCGTAAATATTTGTATGCAAAAACCCCATGTAATTATGATTTATTTCAGGAAGACAGTAATGTCCAAAGCAGCATCAATATTCACTATCTCTGCTCCTCCTGGAGGAGAGGTCCAGGTAAGAGAGCTTACAGAAGAGCCTTAAAAGGCAGCAAAATACTCCTGACACAAGGGAGGCAAACTTCACAGTCTTCACAGAGCAAGGCAAAGAGAAGGGTGAAAGGTACCAGAAGCATTTTGCGCTCGTCCTCGCTGGTTTCTGCCTTCATGTGAGTGCGAGTGGCCTGGGGGCTGACTGATGTCTCATAGGCAGGCACCATGGGTGACCCTGACCGATCCAGAGACAGGTTCGTGATGCTGGCTGACCTGCAGGGCAACAGAGAACAATTGAAGTGTAAGTACTCATCGTGTGGTGCTTCACCAGAACAGGCTTTTCTGTTATAAAGCAGCTCAAGCCTGGGACATTGTTTACTCTTGGCAGTTCAGGCTGCTTAATGTCTGCCCCCTTGTCAAGGCTCCCTAGGAAGCAAGTGTACTGCTTTGGAACTGCTAAGGTAAACATAAACTTCTGTAAAGTTCTTGTGTGAAGCAGCTGGAACTAGGTTCAGGCACACCAATTCATGCATGTCTGTATTTAAATAGACTGGGGAAGGGATGGGATGCTAGGTAATTAGAATTTCCAGCAGTTTGGAGACAAGATAAATGTCAGCAAGGGTGGCCAAGACCCAGATCCCTGTAACAGAGCACTGAGAATACCTCCTCTCCTTATCCCATTTAAAATTCCTTGTTCTCAGGTCCCAAATACATGGCTGGAAGTTTGCAGAATCTGAAGTTTGAGTACTTGTTCCCCAGAGTGGCTAAGCCATTTTCTGAGGCTGGAGGTCACTGCAGCTGGCAACCCTCCTTGTGCAGTGATACAGAGCATCCCCCTTATCTCAGCCCAGCTGTTAGGAAATCTTGGCTACGCACTCCAGCACAAACACACTATTTTGCAATTATCATTGCAAAGTTTCAAATGCAAATACAAGTTCCACACACCTTCTGATCCATTAACCCACAACTAGACCTGAGATTCTGAATAACCAGAGTGCAACTTCTCATCACATAGCAGCAATTGCACATGAAAATAGTTGCCAGCCTCTAGCCTTTGGAATGAAGATTTGATAACTTCACAAAGCTTCCTAACTTACTAACAGGCATACTAGAATTATTCCCAAAAGTTCTCCATGGATGATGTGGCTCAGCCCAAGCATGAAAAAGCAATGCCACCCTACTTCAGTTTTTATACTGTAGAATTATGCAGCTTAGCAGAAAGCATCCTAATGCACAATGTGAGGCTGACATGGAACTCTGTAACTAAGCACTCCTTCCAGTTGTTTTGCAACAGCTGCTTTAACTGTGCCACATACCTGTAGGCAGCAGGGATTTTTTTACTTGGGTATAAGCAAGTTAGAACAGTGAGATTTCACATCTGTGTTTTTATTATCGACAATTATATCTGAGTCTTTATTATTTAATCTTTTAAAAAACAGAGAGGGAGATTTTGCAATGAAAATGCTTATCCTTTAGAAGGGGATAGAAGACTGCAAGGGAGCAGTCTGAACCCTGCTTGCAACATTTGACAGTTTTGCTGGGGTTTTCCTCACTCATAAAAACCAAGACTATGAACAAATAACACGTTTCCCACCCAAAGGGGAAAGCAAATAGTAATATGTAACTTTTGTTATCTGCATCTAAATGCATTCAACCTGCATCTTTTCTGCTTCATCTCCTCTAGAAAGAAGAATAGTCAAGCTTCTCTCAAAGAAATGGCTACAGCTGCTCTGAGAAGATCTAAAGGCTAACATCACTTAAGCCAAAGCCAACAGCTTGTTTTCCAAAGGTTCAGAATTTTTAACAGAGATACATTATACCTCATCATTACATGTGTCCAAACAAACAAGTACTTTTGGTGAGACCATGAACAACCAGAGAGTTAAAATTTAACTTGAATAAGCAATCTGGGCCTGCAATATCAAGATTAGAACTATCCTACTATTGCATGTTTGAGCAAACAGTAAAAGCCTTTTAAAGTAGAGGTATATTCAAACAGAAAGCAGGAGACCATCCTCACGGTTTCAGACATTTCTTGACATCACAGCTGTTATTTAGCATTGAACTTTAAATTCTGGACTCCTTGCCATGTTTGCCCAGAATTGATTTTTGGTACTCATTTATTCATCAGTACTTTACTCTCCCAGGGAGAGATCTTTGGGTCTCAGATGTACAGTCACTGTGTATCTCCTAACCATCCCCATCACCCAGAAGATAAAGGCTCCAAGCAGTCCATTCTCCAAAAGACACACCCAGCATCCTTCTCAGCTGAGTTCCCTCATCTTCACTGGTCCTACCAGATCCCTCCAAATTGCTAAACATTCTGTCTTCCTCTAACACTCAAAGAAATCTCTGAATGTCCTCCAATTAGTTTTGAAATCTGGATTATCTTTGCTTTGTTCCTCACCTCCCTGCCTCACCTTCATTTCCTTAATTTAATCCTAAGGGAAGCAATAACCAGCACCATAGTAGAAGCACTGTGGAGTGGGAGCTACATGTCCTTCTAAAACCAGCCTATTTAGTGGGATTAAGCTCAAATCACAAATTACACTAAAGCTCTCATGAACACTTTCAAGTTAATCCCAATGCTCTTGCATAAAGATCTATGAAGGGATTTTAGCCTGAGGAAGCCTGCTAATTTAAACAAGATTATCCTTAATGGAAGAGCAAAAGAAGCAGATGGGACACACAACAAAAACTACACCTCTGCTCCCCATGACCTGACTCTTTTTGTTTCCCATCACCAAGTATGTGTTACTTCCTTTTCTTCAGCTTCCTCAGAACTGTACTTTTCTAAGCCACTTCTTTCCCCTCTTGTCCTCTTCATCACCACTTCTGCTTGACCAAGTCAGCAGCAAACTACAGGCCTTCAAAAGCAGTACATTTGTTAACATGAATACATACACAAATGGTCCTTCCTTACTGCTCCATACGGGCAGTGAGATATCCCATTTGGACACAAAATGGCATTTTCAGTAAAAATGAGCCTGGAAGCACAGGCCTTACAGCAACTAGCATGCTAGGGGTGCATCCAGAACAGAAAATACTCAGAAATTATTAGTTTACCTATTTCTAGCTGGTGACTTCCCTGCATCCTCCTGGACAGACCCAAGGCGTGCAGATAACGTGGTAGTTGAAGAGTCTGGGTGAATCAAACTGCAGAGAAAGAAGCATGACAGAGATGTTTGAGATGATTGTGACATCCAGCATGTCAGAACAGCTGTAATCAAAGTACAGTTAATTGTCATGTTACCTCTCACTCACACCCAAGATTGTTAAATCAGTGAGGGAACAGGGAGAGCTTTCCTCATCTGTGGGGCAAAGGTATCTGGAAGACAGTGCTCCTGTCTTCTTCCAAACTCAACTCTTGAACAATACAGACTATTCCTACTTCTTGTAGGAAGTTTATCCTGCTTTCCAGCCTGCTTCCCTTATTTCCTTTTCTTACACATTCTCCTTTCCTACAGGCTGCTATTAGATACTATTAGATGCTTTGGCATCTTTGCCCCCCTCTCCCCAGCACACCACATTTGCAATCCAAGCAATGCTATCCATAGCTACTGCTAGACAGCTTTTGACAAGCTTCTGCAATTGTTTAACCTGAACCTAGTCGCCTTTGCTCTCCTGTTTCCACCCCAGGAGGAAGGGCAGCAGATGTTCAAACACCACCAACAGAAATTCCTGTTGGCAAAACTGTATCAGTTCTAAGGCACTACAGGCCAACTGATACTGTGCTCTCTAGCACAATAAATGCTCCTAGCACGAGAAATGCTCCTCATGAGAAACTATAAGCAATGCAGCTTTGCCTGAGTAGCTGTACTCATCCAGTGCACACCACTCCTTCACTTTTAAAGGACATGGCCCTTCAAATTAGTTAAGGCAGGAACTCTGTGTTCCAACTACTTGAAGAGCAAAATGATGTCTGACAAGTATATGCAGCATGAGTCTCCCTAAATGCTTTTCTCACTGCTTTGCAGCGTCTTAGCTCAGCTACAGTATTTTGGAAAGAGGCAAGTCCGAAGCTTTCTTTTGAAACAAACTACTTCTCACACAGAAGCCACTACTAGAATACAACCTCTGCTCCATTATTGAAGTCGTGAGTTGACAGTTCCCATTGTGGCACCATTTAAATTCAGTATCTTAAGATTAAATCTCTTAGGTTCATTCAGGAAATTACCAAACAGTATTTAAGAAAAGCACTGTAACCCACTGCAAAGTACAACAAACACCGACGAAAATGTTAATCCTGCTAAAGCAACAATAAATCACCTAATCCCAAATCTCTCTTCTTCTCACACATAAGAGAAGCCCACATTTACCCAGTGTCTCCCAAAAAGACTGTTCCATCATAGAGTTATGAGCCTTTCAACAATAGGAATTGTTTGGTGCAACAAGCTGCACCAAATAAAAGATATAAATTCTTTCTTTACATGTTAATGTCTACAGGCTGCTTAATTATCATTATAAAGATACTAATGACACTTCCCAAGACAAAACTAAGAATTCCTTCAGTGTTTCATACATTTGAAGAGAAAATTCTGAGAATACCTACTTAGTCTCCAAAACAGAATTTGGTAGTAGTTATCCCATGCATTGTTACATTACCCCTTTAAATGACCATACATTAAACCAGAAGTACTTTCCTTTATTTAGGCCTAAAGCTTATCATTTCAATACTTCCAGACAGAAGCAACATACTCTGAAAAGCAACATGCAAAGCAAGAATCAGGGCATCTTCTGCAGACAGAAAATTATTTGATGAGTATTTTAAAATACCATCAGAAGAGATCTGCCATGGGGCTCATGTCACTAGCACTACCACTCAGTTAAACAAAGGTTCTGACTCAAGACCTCCTCAGTAGTTTCACATCTGCCTGCTCTTCTGTTTTAGGGAAATGAGCACAAATACCATACCTGATTATTTCCTCTTTCCCATAACATTAAATTAAATCAAAGAATTCTGAAAATAACTTGCATAGCACTTGAGAAGTACAATGTTCTTTTACTAATGGTCCAAATCCCAAGATCCCCTCATTTGAGAGCAACAGGAATAAATATACTTTGGAAGGAGATTAGAAAACCTTTAAAGCTGTCTTTTCAATCCCACTTCACCTGAAACAGGTGGTCACTTCCATCACTTCTCTCTTACCTACACAGAGAACATTTCTTACACTCTCGTGCCCAGTTCAAAACCTGACAGGTAAACCACCAATGTTACACCGACTGCCTCTCAATACACTGCTGGTGAGAAAGTGCGATTTTGGTTCTGTCTTTTTAAACTCTGAAGACAAAAGCCTGCTCTGTCACTGGTACAGAATCACTGATTCAGTACATTAAAGGAAGAACTGCAAATAATTTAAAACGTCACTAGAAATGTTTCTGCATTTCAGTTTGAACAGAAGAATATTACAAGACAGAATTAGATTCTTTTCACAGGAGTTGGAATCTAAGTTTCCTAGGTGGAAACCACCAGCTTTTGTCTAGCCACCTGTCAGCCTGAAAACAGTTGAGACTCTGAAGCTCAGCATGAAGCCATTGACTTTACCTTTGCCAGGTCAGATCCTCCTCCAGGAAGATGTTGCGGCTGGCTTTGCGGCTCCCAACCGGCGTGCGTGGCTCTCCAGGATCCAGCACAGACACAGAACATGCAGAATCTGACAGGGCATTTAAGTCCTCTCCAATGGAGTTACTGTCTGTGGAGTGTGCATAGCTCAAGGCTATTTTACGGCAGTAAGTGCAGGCTCGGAGATCCCCTAAGGAAAAGGGAACCAGAGAGTATAAGCAAACAGGAACAAACAGTACTCTGTTCCTACAGGATCAGAGTGGTGGAAGAGAAGGATTTTCTGTTTCAAAACCTCTTTGCAAGTCTCATTCTCATACTCTCTGAAAGGGCAAAACCCTGGATAATTACACACTCAGGGAATTTTCCCAAGGCAAATGATGCCTAACGCAAGATCGGTGAGAGAGGAGAGAGAAGAGAGTAAGACAACGGAGGAAGGGCACACATGCCCACTGAAATTATGGCAGAACAATAGCCAGTCAGATATGACACACCAGCTGATGCCTAGAACTTGGTAACTGGCATTTGAAAGACACCCCTCACCCTCAATTAAAACATGTGGATCATACTTTAAAATTACTGTTACTAAGAGCAGCTTTTCCTTGAGCATACTTTTATTTGTACTGCACACCCTTGCTCAATAGTGGCCATATTTGTTTTGTAGTGTGGTAAAAATTAACAGGCATGGCATAATTCACCATCTTTCATAGAGAAACTGGTAGAATTAGGTCCTGTGATTCTTTTTCTTATTTTTAAGCCCACTACAGACCTGTACAGCATTTTCTGGAAGATGCCAGGATCTCAGATGCAGTAACCCAAACCGAGCTGAGCACACAGAGACTGTTCTGTTTCTCAGTAAATAAACCCTACCTGTGTAGCCCATGAACTTTCCAGGGATTTCCTGATTGCAGCATCGACTACAAAAGATCTGCCCACAAAGTCGACAGTGGTGCCTCCTCCTGAAGGTGGTGAATTTCTCACTACAGTCATAACATTCTTTGCACTGGCTGTCAGGCATCCAATACTGCTTCAAGTCACTGTCCTACAAGGGAACACAGCAGATAAAAGCTTCTTCTTTTGTAAATAAGAAAGTATGTTTAATGTCATGGCTTTTTGTAGAATGCTCATTGAAAAGAAAATTTCATATATTTACATATATGTGCACGTGTATACACATTCTTGCACAAAAGCACACAAAGGATTTTTCATGTGGTTTACAGGGAGGCAGAAGGCTGAGAGTTCTGAACTAAGAGAATAAATCCAGTAGGACTTTGCCTCCTCAATCCAAGATAGAAGCAAAGCAGACTAAAACTATCATATCATGTAGATAAAAGTCAAAAAGAAACAAATACATGAAGTAGTGATTGCTCTCCCCTCTCACTTGCCCCAGCATATGAGAGGTCCTCAACTAGCACAGTTTAAAAATGCAAAGAAAAAAAATACACTACGTATTAGTTGAAGTTGTTGTCTAGGAGTAAATCAAGTTATCAGAAATTATCACTGCAGGAAGATCATTTCAACAGCTAATATTGGGATATGTTCTGAAAGGATTACAGATACATGTAGAAAGTTTTGTTATTTGACCAAATTCTTCAACACTTCAGTAAATAGTTGTAAAAGCCCATCCCAGACTGATCTTGTATCAAAACTCCCCGTTAACTGCTATGTGAAGAAAATTGATATTCACATGCAGTAGATAACAACGTATATTAATTTATTGCATTGGTATAGCCACAGGAAAAACATAATCTTAAAAACAAAGAGTTAAAACTTCCACTTGGTGTTGAAGCTATAGAGCAAGACAAACTCTCAGTTGTGATTCTGAGCACACCAGCTGCAAATGGTCACATGACAGTCCTGGCTGCGCAACACACTTTGCTAGAGTTCAGTTCTGGCAAAAAGCCTTTTCAGAGGGACTGAATACTCCAGGCTTTTCTTAGGAAGAAAAACTGCTGCAAGCATTTTCTCCAAACCATCAGAGAAGAGAGTAATCACACAAAAGAAAGGTGATCCATTGCTCTCTCTTCACATAATCAAAAAAACTCACTGGGTTTTATTTTAAATTGGGATTTATTTTTGGATATTCACAAAGTAAAGTTTGACATAGCTGCTAGATCAGTTTTGAGACCAAAGCAGTTATGAGCAACAACATTTTCATGCTACCCTCAGCCAGGAAAACCTGCACAGAAAGAGGCTGAAGACTGCTCAAGTGTTTTAGAGAACCTAGAACTTTTTAAGATAAACATTCAGCTTCAAGCAGGGAAAGTTGCAGTGAAGAGCTTTTCCAAGGAACTGCTGCAAAGCTGCAGGGGGTGCCACATAACAGTTTTTATTGCAACTCTGCATGATAATCCAGGTCTCTGGATCTCCCACATAGAGAGGGGCTGTTCCAAACCCCAGTGCTGTGCCCCACTTGCACGTGAATATGTGTCACAGCCACTGCTGGTGACACCCCCTAATGCTCTGCCTTCCTTGAAGGCTGTTCTTGTCATGAGGGAGGGCTCAGAACAGAAGTCTGGCTTGCTTTAGCAGTAGAGGCCCATTAGAACAGCACCTTCCAGAATCTGACACAAGCCTTCTACAAAAGTGAAGAGGTCTGCTGCAGAGACAGGCCAAGTCCAGAGCAGGAACAAACTGAAGTGCCTGAAGTGGCTGAAGCAAAACATGGCTGCAGTCAAGGGCAGGGATGCATTACTTTTTGTACAAAAGTCAGCATGCTGACAACAGACTGTTTCCAGAAAACCTGGTCATATTCATTTCCTGCTGTATCCTGTCTGCTTCAGCACTGTCTGAAAACCTCTAAGGCCTTCAGAAGTTGTGACAAACTGAATTATTAGTAAGGGACACACTTAATGCCCTGCTTACTGCAATGAAAGGCTTCTGCTTCAATCTCAAAAATCTTGCCCTTTCTATCAAAGCAAGATCATTCTTACAAGCAGAACAGCACTGGAAGCTAAGTAAGTTTACTCAAAGTCCATCTATAAAAGCTATCAAGCCAAAAGCCTCTTTCTTCCTCTACCAGTTTAATTAAATGTACTTTTGCCTGTTCATGTCTTGCCTGCAGATATAGCTATTTATACCCTCACTTATAAATAGTTGTGGACTCTTTCCTCAACTAGAGCCTCATCTTAAAGGTATGGTCCAGCTCAGAGGATGGAGGTGAAATCAGGAAGTCAGTTGCAATCACCAGACCCTTGTCTATCTAAACAGAAACTGATTAACAGGGCACACCTTTCAAGCAAATATTAATCTAATCAGTACCATAGTAAGCAGCAGATTTAAACCACTCCAAGAATTCTCATTACTATTTGTGACAGTTAATGTGTTTCACCTGTCCATGGTTAGCCTCTAGGGAGAAAACTCAGTATATTTTTATCCACTAGACTGGGTAATACATAAGTGGGAAGGAGTCTAAAGAGAGAGCATCCAGTCCAAACACAAAAGCCAAGTAAATGCAATGATTCACTCCCCCAATACGACAGATGTTTGGCAAGTCAAAAGTCAGCATCAAATGAAATTGTTTGCCCTGCATTCACACAAAGCTTTTTGAGTTTCTTCACTCACCCTTCAAACATCCAGAAAAAAAACTCCCATGATGTATCTAAAAACAAAGCTCAGAAAAGCCCAGCAAAGAGTTCATTTTCTAGGTTTGGTCTACAAATCCTTCAAAAGAAGTACCTGGCTCTTCCCCTCCATGATTTCTTTGAGGCGTTTTAAAACAGTGCTGAGGCTTCTTAACTGAACTGCAGTTCGAGGATCATGACCTCCAAGAGGTGGTTCTACTTTCCTTCGATTGTCTGGAAGGGAAGAGAAGCTTATTTCTTCCATGATACATCAACATTCACATCACAGCACAAAGTCACATTAGAGGGAAAAACATTCAGGCATATATACATTTTAGAAAGTTACAATGTGTATCACTTCTTGCCCTTGCATTCTTTTCCCCCCAAAGGAGCTTCAGATGCCAGACAGTTTGCTGTGACTGACATTTTAAATGCCACCCTCTGTGTTTACGAGAAGCCATTTAAGTTCTCTGAGAATGAAAACATCTTTCAAATAAGTGATTTTCAACCTATTAGAAGAAGCTTGTAGTAGTCTATTACAAAGCACTGAGGTCTCATTTTTAACATGTCTTCTAGGGATTCATAGATCATCATAATGCTTACAAAATAATTGCTACAATATACACGTTCATTCTAGGAGTACTGTAAGTCAATGCTTTAACCTGAAGTTATTTATAAATTACTACAGCAAAAATCAGGATTCCATTACTCAGTTCCTATTAAAAAGAGTAATTCAGAATAAAATGCATTCAGAAGTTCACTTTTTTAAGGGATTTAGGGTTTTTTTTGTTTGGTTTGGTTTTTTCCTAAGAAAAACATTAGGTTGTTGAGAACTTGTACAGTCATTCTTGATTAACTACAGCAAAGAGACTCCTGACTAAGAACATGATGCAACCAATTTCTTTTACTTTGAAGCACTGCTGAACAAGTTACAAATAGGCTCCTTCTCTCCAGAAAGATTTGAAATCACAGCTCTCTATTTACCTAAACATTTAAACATTTCCAGAATCTCTTTTCTCGATCAACAACTTTCTGAATAGTTTGAAGTTTCTTACCAGTTTCCTCGCTCTCCATCTGACTAGTGTTTTGTTTAGCTTGCCCCTAGTACAGGAAGAACAGACATGGCTGCTCTCTGTTTACTGCCTGAGCCACCCCTGATGTCAGCAGCAATGCTGACAGCTCTGTTAACTGTTGCTGTGCAGTGACATTACGCTACTGCCTCGTGTGCAGCAGACCAAAACCCTCCCTGTAATGTGACCAAAACCGTGGGATTCCATGCCTCCTCTTCAGCTTCTTAGGAGGTATTTTTAGTCAATCAGCCCACACTTTGCTGCTATGTAATAAAGAATGCACAACATTTTCCTTAAGAAAAGAAACCCATTTCTGTAATTAGCCACTTGGAATTGATTTCTTTTTAAAAAATCAGACAGACTTTTGGGCACTACAAAGTTCAGTATTTTAGGGTGATTAAGGGGACCTTCATATTTCACATTGATAATACCAGAGAAACCTCTGGCTCCTCCTTGCTTCTGTCACAAGATCTAAGCTGTGTTCACTTCCTGGTACTTCCTCTGAATTCAGAATATCTCCTTTTCAGCAATGTTGCTTCCAATTCAAAGAATTATCAGATCTACTGCCTAACTACCAAAAAAAAATCTTATCAGGCAAGCGACTTCCGAAAAACAAACATACACAGCACTGAGGAAATGCCACAGGCAACCCCACACTGGTTCTTATTAGTTAAAAGCCCTTTTCTTTGTTCCATAAAACAATGTCAGAAGGATGCCACTGACATAAGAAAAAACATGCCATCAACAGTAGCAGCACATGGCCAACCTGTTCATACTAGAGAGGCTGTCTGATACTCAATTAAAATTCAGTTGATACTTTTCCTTGTCAATCATGAGATTTGTCCCTTTCTGAGGAAAAACACAGGATATAGCAATAAAGCAAGAAGTTATCATTCCTTCAGTAAAGGAGACATTGTTTAAAACACCATCCTTCAAAAAGAATTCCCAAGTATCAATCTTAGGTTAACTCTTACCCCTGATCCAAACTCCATTATTTTAAGTTAAAAATGAACCCCTATAGCTACAAAAATAAAAGTTAACTGATTTCACAGCAAACATCATCCTGCTTACATATATTTCTGGTTGCTGATCCTCAGTAAAACCTAGGAAAAAAACTCAGAATTATATAAATATGTCTTTAGAGAGTTTCATGACTCTATAGTATTTCAGCATTCCTTTTACAGTGAAAGACAAGGCAAAAACACAAGAACTACTTTGTTGCACCTAGAGCCTCAGTTTATAGGAGAGCTGACCATATACTAACACAAGAGGTAGATTCACACACTTTCAACAATAAAAAATACCCTACCCCTGCTAGAGATGCCACAGTTTTATTAATACAAAACAATATGAAGTTCTTTTTAATTGCTTGCTGCCACAGCATAAAATTTCATATTCAAGTTCACTACCACAGTTCAAACATCATATCTTCCTCAAGTCACTGCCATAAAAAGTACTGCCACAAAAAGTAGGGAAACCATCCTAAACTTCATTTTATGACATGCATTTTCATGTTCCAAAACCTTTTTGATTAGAAAATATGCTCCACAGTGGTTTCCAGTAACCACCACACGCTCTCCCCAGGCCTTCTTCCCCTTATATGACCACTGGCCATTCCTTGTTCCTGCTAAGCTCCTTTGCCACTCCCTGTTACTGGCTCTCTGCTACAACTGTATAGAATTAACAGCATTATCCTGCATGACAGGGTAGCAAGCTACAAGTGCTTTTACTACCCATGCTCCCTCTGCAGCAGTCAGCATTTCCAGCTCTCCTTAAACAGGATTTGCAAGCTCTGACATTATCTCAGTGACAATAGTCTCATTATTGGACTATTTTGGTTCAATCCAGCACCTTGAAAGCCCTCATCTGACAGCACAGCACATGCAGTGCAACACAACCAGCTGGGCCCACAGTCCCTTAGCAGTGACACCAGCTCTGCAGTGCCTGCTCCAGCACACAATGATGCAACAGACCAAAAGAGAGTCCACACAAGCCATTGCAGAGTCCCAGCAATGGTTCTTCAGCCACACAATCCTCAGAGGACCTCTTGACATAAGCCAGGCATCTAACAGCTCTTTCTATTTTCACAAAAGCCAGTAAGGAGCTATTATGTTTTTGTGTAAGCAGTCCTGAAGGGAAGCACAGCACTGAAACCCTCCATAAGTGCTGCCAGACAGTGGCACCATCCCTACACGTTGCTCTGCACTTGCAGCTGTCAGCCAGCACAGTCCCTGGGCAATGAAAAGATCTGCTGACACTACAAGCTAATGCACAGATGAGGAGTGAAGGTCAGCATCTTCAGGAGCAATTTAATTTCATCACTATTTAGAGGCATCGGTAGCAGCATTTTATTTATTTATTCCTTTCAGTTTGATTAACTTGATACTTTGTTTAAGATCAAGTAGGCTAGAGACACCTTTGTGAAGTGCTTATATATTGTCCTGCCTACACTTGCCCATGTTATTAAGTATCTAAGTAATGGAAAAACCTGCAGACACAGGGCTAAAATAAAACTTAACTTGACCTCACTGTCACTGAAGGTGACCCAACCTACTAATCTGAATGTTTATGTAAATCCCATCACTTATTTTCCTGCTTTTCATAATTTGGATATGATAATAATTTCTAAGATTATTTGTGCAAGCTAGCATCAGCTGCAACAGCAGAAATAAAATTCTCTGCTAGCCAAAGAAAACCCTCAATGACCTGATTATTCAGCACCATTTCCAGTAAAAAAAGGAAAGGAAAATAATTTTCTAAAGTTTGCTTCATAAAAACCCACCGCCTTATTTTTAGAGAAGGAAAATTGAAGTATTTTTCCCCCTCTTCAAATAAAGTAAGGTGGCCTAAAAATTCCCCCAAACCTTCTCACCAGTCCAGTATACTTTTACATATATTATACAGAGCTCATATTTGTTACAGCACTAAGGTTGTTTGGGGGAAAATACTCAACAGCAAGTCAGGCCACTTGGCACACAGTACCACAGAGATCACAGAAATCTTCAAAAAGTGAGCAGCAATTCCTGCTTATTCTAACTTTCCTTCTTTACAGGCTAACTCATCATCACGTTTTTCTAAACATACTTGCATCCAAACCCAGAGATATGAATGGAGGTCCTGAAAAGGAGCTGGAATAATACAGAAACAGTTCCTCCCCCACACCTTAAACTAAATCTTATTCCCTAGCTGCTTAATCCCAGAGGAAGTCAAACAGCAAGATTATTTCTGCCTTCTGAGTATCAAACAACATATCTTACCTGAAGGTTTCTAACATCTAATCCCCAGGCAATTTCCAGGTGATTTACAACAGGTACCAAGGAAAAGTAAATTGGCTTATCAGTTAAGAGCACTTGACTGTCCTTGAGACATCTGAGGAAATTATTTAAGAAAGAGCCCAAGCAAAGAAAACAAAAACCCCAAATTAATTAACTAAACCCCTTAACTGGTTTGTTGGAAGAGGTACAACTGAGAAGATCAAACAGTACTAGAGGGCAAGGAGGAAGAAGATGAACATGCTTAACTAAGCATACAAATGACTTAGGTAAAAATGCTAGTTATCTGTACTAGACTTTTAGCTGGCTACTAAAACTACACATCTTTCTAAAAATCCCATACACATTAACAACATTTAGGATCTGATTTGTTTGCACTAGGTACCACACTGTTGGAAATACTGCCTTGCACAAGATTGTTTAGCCAGTTTAGCAGTTTCCTCAAGGCTATCACTAACAGCCAACAATAACCAGTCAGATCTCAAGAGGACCTCCTGCAAACTACTTCCTAGCTCTTCCACATCTTCCTAAAGCCACTACACAGTTGCACCTTTGAGATCACAATCAACTCACATATCAGCTAAAAGGCTGAGTACAGAATCTGGAAATAGTCTCAAGGTTAGGCAGGACAGAAAAAAAAATAAAAAAATCTTAAGCATAACTTCGTATTCAATTCTCCTCAAAACAACTATAAGCAAAACCTTTCATTTACAACTCCCTTGAAAACAAACATCACATCCATCTAGACTAAGTTAGAGTTAGCATGTGGATGTTAAGAAACTGTAGTCTCTCAAGACAAAGTAGACGTGTTCAGGATCAAAGTTCAGGCGACTTTAAAACACTGGATGTGTTTTGGCAGCCTCTTCTGTTCCAGATTGTTTTCCAGCTGCAAGAGCAGAGCCCTAACAAGAAGGTGTCTTGCTGGAACACCAAGAACAGTGGAGGGTTGTCAGGTTAAGGTGCAACCTCCTTAACAGAAGCAGTGCAGCCTGATCCAAAATTCTGCTATGAATCTAGACTCTCAATGAACCTTTGCTCACATCCTTCACCTCACCCCAAAGCATCCTGGCTAGTACAATACTGTCTTATAGAACAAAGAGCTGAAATTACCCAGAGTTGCAGAAGATCTTCTTTGCAGCTCACCAGTCAGTTGCTTTTTATAAGGAATTGGTGATCTCAGAGACTGAGCCCTCGTGGGATGCTGAGGACTGGACCAGCCACCACTCAATGCTTGTGGATCACTCTGTCCTGCCTCTGCTCTCTCTGCTGGGGATGAAAGCCTGCCATCATCTAGGGATGACAAAAAGCAAGAAATCACCTGGTCAGACATGATGAAGAAAACCAGTAGTACATGCAAAGCTAAGGGTAAAAAAATTCTCACAAATAGCTCATTTGGATCATGATTAAATAAAACAAAACAAATGAATTTTTAGTTTTAAAAGTACTGTGCACATCATAGAAACAGAACGGTAGGCTGTCTTCAAGGCTCAGGCTTTCAGAAATTCCCTAATGTGAAAACTGTCAAAAAAAACCCTGGCAGATAGTTCTTGAATAAGAATGTAAATTATTCTTGCTAAATAGAATAACTACACTTGACAATCAGCTTCTGTCTTGAAAAGAGATTTTCAGTTATTTTACAAGCCACTACTGAGTTCACATTAAAGTTACCATAGCCTTTAATTTCCACAGCACATACAGTATAGATAGGTTCTCATTGATTCCAGTATGTAAGATGCACATTTCATGTGTTCTTTCAACGTTATTTTCCCATCCACTTAATAAAAGACTTTGCTGACTGCAGCTACATTTGTAAGAAAAAAACAAGTGAGGCCAATATTGACCACATTTCATGCTACTTTCAATAAATTAGCAATGACAGGTGCTACTCTGCTATGCAAACTAATAGCAGTCATACCAAGTAATTAGTTTTCATTCTGCATAAGAAGAGTCTGAACAGATTGGTTTGCTTAAGGAAAAAGCTGTTTGGCTCTTTCCCCCCAGCCCAAACATTGCTTAAGTATGCTTAGCAGAGCTGGATAATGAACAGACTAAACAAAAGCAGCTGACCAGTGTGCCATCTCGAGTAAAGGGATACACAGACTCTGTACAAAATCCAGGTGCATTCATTCACCACTCTGCAGAATCTTTCTTTGAAACAAAAAGGAACTCACACAGCTCTTTTGGAGTTTGCCCACTGAGAACGTATTTCATGACACATGCAGCACTAAGGCCAAGATCAAGTAATACTTTTAAATATACAGAACTTTCACAACACTTCAGACTTCTTGATGGGGAACACCTAAGCATGCAAATTAAGTGTGGGTTTCCTGCTTTACTGCAGCCCAGCTGTCACCCAGCTGCAGGTACGAGATGCACAAGAAGGTGAGGCGTGGATGAAGGCTAAAATAAGAACTTGCACTGGAGGGACAAGCACACATTTTGCTCACACAGGCTGGCAGAGGGTTACTTCTATATTCAGCCCAAAAAAAAATTCATATAAAGGAAATTCTGATGTCAAGCTAAGAATCTATATAACAGTACCTGCTAACTGACTTGTCTTTGACTTTCACAGTCAGCCACAGATTTCCAGCTGCAAGATGCTGGGTATCTTCTCTCATAATAAAGTTCTACTATATCACCCAAAAGCAAGATGCAACATCTCTCACAAAAGAACTGGCATCAGCCCTTTGACATTATGCTCCTATGTTCAGAGGTGTTTCTACAAGCAGCAAACAGCATGCACAACCCATGCCCACACACTCCCCCAGCACTTACCTTTGCTAAAACGGAAGAGATTTACAAAAGAGCTGTAAGCTGATTTAAAAGGAGGCTCATCCTGGTCAGGAGTCAGGGGTTTGAAGTGAGTGAGATGAGATGGGCTGCTGGGAGAACGAGGTAGATCACCAGTAGAGTCCAGTGTTGGAGAGCGTTTGTCATCTGCAGCCATTTCAGGTGCCCTGGAAAGAGGTCAGCAACACACATTCATGTGTTCACATGGGCTGGTAAAACAGAACCTCTTCATTCTTCTGAACAGGAGGTGTCTCATTAGATCCCAGAGGAGAGACATTCACCCAACTAACCACAGGCATCTGCTTTAGCACAGATCAAGAGTTCCAGAGGAGCCCATGCCCTTTGCCCAGCTGACAGGAGAGCATCTCTGCAGAGCATAATTCAGAGTGCCTAGTTAAACATCCAAAACAACAAAGTAAACAACCACTACTCTGATGACACACTCCAGCAGAGGTTTATGAGAACTTGAAGTTTTCAAACAGAGACTCTGCAGGCATATCAAAAAGAAGTTCTAACTTTGACAGCTCTTCTCCTAATGTTGTGACTTCTACAGCCCTTGTAACAAAACTGAAAACAGGCATGCCTGAGCAAGCACAAGGCAGACTTGTTGTTTGGCCAGGTTAACTTCAGAAGAAGTAGAATGAACTACAAACAAAAACAAGACTGAAAGATTAATTTTGGTGGGAAACTGTTTCCCTCCCAGGCCCTTGTGCAAGTCACCAGGGAAGCAACAAAAACTGTGGTTTACTCATCAAATCTAACACCTTCAAATACCCTCCTTTTCAGGAGCATCTCCATTAAGGAAAAACAAACAAAAACCCCAAACCACGTTCTATACTAGGAGAAGCCATACTTGTAAACCCTATTTGCTGTACAACAAAGCTACCATACAGCCAAGAGTCATACTTTTCCCCAACCCATAGTCTTTAAGCTGAGCAGACACCCAATTTCTTTCACAACACCTCACTCAGCCTGCACTTCTACCCTGCTAGGCTAAGGCGCTTACTACCTTCATCTTTGTTTAAGTAAGGTTTAGTGAAATGTTTGACAAAGCAGGAACACAGGGAGCTGATGAAACCTATGAGTGATGGCTGATTTTTACCTGTGCCAAGAATAAAAATCCTTTATAAGCCTACTTCCTGTTTAGCAGCTGATACACATTTCTTCATGAAATAATAATTTCCAGTTCCCACAACTGTTCCCTAGAACTTACAGGCATATATTGCTGACTATTTTCTATAGTATTTTCTTCCAAGTTCCATGAAGCCACACTAAAAGAAATCTGTGCAGTCCAGAGAAAATCAACGGGATCAGCAAGTGACACTGGAAGTGCTAGCAAGCTGCAGGCCCCTTATGTGGCAAGGTTTGACTATTCCTACAAGGAATGCTGAGAAGATGGTACCTGAAAGTCATTCACATGAATTCTCAGTGAACTTCTGCTTGTTGCTTTGTACAGTAAGCACCCTCAGCTCAGAGTTTCTTTTGATATTTAAATAGCCTCAGGAAAGAAAGCAGAAAGCATTTACTAAGTTTCAAGAAAAACTTTAGTCAGGGTCTCTGTGTAAGGCTGAGTTTTCCACATCCCTCTCCCCTGTAAATTAGGGTATGTGTTGTTTTCATTTCACGAGTATTATTCAAACAGGTGATTTGACTGCACTTAAACACCAGAATTCACAGAGTATTTTCCTTGAAACACACTTTTCAGGTAAATTTGGAATTGTTTCTTCAATCTTAAGGCAACTAATGGTTTGCTTTTTAAATGCTGAACATACAACAAGGGTGCACCTTCACACACACTACCACATAAAAAATGTCATTCCGAAGTCCATCAGTTTTGTAGGAAACTATGTTCATATTTCAGCAACTGACTATAGCTTGGCAAGATAAGAGTTACAAGCAAGTCTCTGAACTTGCATTAAATATATATATATACGTATGTGATTATAGAAAAACACTTTCGTTTCAAGGGGGAAAAAACCATAACTGCTTCTGTCACAGCGGTATTGGTCAAATTAAAGCGATTGAAAAGAATAGCACTGCACCTGGCATTAGCTCCAGAAACACCTAGGTCTTCTGTGCTGAACAACACACTAAGCTATGGAATCTATCAGCCTTTCTACGCTTTAGCTGTCCCACTAAAGGGAAGATACTCCCCCCGTTCCGCAAGAAACCAATAGTCTCTTCTTTGTATAAGATAAGAAACTAGAAAGCAAGGTGCGCATATCGGTCAGCAAGCAGAAAACCAGAGAACATTCCCCACAAGATCCTCACCAACAGTCACGGGGAATGTATCTAAACCCCCTGGAAGCTGCAGCTTCAGCAATTACCAACTCAACACCGATACAACACGGAGTACGAGGACGGCTGGGAGCCTCCCCCCTCACGCCGACTGCGGTTCCATCCGGAGCGGCGCCGGGACGTCTGCACCCCACAAAACTGAACACAGCCGCTCAGTCCCAGAAGGATACGGCCACTCCTTACACAGACACTACTCCCAGGCACCTAGATAACACACCCCGGGTGAAAAACACCCGCAATTCGAACATAACTCGTGACACAGTTCCCCTTCCAACCTCTGCGCAGGAGAGCTCTGCTTTGCTCTCCCCTCTGTGAAGGGGACACCGCCGCCTTCCACTGCCTGGGATGGCAGACCCGAGGATCACAGGCGACGGGACGCGGAGGACGCGCTGGGCTGAGCTGCCGCCAGCCGCTAGCAAGGCCCGGCCCGGGCAGGCTGTCGGAGCAGGGGGGCCGCAGAGCGTGGGGATGGCGCGGCCCGGGCGGGCTGTGCTCACCTGCAGCCCGCGGCTCGGTGCTGGGGCGGCACCGCCGCTCGTCCTTCCCCGCCCGGCCCGGCAGCGCCGCCAGCCCCGTCCAACCGCCCGCCGACCGCCCCGCTCCCCGCCCAGGCATCGCCAATCGAAGCTCCGCGCACTCCACCCGCCGACAGCGCCCGGCCCCGCCCCGCGGCCCTTCCCGGCTGCTCCGCACGGGCGTGGCACACCAGGGTAGCTGCCTCGGGAGGCGCTGGCAGTACGGAGAGCCGGTGTGTCTCTCGGGAAGTCGTAGTGCACCGTCTCTTATTAATTAATATTTCTTCCTCT
>VWYI01028188.1:30757-43794 GCA_013399455.1 Anthoscopus minutus
GGCGGGGCCGGGCGGGGGGCGCGGCCGCATAAAGGGCCCCGCGCGCGGCCCGGCCCCGCGTCGCGCCCGCACCGCCGCACGGAACGGAACGGAACAGCACAGCACGGCACCGCTCCAGGGCTGCAGGTAAAGAGCATCCGCCCCAGCGCACTGCGACTTCAGCGGCTGCACAATACCCTTTGTCCTTTCTCTCCTGGGCGCGGCGCCCCGCAGCGGGGCCCCGAGGGGCAGGATTGTGCTTAAGGGCTTTTTCCCCTCGGTACGGGCGGGACCCCGTGGTCGCGCCCCGCCCGCCGCGAGTGGCGCTGAGGGTGCTGCACCCTGGGATCGCCCGTCCTGTCCTGTCCTGTCCTGGGCTATTTCCTCACGCAGACCTGGGGTCCCCCGCTAGTCGGTGACGTCCCGGGCCCGGGCCGGCTATCCCCTGTCCCCGCCCGCTTGGGGAGCGGCCCCGGGCGCGGCCGTACCATTGCCGGCATTCCAGCCTCGGCCGTGGCGGCTGCCGCCCGCGGCCCGGAGGGAAGATCCCCCGTGTGCCACGAGATCGCCTTGCCAGGGGCGAGTGCGGCCGAGAGCTCGGTTGGTGCCAGCGACCGGCTCCGTGCCCACTGCGAGCCGCCTCCTCCAGGAAGATCAGCTGTACACCAGAGTTAGGGACTTGTTGCAATAGTTAATTATTGCCCGTAGGCCCCGAGCCCTTCCTCTGGACCAAGAGGTATTTGGAAATACACGGTTTCTTCTTAGTTGCTTTGGCTGTGTGCCTGGGGTAAGTGTAGTTAAAGAAGAGCTGCTGCAGGAGAAAGACCTTGCTGGATTTTGGAAGCTCAGTATAAAATGAGAGGAGACGAGTGGCAGACCAGAACTCTGAATGTGTGCTCTCTAGAGGAGCCTCTCGGCATGTTGACTGGTGTGCAGAAGAGGGGTGCTACTGCAGTACTGCCCCGGTTCATAGAGAAACTGGGGTCACTGGTGACTGAGGAGGGGGAAAGTATCGGTACCTGGGCCATGATCACAGAAGCATGTTGGATGCTGTGAGAGTCATTGAAGAAGCTGCTGTTTCCACACATCAATGGGGATGTGTCTCAGTGGAGGTGTGTCACACCTACCTTTGTGTTCTCTGCATGACAGCAGCATCGAATAGTGCTGAAGCCAAACCTATTGCTAGGACTGGCATAGTCTGATTTGTCTTAGTTAAGTAGAACCAAGCCACAAAAAAAGCAGTGTTTTGTGGGTTTGTGGCTGTCTACATTTTCACTTCAATGAATCAGACTGTTTCTCAGATTGTGCTAAAAGCAAAACTGAGTTCCCCTGGAGTAATAATTCTGTGCCTAGGCCATGGACCGTGATACAGACCTTATTTATTTAGATAGTCACAAATGAAAGTTGGGTTCCAAATACTTGCATAAGTAAACCGAGTTCAGTTCAGACAGAGTGTGGTGATGTTAAGTTCAAGTTCTCCCTGAGGGCTAGAGAGGCCCAATATAAGCGAAGGTGCTGTCTGTGTTAGGGATAGAAGTGCCTTAATTAGGTTTATCTTTTAAACTGAGTATCAGTAACACAACCTTATTTTACTTTTTAAATTTATTTTTAGGGGTTTTTTGTGTTATTTTTGGGTGGAGTATTTGTGGGGTGGTTTTGTTTTGAGTGGGTTTTTTTTGTTGGGAGGGAGTTTTTTTGTTTGGTTGGTTTGGTTTTTTTTGGTGGGTTGTTTGGTTTTTTGTTTTTTTTTTTTTAGTTTTTGCACTTTAAAAGGTTTGGAAAAACTTGATCCTGTGAACATAGCTTAGAAAGTTTATTGAAAGTTCCCAGACTAAAATTGTTTAATGGATTGTATTTTGGAAATGCAGCATGAGTTACTTTAATTAAAAAAAAAAAAAGAAAATTTTAACCCTGGGATAGTCTCACAACGTGGTTATAATGTGGGGCCCTTACTCTGCAAGTCTCACACCTTGGAATGACTTGGTCTAGTTGAACAGATCCTGTGTACAGTAGGACCCTTCACTCTGGATCAAGTCATTCATGACCCTTGGTCTCTGAGACTGCAGCCTCAGGCACAAAAGCTTGCTATCTCACTGTAGTATCCCAGCAGCTGCACACAAGCACAGGACTGTCTGGAAGGAGGAACTTGCCAAGTCACAGCTCTTGCATAATCAGAGCAGAGACCCAAGAAAGTGGCTGTTGGAAAGCAGTGCACTGTGTTAGAGCAGTTCAGTGCCTTCTGAGGTTTTCTTGACAAAGAACAAAGTGCAAATAGGAGGGCAGAGTTCAAGGTTTGGTGTGGCTTTTTTTCACAAATATCTTGGGAAACCTCTGTTCCCTACAGCAAACAAATCTCTCCAGTATTTATTTTAACTGTAGAAATAAAGCTTGCTATGAGAAAACACTCTTGTAATGTAGCCCTTGGATTTTTCTACCTGTTTCCTTCCTTCCCGGGGAGCAAAGCTAATAAGGAAGCTCACAATATATTATTAATCTTAGTAGTTTCAGCACTGTGAGCTGTCATTGTAATCATGTCCATTAACCCCCAATTTTCAGAAAAAGGTGGAGAAACAGGCAATTGGACTAGAACTTGTGAAATCTAAAAGTAAACAGTGCTCATCTGTTTCTGTAGAATTTGGGAGAAGAATTTGGTCATGTTTTCAAATTCTTTGATACAACCATAATTAAAGCCCATGCCCTTAATTGTAAAGGTAGTGACCTTTGTTTTTGTCCTCCCAGATCTCTCTGGGATCTGGGCCTTTAAGGAAAATACCATGTAGCATGAAACTAAGGATAAACTGAGGTTATTTTCAAGACTTTTTGGAGAAATCCTGTATGCTATGTTAGTGCCTCACCTAATTATGTTGTAAAAATGCAGGATACATGTATTGGTAGCTTTTACCTAAGGCTGGATGGTTTTTATGTCTGTTGCAGTTCAAGATGTCTAAAAAAATCCGCGGAGGCTCCGTTGTGGAGATGCAAGGAGATGAAATGACACGGGTCATCTGGGAACTGATTAAAGAAAAGCTGATTTTTCCTTATGTAGATCTGGATTTGCACAGGTAATGGCTCTGTGACATTCAGCTACTTTGTAGTGCAGTTTACATGTGTCATTAGGTGTTGATGGATTTTCGTTTAGCACAGGAAGCATGCCCTCCAGGGCTCTTCACAGCAGTAAGCAGTGAATGCTGAATTGTGAGTTAGCCTTTTGCCTGTGCTGTGCTTTTACTGTGTTTTGATCTCCTGTGTCTTGGGGTTTCCAGCACCTGAGCAGTCTGCATGACTCCGTGCAGCCTAAACGATTAGAAACATGGGCTGTGTCAGCCACTCCCTGACTTGAAGCACAGCATCCTGGACTCATGAGTGGGTTTATGGCTTCTTGCCATGCCTGTTTGAAGATCTGCCCAGAGGACAAAAGGGTGCATGTAGGGCACAGACTCTGCCCCGGTGGCTGTAAGCCTGAGCTCTGCTGTTGACAATGTGAGCTAACTGTTGCATTTACTCCCTGAAGCTAGGCTGTGCTCCTATACTCCCTTCTGGGAAAAAACAAATACTAGCAGCTGGGTACAGCAAAGGGGGCATGCTATCTACAGCATCTGCCCAAGCAGAACAGATAATCTCTTCCTTTTCTGGCCACTGAGCTATAATTATTAGAGAAGTGTCCAGCTACATTGCTCCTAGCCATGTGGACAGAGGTCTTCAGTGCTATCTGCTGTTAGTTAAACCCACAAGTCTGACCTCTTCCCCTGCTGCTGGAACCATTTGTGTGCCACCTACATCAGGCTTTCTGTTTGCTGGTATTGGGAACCAGGCAGACAGGAACCCAGCAGCATAATACATGCACACAGTCTGGACAGCATCCCTTTTCAAAGAGGGTGGGAGGAGGGCAAGCAAACCCCTGGTTGAGGCAGCACAATGGCTAGATTCATGTACAGCTGGCCGTGCTTCAGGGCTGTCCCATGCTGGGCACCCATTGTTCTCCAAAAGCTATTAAAACTGAGAGTATGGAAATCTCTGATGTTTGAGGGGAATATTGGCAATTTTGCTGCTAGAGCAGGATTGTGGATCCCATTATCAAGGCAGTTTTTAAGCCTGGTGTAGCTTCATGTGCTCAGTACATGAAGGAAGCCAAGAGCTCTCAGCACAGAGGTTCAAAATAAAGGCTCATATTCATCTGGGAATTTTGCTGCTTCATACAGTTAGAATCCTAAACTGACACCATTGCAGGAAGCTCAAAATGCAAGGCAGAGGAGATACTGTCTCATGCTGGCAGCAAATCTCAGCCATAAACTGAAGCTCTCTCCAGTCTCCCACCAACCTCCACTAACAAGAGAAATGTCACTGTGTAAGTCTGTTTTCTTCCATTCCAGCAGCATTTGCACTGGAAGAGGATTAACTTCAGTTGTGGCAGAATGCTGGAACTATTCACAAGCACATATGGGGTCTTGTTTCTTTCCTTTTGAACACAGACAAATGTCCTGGGCAGTCCTGACCATGTTTGTGTGTTTGTTACAGCTATGACTTGGGCATTGAGCATCGTGATGCTACACATGATAAAGTAACTGTGGAAGCTGCTGAAGCCATAAAGAAATACAACGTTGGCATCAAGTGTGCAACCATCACTCCTGATGAGAAGAGAGTGGAGGAGTTCAATTTGAAGCAGATGTGGAAGTCTCCCAATGGCACAATTAGAAACATCCTAGGTGGCACTGTCTTCAGAGAGGCTATTATTTGCAAGAACATTCCCCGGCTGGTGTCTGGGTGGGTGAAACCCATTGTCATTGGCCGTCATGCCTATGGGGATCAAGTGAGTCACTTCAGAGTTTACCCCTCTTTTTGTCTTAACAGCCTTATTCCTGACTCCAAAGTCACTCAAATAGAGCTCCAAAGACTTAGATGTCCCTGTGTTCCTTCTCTGTCCCTTGCATTCCACCTGGGAACACATACGTGCTAGCATACGGCATCTGGCAGGTGTGAGAGAGCCTGGTTCATGCCTCTCTTCCTTGAACAGTGTCACTGTATAAACAGGGTTCAGAAGCCTGGGCTTGGATTATGTAGGCCTGTACTTAGACTTAAATCTAAGTTATTGTTCTTCACCTCTCTAGAACTTGCCTCCCTATATAAGAACATCTTTAGAAAATATCTTTTACACTGTCCACCTTCTTACTTTTCAGGACTTTCTGGTGTTGCTCACAGCTGAAGTGGGTAAAAGTGAATGATTTTTAGAAGTGGACTAATTTGCCTTCTATATGAGAGTGTGGTTTTGTTCTATTTCTTTTTAAATTTTTTTATTTTTACTGTAATCTGCTGCTTTAACTTGCACAGTGCAGTGTTAACCTGGGCACATCAGGCTGTGGTACAGAAGTAGGGAGACCTCTTTTATCAGAGCTCTCCTGACAGTGGTAATACAAGGCTGTGGAAAGCCATGGAACAGTTCTCAGTGTTGTGCCCTTTGGGTATCCTGGAAGATAAGAATCAGTCTATGCCATAAAGCTACCAAACATGGCAAAAGAAAAGTCTTCTAGAAGAGCCAAGTGCTTAAATAGGTGACTAAACCTGCAAACTGAGGGCAAGTCATTAGATTACCTGGGACAGGAACGTAAAATAACAAATTTTCAAGAGGAAAATAATTGCAGAACCCTGACACTGGGGAAGAATGGGATTCAACATCCTTAAAGGTCCTATTATTCTGAGAAGGTCAGAATAATAGGAAATGGTGGATTGAAACCCTTCAGAAGTATGAGATTGAAGTGAAAGGAACAATATAAGATACAAGGGACATAGGAGCAAGACACTAACTTCAGAACAGCTCAGGGAACAGATTCTCTTGATAAGAGGGAAACTACATGAAAAAAATAACAAATTTCAAGGGAATGTAACCTTAAACAGCACTGTTCAGGACAACTGCGAAGATGAGACATCACTTTAATACTTAAAGTTTTTAACTGAGTACAGGTTGGCCTTTCAAATGTCATCTTGTATGATGTATGAACCTGTTACTTATGAGATCACCTGTTGTAATATGAATGGCTTTTTTGAAGCAAGGAGAGGAACCTTTCTACCCACCAACCACACAACAGACTAAACACTCTGCACTTTAAAACTTCAGCACATCTGCAAAGTAGATACTCTGCCAGTTGATGGGACCCAAGAATCTGTGAGCTTTTTCCCCTAAAGGGGAAGATGGTTTCTGGGACAGGCAGACTTTTGACTGTTAAAGGACACAGTTTAGTGGTGCTCTTGGCAGTGCTGGGTTAACCATTGGACTTGATAATCTTAAAAGTCTTTTCCAACCTAAGTAATTCCATGACTCTTGTCTTTCTAATCTCTAGCAAAATAATCCAGTGACAATATGGCTGAATAAAAGGTCTGCTTAATGGGGTTTTTACAACTGTTTTTCTGTAACCTGCCCTCCCAAATGAGGTCTGTCTTTTATAGTTCTATCTTCCTGATAGATAAAATCATCATGGCAATTTTTTTTTTTAACAGTACAGAGCAACCGATTTTGTGGTACCCGGGCCTGGAAAAGTAGAGATGACCTACACTCCCGCAGATGGAGGCAAACCAGTCACATATCTAGTCCATAACTTTGAAAGTAGGTATTTTCTCTGATTAGTGATTAAAACTGAAATTTTGGATTTAATTCAACCTTGAATTATCAGTCAGATCTGTTTAATGGTAAAATAAAACATTGAGGTAGAGTGGGGGAGAAAGTTTGGGCCTTCTTCATTTATTTGTCAGGTACTGAAAGTTCCTTGAAATCTTCCTGGGATCAAAGAGGCACATCAAGAACACAATCATATTAGACTGGCCACCTGTCATGCTCCTTATATGATGAATCTGGTAGCAGCATATATGTTTTTCTCTCTGATCAAAGGCAAACTTGCTATATAAAAAGGGTGTGACCTAAGGAGGGATATATGTAATTCTTTATGGGTTTAATTTGTTTTACTGATCTCTGTATACCTTTGCAGTTTTTGCCCTTCTTTATGAAGTAGTCTTTATATTTGTTCAGTAGAAGTGAGAATTAACACACTGTCAGGTGGAAAGTGGATTTCACAAGGATGCTCCTGACTGCATAGGCTGTAACTGATGCAGTCTCAAAGGTTTTAGTGTCACTCTTTACCTACTGCTGTGCTGGTTGCAGACATTGCAAGGCTCAGGAGGAATCCTGATATTGCTGGGCTTTGTTAATGGAAGCAGTTACACACATTGCCAGAACTCAGGCTGTTTTCTCTAGGGGCAGGATTCAGGAAAACATCATACAAGTTGTATCTCTTGTCTGTCATTAATCAAGGGCTCAAGATTTAAAGTCTTATGGTGATCTGCGTATGAGTGTGCAGTGCTTTGGTTTTAGCTACAAAAAAATGAAACCATGTAAACCACAGCATCCTTGTTTGTGTGCAGTTGGTTTGGCAAACAGGTACCAAGATTGACATATGACCCTCTTTTGTAATACTAGATTTCTCTGGCATGCTTGCTCATAAGAGCCTTCAGCTCTACCATCTCTTATTGCATAGCCTTTCATCTGGAGTTCAGCTGCTTCATGGCCAAAACTAATCTGTTTTCATTTGATAGGTGACTGGTGAGCCTCTGTTGGAGATGTGGCCATCCAGCTGCCAGTCTGATTTGCAACTCTGTATTGCATCAGCAAACAGAAAGCAGGGAAGTGCAAAGATGGCAGATTACCACTGTTTTTCTGGGGAGCTGCCCTCCCCACAGATAGCTTTGTGCCAGCATATCTCCCAAATGATGAAGGGAAGCTTGTCTTTTTGCTGTACTAATATGTAAAACCTTGACACTGAATCAAGAGATTTTAGTAGGCAGTAGGATTGTATGATTGCAATAAGGATTTTCTTTTATATGTATGAAAACAGCTGTTTGAATTATACTTAATAGCTGTCATCCAGCAACTGTGAAATCATGGCTCCTGAGGACACAATCTCTGTAGTTGATCACACCCTGAACTGTCCTTGACTCCACAGGGAAGGTACAGGGACAACATGTATTTTTCACTGGTAACAACAGGAATTTCATTCTCTGCCAATATCAACTTTAAATGACATTGCTATCTTGGCAAGCAGATAAACCTTCTCTGGCTTCCCCTCTTCATTCTGCATGTATGTCCATACAGTAACATCTGGAGGTAAGGACAAATGGATATTAGGAAAGGTATTTAAAAACTCAGGATGTTTCCAGAGCAAAGATCCTTGATACTGTTACTGTACAAAAACTAGTTAGGTGGTGGAAGTGAGGTGCCTAAAATTAAGTACATGATATCTACTATTCACTAGAAACACAGAGTTGTGCTCTGAAAAGCTTTTTCATGAAGCACTAGACCCTGCTTTTACCCACAGTCATCCTCTTCCATGATCTGAGTGCTGCTTTTTTCTAGGTGAGCTAGGCTGCAAGTTCAGCACACTTCCATTTGTGCTTCTAGCACATCTGCCTTACAATCTGAGTCATGTGAATGTTGGTGGTTCCTCAGACCCTTCTCAGGACTTGCCTGAGCACCCACATGACTGGCAAGAACTTGCTAGAAGTGAGCCTGAGCAGGTGGATCAAAGCTGCAGGGTAGGCCACACATGTGCTGAAAATAATGCAGGAATTCATGTGGAGTCTTGTTTACATGAGCTAGGCAAAGCAGTTCCTGACTGGAGTTAGTTCTGAATGCAAAGCATTTAAGATGTGAACACATCCATTTCTGGCTTTGACTGAGACCACCTGCTCCAAACTGCTGGCTGCTGCTTTGATAGAAAAAGACTGTATTACTTAAATGGCTAGTAGGAGTTCAAGTATACTCACTTCTGTCACAGGGTGCTTGAGTACTTAGGCTGGATTAGAACAAAACTTCTTAGGGGGATTAGATCACATTATTAAGATGTACTTGCCTGTAAAACAAAAACACCTTCCTATCCATGTGTCACAGAACTGCTGGATTGTTGAGCTGATAGTGCAAAGCAAATCTTCTCCTGAAAGAACCTTAAATTGAGAACTCAGTTAAGACACCTGGGGAGAGCACCAGCTTGCCTGCCAGCCAGAGTATGCTATGAGGAGAATAAAATTCTTAAATCAAAACTAAATTTAGTTGATTCCTATCTGTTCTTCCTCTGTTAACAGGCTGTGGTGGTGTAGCCATGGGAATGTACAATCTTGACCAGTCTATCAAGGATTTTGCCCACAGTTCCTTCCAAATGGCACTGTCTAAAGGCTGGCCCCTCTACATGAGCACTAAGAACACCATTCTGAAGAGATACGATGGCCGCTTCAAAGACATCTTCCAAGAGATCTATGACAGGTAATCAGCTGTGTCCTTCCTACTGCAGTGCATAAGTCTGCAGCAGGAACATCCTCTCCAGCCTTGTGAGTTGCTTTTTCAGACACTCAGCAACACTTTAAAGGCACAGGGGATGCCATCTGTGTCACAGTCTCCCTTGTCCTGCAAGGCACAATACTCGATGTGAAAGCTCTGCTAAATGTGGCTGTGGTGTCCATCTCTTCTGCTAAAGTCACAGATGCTCTGTGGGTGCTTCTATGACTGAAGCAGCCTTGCTATAGCATAGCAGACAAGGGAAAAAGGAGTAAAGAGAGTGCAGGGTGGTTTCTTTGGTTTTAGTCTTATCTCTGTGCATCTCTCTATAGACAAACTCTGTGATCCCTGTTTATATAACAAGGTGTTTTGGTTTTTGTTTTCTAGAGAATACAAGTCCCAGTTTGAAGCCAAAAAGATCTGGTATGAGCACAGGCTCATTGATGACATGGTTGCTCAGGCCCTGAAATCTGAAGGAGGCTTTGTCTGGGCCTGCAAGAACTATGATGGGGATGTGCAGTCTGACTCTGTTGCACAAGGTATGAGGTGCTTCCTGTGCCACACTGAAGCAGTCTCAGTGGTAGTCTCTTGTGTCTTTCTGTCATCTTGTGGAATGGCCCAGGAGGTGGTGTTGGGTCTCAAAACTTGTATTTCAAACCTGTGGGCAGTTAGGAAGGTATCAGGCAGTCAAAAAATTCTGATTTTGCTTTTACAAGAAAATCTATTGAATGTCGACTCTGTAGTTGTATTTATTTGCAGGAGGGAAGTCCCTACCACCATGATAACTGGTAGGCTTTCTATGCTAATGGAACACCTTTAGACAGGTGGTTCTCTGTCACTAACAGCTTGAGTTAAGCTGACTGCTGCTGAGTGTGATGGCAGGTGCTCTGCAGATAAGTAATAAAACCTTCAGCACCTAAAACTACCTGTCAGGTGTAAAGAGATTAATATGTTTAGCTTTACATATTTCCAATGCTTGATCAAAAATCTACATAACCAAGGTGCCCCATGCCAAAACAAATATAGATGCAGAATTCCACAGGATGAGATGTGTGGCTTTATGTAATATGCTCTTTCTGAAATAATGCCACTAAACTGCCTCCCACAGAACAAGGATGTGTGTTGGACTGCTACACAAAGCAGCTTTCAAAGCTGCAGATCTCTGAAACCTCCAGGGTTCAAAGTGGTGTGAACATCCAGTATCAGAAGGTGTTGGTTCCTCTCAGAAGAGCAGATGCTCTTGATAAGAAGTTGGTTTGTTTCCTATCACCTTGTGTGAAAGACAAGCAGCCAAATACTTACTGTTCTCTTTCTCTACATTCTCACTAGAAATCTCTCTAGCAAATTAGGTGAGAAAACTAATTTTCTTGAAATGGTGCAGAATGTCTGCATATCTATATCTCATGGTTCATCAGGACTTCATGTTGAGATGAATGTGTTATTTTGATGTGTAGGGACTTGCCAGTTAGTTGCAGAAGCACTAATGCAGCTCTGCTGTTCAGGGATTTTCACATCAGTGGGAGGATGAAGGGAGATTGCAGGATGGGGAGATTAAGGGGCATTTGAGGGAGCTGTCCAAAGAAGACACTAAACTTTTGAATCTTGTGTTGTGTAGGCTATGGCTCTCTGGGGATGATGACCAGTGTGCTGATCTGCCCTGATGGCAAGACTGTTGAAGCAGAGGCTGCTCACGGGACGGTTACTCGTCACTACCGCATGCACCAGAAAGGCCAGGAAACCTCCACTAACCCCATTGGTGAGCTGCTTTTCACTGCCCTTCATCATCTCTACACATGAAAGAACAAGTTTAGAGTAAGAACACCTGCACCCTTTCTATAGACAGCTGCACTACTGAGTGGTGAAACTTGCAGTCCATAATGCATTTTTCTTCCAGAGACTGTGATGACCCTTAAGGGGAGGGAAGTATCTAAGATTCTTAAATGCTCATTGATTAGAAGAAACTACAAAAGTCAGAGGGTCTGCAAACAATCAGAAAGTAAATCAGTGAATTACACATGTGGCATGGAAATTTCTGTTTGTCCCTGACCTACTGTGTAAGCACACAGCAGTGGGTTTTGGATAAAGGGACAGGGTGAAAAGGAAGAGAGGAATTAAAGAGGGAAAGATGAATTAAAGAAAGATAGGAAAAGAGAAAGGGAGAGGAAAAAGAGAGAATTAAAGGAAGAAAACGAGGAGAAAAGAGAGAAAAAAAAGAGATCACCAGTCCTGGCTACAGCATTGATACAGCTGAGGGGTTGCCAATCCTGGTTTCAGTGCTGATCCTGCTGATAAGTGGCAATCCAGCTGCATTGGTCTGGCTGCTGAGATGTCCAGGGTCCTGGGGGCACCACCTGGGCATGGGGAGGTCAGGGTGGGGGTACTTTTTTATGGACAGGTTTCTTGATTTTTATGTACATATGTCTGCTTTCCTTTTTATTAGTATTAGAAAATCCAATTATTGTTTCACATGACAATTTAGAGCAATTTTCAGCAAGTTCTAGATGGGTAGAATAACCCACTGCTTTCTCTCAGCCTCCATCTTTGCATGGACAAGAGGCCTGGCTCACAGAGCTAAGCTGGACAATAACACTAGCCTCAGGAACTTTGCAGTTGCCCTGGAAGAAGTCTGCATTGAGACCATTGAATCTGGCTTCATGACAAAGGACCTTGCTGCCTGTATCAAAGGCCTGCCTAAGTAAGTGTATGAAATAACCAGCTGTGCTTACAGGAGGATGTTTTACGTGGTGGTTCTCAACAGCGTTTGTGAGAATGTTATTTTTAGTAATAACATAATTATAATGGTAAAGAACAGGAGTCTGTCTCACAGGACTCCCCTGTACCCAGTGCTGTACAAACAGAACATGAGACACTCCCTGACCCAAGCAGCTTAGTCCAGACTGCTCTCTCCCTGCTATTGCACCAAATGAATGGGAGAAAAAAAGTAAAGGAAATGCAAAGATTTATATATTTTTTTAGACATTTTAGTTATGTTGGCCAGATCGTAATAAATGAAGAAGACCTACATAACTCTAAAATATCACATGGCTACCTTTGTCTGGAGCTTTTTGGCAAAAAAACCCCAGCCTCATGAGTAGGAGAGAACTCTAGATTTTAGAGGCAAAACATAAGAGTTCTTTGAACAGTCTTCCCCTGTTTTGATTATTTCATAGTCTGTACAACTAATATCTGTCTGTTTTGTTTCCCCCTGCCAGTGTCACACGCTCTGATTACCTGAACACCTTTGAGTTCATGGACAAGCTTGCTGAAAACTTGAAGCGGAAGCTGGCCTCTATGCCCAAAGCTTAAGGCATGGGTTCTACTCCAACTCCCCTAACAAAGTGTCTCCCACTTACATAAGAATGTAAGTGGCACTGTCTCGTGCTTTGTTGTGCTTCTTTTAGGCTGTTCTTCAGCTTTGGCCCTCTGGTATTACCACACTGACAGATACTTCCTATCAGAATCATCTTTTTGCCCAATTACTCATTTTTCTCTTGATTTCCTGTCTGATGCTCTTTCTGCTCACACCTGAGTTCTCTTGAAAAGCATAGGCACTGGAGCTCTCTTTCCTCAAGAAAAGTGAATTTTTAGACTGCAATCACCTGAGGGAACCTCATAACTTGACAAGGTATGAACTGGGGCTTTTAGCAAGCTCTCCATACTTTGTACCTCAATCATAGGTCTCTTTTTAACCTGTTGCAAAAAGTCAACACTTTCAAGACTCTGCAGCTGTGCTGGAATCACTTCATGT
>VWYI01028224.1:0-10649 GCA_013399455.1 Anthoscopus minutus
TATAATAAATAATATTCTATATATGAGAATTGAATATGGGTTTCTCTGATTTGGGACTTTTATTTTAAAAGATGCATTTTCCTTTTCTCTCTGCCTCTGTCAATTTCCCACCTGTAAAATGAGGAGTTGACCCTTAGGGTCAAAAGGATCAAATGAATATAAATTAACTGCTGCATGAAATAGCTAAACAGCACAGTAGTGAATGCCACAGAAAAGACATTAATGAATTCTGTCTTCTAAGTAAAGTTTAAATAATGAAGTGTAAAAAAGTCATAGGGCCACACATTGAACAATGAACGGAAAACAAAACTTTAAATAAATGCTCATTAAGAAAGTAGTGTCTATCCTCTGCAGGGAATGTGACAAGAGTCCTGTGAAAACCAGTGTTTGTGGTGCTTTAATTAAGCAAAATATTACCATGAGATGCAAAGGGAACAATGGTCAAGAATTAGGTTTCTGCAGGCATCTTTACACCAGCCATATTGAAAGTTTTGACTGCCTGAGTTTGAATCTCCAAGTATTTTGAAATATTTTTTATAGTTTAATATTACAGGGTATCAACTTACAAGAAAATAGATGATGGAAAATTGCCCTAAATAGCATGGTTCCATTTCAACTTAAAATACATGTTTTAATAATTGTAAACATATTCTGTTGTTTGTATACTGTTATATTAAGTAAAATTGGTGAGCATCAGTATTAAAAGGTCTTTTTTTTTTCCTAAAATCTCTGTTTTTTAGAGAGTTTTAGAGTGCCAAGAAGACTACATACTCTGTGGCTGCTTCCAGCTCAGTTTCCGGAACATCTATTGCAACCTATCTTTGTGCCCTTTTTTAAGCTGTCAATGCATGTGATATCTGACCTACTTCTGGGAACTTTCTATGACATGGAACCCTTCAAGACTCAAAAAATCCTTAAAAGCTCTAATTCTAATATATTCACAAATCTGAAAGAAATGCCAATAAAAGGATTCAGCTCAGTTCTTTCTTTGAAACAGAGCTGCAGACAGGGGCAAGAAGCAGCAGTGATCTGCACATATCATCTGTTCAGCATTCACATTGCTTGGCATTTAAAATGTGTACACTACTGCAAATGCACTGACCTGGAGGTTTGTGTATAGCACAGGGATGTGGAAAGAAAGAAAAATCCCCAAATAGAATCAATTATAAGGCAACTGGAATTTTTACCAGCTGCTTGCTTGTGTTGTTAACACAATGACTAAAATATGATAATTTAGCAATATCTAAAAGTAATAATGAAGAAAATGACTTATCTACATATTCCAGTGTTATTTCTATTACTGGTTCTATATAGAGGAAAGTTATTTAAAAAAATTTCTGAATGGCAGATCTTTGATTTCAATACATTTCAGGTTCTCCAGATGTTCATTATTGTTTAATTTGCACAAATAGCCTTGCTTAAGCTTGAATATATTTACTGACAGTTCCTATTATTTATTATTTCTAAAAAATGTATCATGAACATTTAATCCACCAATGTTCTGGATAAATAATATGAAGTCCAGATTATTGAATATTTGTCCTTTTAATTTTGGCTAGAGAAAACTACTGTGTTTTGTTATTTATGTGAGGTTAGATCACTTAATATGATTCATAAAAGGAGAGAGCATATTTGAAAGAATTGAAGATACACTTGAAAAAGAATAATCATTGTTGTGTGGTAAAATACCTTTTTAAGAATAAAAGCATATTTACTCCATAATATCCACCTTTAACTCAGAAAATAATACCCTAATGAATAAATGTATCAAAATTGGGCTCCATGGGATTTCATGCAATCTCCTGTCAAGCATCTGTTACTAGCCATTACAGGAAACGGGATACTGAACCAGATGGACCATCAGTCTGTTTTGAGGGAATTAGTTTCTGATGCAATACCAACACTTAAAGTAAGTACACCAGCATAAATTTGTTCAGAAGGCCCAGTAAAAAAAAAAAATACATAAGTATATGCTTATTAGGAAAACAAGGCAGGAAGATAATTCAACAGACAATCAGAAAATGAGAAAAAAGCTTGTAAAAAAATTCTTAAAATGCACAAAAAAATGCTGAGAGTAGCATTTTTTTTCCTTACTCTGCTCATTGGCAGAATAATTATACCTCTTCTACAAAAGGACCACTAAAAAATAATTCCTTTAACAAATGCCTTTTCCTCAGAAATAACAGCTCGGATTAAAATGTAACTTTTGTTTTCATAGTTCCATAATGTTTCTGAGAAAAATTAACAAAAGTGAGCTTTACTCATGCTAGCTGTGGTCTTCACGTAGATCTTAAAGTGGGATCTTGCTTATTGAGGCTCGTGTCATTGAGCTTATTGCAAGACTGTTATTTTAAAAGATGGGATTTATTAAAAAAAGAAATAGAAAAGTGCATATTAACTTGAAGATGACTTGCAGTGTCTCATAAAAATTGAACCATTAGCATCCTAATTGCATGCCTTCCCTTTGAGCTCATCTTTCTGTACTCAATACTAGCTTGCTGATAAAACACAATATGAGGAAAGGGATGGAAGGAGCCTCTGTCAAAGTTCTGCCCAAAAGACTTCTAAAGAGTTTCAGCAGGGCTCTCTTCTGAGTTTCTCATTGTTGGTTCTTGCTTAGGTTACCCTGGAGTGGGGTAGAAGTCATGCCTATACCTAGAGACGTATCCCATTAAGCCAAACCTTAACTCTTTCTGATCCAGGACAATGTATTTGGACAATCTCCCAGACAGACCTTGGACCTGCTTCATCATCAAGAAAGTGATTAGTGATTTGGATCCTTAGTTGCAACTGATTACCCTTGCCAGAGCTTCTCCACTTACCTGGTTTTGGGGCTGTAAGACCTCTGCCTGCCTTGTTACTGTACTCAGCTTCTGACTTCCCTGTCCCTGCAGGGCAGCCTCCTCTTGCTGCTCCCTGATATGGACAATTTCCTGTAAGAGATATGCTCATGAATTCTGAAGAAAGGAGAGCAATGCTAAATACAACAGAAGTCTGAGCAACATTTACCTGGAATGGACGCAATCCCCTTGACAATTGGACACAGAAGAAAGTATAATATATAAGCAATATCTGTTTATTTACATATGAGGGAATATTTGCAGGCACACCAGAGCTTATTCCATCAACACTGCTCTAGCCAGATGTGAGCTGGTTTCTAGAAAAAGCCACAATAGCTCCAGCTTTTTAACCCATTAAGCTCAGATTGAAAGTAAAGTGTATTTTCTTCAGCACTGAATGCTAAGCCATTCACTACCATAACAGAGTACTGAAAGCTTTAGCCTGTCCTCAAAACCTATGTAAATATACTAATAAAAAGTCTTGACCTGTGGGCTTAAATCTGATGAAGTAGACGAAAGTATGGTTACAATTCTACTCTATTCTACTCTAGAGAGACTATTCTCTGCCCATGGCACTATCCTTGTCTTGCTTGCATCCATTCAGATCCAGCTACATGTTCTGTTTTGTCTGAATATTGGATCACAGAGAAGACAAGGAGCCTGCATGATGTGGTGGGTAAGTAGGGCTGTATATTATTTTCACATCAATCTTGTACCTACTGCCTACAACATTGTGTTGACAGAACTGGTGAAAGTATTGATCCCAGTGAGACCTGACACTAAGATATCATTCAGATAAAATTACCAGTGAAATAAAGATGTTTCCCCTAAGGGCAAGCCATGCCTTACCAACCTGGTGGCCATCTATGATAGAATAACTGCAGTAGCTGACTAGGGAAGACTGAAAAAAGTCATCTACCTAGACAGCTCACAGCCAGGTTGCCCAGAGAAATTGTGGATATCCCATCCTTGAAAAGTGTTCAAGGTCAGGTTAGACAGGGTGCTGAGCAACTGATCTAATGGGTGGCATCTTTATCCATAGGAAATGGATTTGCACCAGATATCTTTAAGGCCCCTTCCAAACCATTCTGTGATTCCATGATTTTATGTTACTGATCCAAATGAAGGTATAAAGTCTATTTTCAACACCTCTGAAAAGCAATAGTAGTGTTTTTATACCTTTATACTTCCTTCAGTAAAAGGAAGCTTAAGTAGGATGTGAAAACCACCATGAAACTTTTCATTAGCAAACTTCTGCTGATTAGCACTGTTAATATTTGTTTGTGTGACAGGTTCCCCATGCCTTATAACTAACTGAATTTCAAAAGGGTATTAAAAAGACCCGGTAATCTAACGGAGTTTTGCAGACGCTGGCTGGTCTGTAAGCTTCTGTGTCTGCAACCATCTTTTTTTCTTGTGACACTCATCCTGGCATCTTTAACAGTTTCAGCTAAGGTATTATAAACCTGCTAATGAATCCTTTGCCTATCTTCTGTGGTTATAACCATGTTTGTCATGTGTCTAATTCACTTTACTGATTATTGGTATCAAGTTAATGTTTACAGACAAATCTTGAAATTGTATGTTTCCCTAGAAATATAAGTTATGATTAAGTTCATTTGCTTGAGATTTGCCATTTTCCCATAAGTGTAGCTCATGACATTTACTGTACAACATTCTTTTTGCAACAGAGAAGCATTAATACAAAATAAGACCTTAGCTTTCAGGATTAAATAAACTTTCTGTGGAAATATCAGTCCTGTGCATGCAGTAAGTCCTGTAAGTTTTTATTCCATACTCATAATAAATAATACACAATACAACTTTTAAATTTATTTTACATTTATAATTAGTAAACAAAAATGTTTAAGATGTAAAATGAGAAGAAATAATATATGAAAATATATATTAACCAATTGAATTCCCTGTCTTATGTGCTGGTATTAACACCAGCAGGTAACTAAACTCCAAGTAAGCCACTCTCCTTCCTCAGACCCTTCCATTAAGGGACCCTTAAGGGTTGAAATAAAACCTACTAAAAGCACAAAGCAATGGAATAAGACATGCACAATAGCAACAGCAGTATTATCAGCAAAGGTATACATAAAGAAAATATGTTTATCCCACAAAAAGGCGTTCAACACCAGGAAGAAAAAGATAGTGAATGCTTCCTGTAGATCATGGCTTGTGTGACTTCCCCAGCCAAAGGTAATGTGGCAACTGTTCCCATGCACCACCGACATGGTTGTAGGAACAAAGGCAATGGTGATGAAGCTTCCACAGATTCCCCAGCCTGAAATAATGAAAAAAAGTGGCAAAACAGACTCGGTGGAAGCTGGATGATCTGAGCAGGGGTTGTGCCGCTACTCCACTGAGCTCAGTTCCACATGGGTGCCTCCAGCACCTCTTCTAACACTCTGCTGGGTTGTGGGGCTCCCCTGCCAATCCTGGCCCATGGCAGCCTCCCCACACACTATCAGTTCGGTACTACAGTCAATTTTCTGTCCCTTTCTGCACAATGGTTTGTAGGGGCATTCTGGAGGAAAAATGGAAGCTGGCACCAGCAGGACAGCAGAGGAATTAAATACCGAGTCGTTGACATTGATACCCATCCCCTGAAGGAGAAAAAAAAAAAAGCCCTCTTTCCAGAAAGGGGACCAGTCTTTTCTTGCTGAAACCACGTCCTGCCCTGCTGACCCCCCTGGGATGATGCGCCTGGTATAGAGGAACAACTTGGCCACATCCACGCAGTGCTAAAATCCAGCCCTCTCCCTGTAACCAGGACATCTCAGAAAAAGAAACTGAAGAAACAATTTTCTGAATATTCTATTGGTCCTACTGGCTGATCAAAGTCTAGGGTAAAGTTTCCATCAGCATTCACACTACCCATTATTGGCTCTTGATTGCCAGGGTGGTGTTTGAGCTAAGAATTCTATGGTATTTCACACTGTGCTTGTCTAGCTAATGGAGGTCTTTGATGTGCCTTATGTTATATATAATCCCTCCTTCTGCATCATACAAATAATAAGAAGATTCACTTTTTAATGATTTTGCATTTGTATTTGTAGGCAGAAAAAAGAAATTTCTATTTTATCTTCATCAGATCTTTTAGATAATGGTATAAATAATTCCCATGCTTATTTTCTTGTGTTTAATTTCAGGATGAAAAGAATAAAAATTTGTGTACAAAGGTTTTGAGAAGAAAGTGAAGGTTTTTGCACACAGTGATCTCTGTGAATGATAGAATAAAGATTACTAAATCATCTTAGAGGTCTGGATTTTAGATACTAAGGGAATTAGAAATAATAAACTTCATTTTTTTTCAGGTCAGGAAGCAGCAGGAGCGCGCTGCTGTGCAAGGAAAGGTGAGCTGAGATTGGCAGCAGGCACAGGGCTGTGACTTCACTCACAGGGGCTGCAGTTACCCTGTACCTGATCCAAAACAGCAGAGCAGATCTGGTGATGTTATCCAGAGTCGGTCAACAGTTGAGAGATTGTCAAACCCCATTCTGATGAAGAGGGTTTCATGTCAAGCCAGAAATCCCAGTCTTACATATGCAGGCTTGCCTGCAATGTGGCACTGCAAGGTCCAAGTGGGAAGTCCTCACTTAAATGTAGCTCTTAAGAAAAGTGGGAGGATGAGGCTTCTCAGGACTCTTTCTCATATTGCACTTTTCCCAGCAGTTTGATCCAAGGCCATACAGCTGCACTGTATTACAGATGATGTTGAATACAGGCAATTAAATCTCTGAGCTGGGCACAGGGCAAGGGTAAGTGATTGCAGTTTTTGTTGCACACAGGACCCTGATATTTCTAGACTTTACTTTGTCTCACCGATACTCAGAACATTGGTCAGTGGTTCTGGTAGCTTTGTTTCCCTGTCATTCTCTTGATACTGTCTTAGCCCTAGTCAACTGTATAATCTTAGGATAAGGGAAGAACCACTGCAATACAGGGGCCTAACCCTGCCTGATCTTCTTTCTTTCTCTTTCCCAATCTTCATTAGACATTGATTTCTGCATGTTAAGAAAAGTTCAAGGGTAGAAAAGCAAGCTATATAGAAGTAAACATTTTCTAGGTTATATATTAGTAAATTGGCATAATAATAAATGGTGTGGAATATTGATTTTGAAATGTTTAAATGTGTTTAAGGCTGTTCACATCTATTTAATGCTTAACAGTGAGTGTTTCGTTTGTACTCTCCTGTATTCATTTATTTTTCTTTATTTTGTGCCAGCCTGACATCTCAGATAGCCTTTCTATCTTGAAACTATTCCTGAGATACAGAGGTCTCAAATTAGGCATGTAGTTACCATGGATGTGGGTACAATTAGCTTTGTTTGAGCGACGTAATAATTTTTTCCCTATATATGCCTATTTCCCTACAATTCCCTGATTTTCCCTATATTCTATTTCTAAAGCTACTTTATTATTTTTATGAAATTGGGAGGTTAACAGTGCTATTGACCAATATTCTTTTCTGTCTTCATATAGAACTATTATTTTTCAGCTAAATATAGCCTTGTGAAATGGAATTCACTGCACATGAAGTAGATCTTAAGTATACTAATCAAATTTCATATTTAAAGAACATCCTCCTTAGTCTTTGGAGGAAAACTGAAATTATACATCAGAGAAAAGCAGGTTATTATTTTTATAAATCCACTAAATCTTCTTGCTGTTCCTCCAAGTTTGTAACTGGTACATGGAAAAGTCTAAGAACTGAACACCAGTCAGACTTATGTCTAGCTGGTTTCAGAGCAATGGCCTCTTTGGAAGTCAAAATGTGCCTCCTTTGTCTGCTTCCAGTTTTTGTTGCTGAGTGTGAAGCTGTAATTTTAAGAAATACATTCCTTTGGCCAATTTGAGTCATCTGTCCCAGCCATGTCCCCTTCCAGCTTCTTGCCCATTCCCATCCATGGACAAGCAGAATGCTGCACTGTTCAGCAACAACCAAAACATTGATATGTTATGAACACTGTTTTATCCACAAATCCAAAAAACAGCACCAAAAGGGCTGCTCTGAAGAAAGCTAACTCTACCTCAACCAGACACAGTACAGATAGGAATTAAAATACAGCTTATTTGAATGTTTTTTAAAAGACCTCTTACACAGAAAGACCCACTTCAACATTAAGCTACAAGCTATATTCCAACCTTAAATATTCCTCAACTGCCACAATGCATGCAAGAATGGGGCAAGAAATTGTCAGCGATGAGCAATGTAGTAAGATGGAACAAAATAATTTGTAGAATGAGAGCCCTTAGAAATGATTTGCTGAAACTGGTTTGGAGCAGTAGCTGTAACAATGTGGGAGGTAATAACTTTCCTATTTAAATTATATTTTGAGCCTAATGAGACATTAATTCATGGAACTTGGTAAATTTTAAAAGCTGTTTTTTAGGATAAGCCTTTATTTAACAAACCAAACAAGTTGTTTATTTTTAAATATTGATGTTGTCATTATTACCATGAAACACTGAGTAATAATTCACACATAGAAAGTGATATTTGAATGTGTCAGCTTAATATCAAAACAATTACCATAAGAAGTATCTCAGTTTTATAGGTTAAGATGTAAAAAAAAGTGGCATCATGGTCTGAATTTAGGCCTTAAAGCAAGAAATACAGACTCTTTCAATTATATCCCAATTATGGGAGACATACCACTTGCAAAGCAATAAACAGAGCAGCAGCAGATACTCAGGAACCAACCAAAAACTATGTTAAAGAGCTTTCCGAACAGCGGTAAAGGAAACTCATTAAGATACGTTTGCATGGCTGCCTCCTTAGAAGAGGTACATTTCTAAGTCAAGGTCAAGACAAAGTTCTAAAGCAAAAACCCTGAATCTGAAGTTACTAGAATGCTGACCAAATCTTAAAAAGCAAAGTTAATAAAGCATGAGTATTTCTACAGAGTTGCTTATGTAATCTCCATCTTTTTTTTTGTTGTTGCATGCCGTATAATAGCCAATCCCACATTCTTCAAAGTTTGATTGTAATTTTATTTATGTCTACTGGAGTTCCCAAATCAGTCTGAAAACAAGTATTCTTATTACATTACTATCTTAACCCATCATTCACTGCTCTACTACATCTTAAAGCCCTGCCATCAGATAGTGCAAAACAGAGAGAAGCAAGACTACTTTTGGACCATGTAACTGGCCTGAAAAGAATTTGGGTGGGTCTCTTCCCATTGTAGAAGGCAATGAAGATTGTGCCCTTGGAATATTGTCCAATGACAAAAACAGTACTCAGTTTCTCCGTTCCCATGTCAAAAGCATTTCCATGAATAATGGAAATGAGTTATGAATAATATGAGTTAGATGGGAAAAACCATTTAGATAAATACCCATCAGTTATCTGCCGTAATGGCAACCAGTTAAATGGGTACATTTTTCTTATCTAGTCTTTCCTTTCTTATTAGCATTTAGAGTGTGCCCATCACCTCACTAACTCTGCTCTAAATATAGAATTGATACCTGCACAGAATGTACTCTATAATCTGCCTTGTGTCATTACTGATTTTAGCTCCTTAATTAGTGCTATTGCCTCCTAGGTTCCGCATGCACCAGATAAAATAGTATTAACTAAAAATTCACACTAGACTTTCTGTTAAAACAATTTGATCTTTAAATTCAATATTTTTAAAAATAATCCCTCCAGAGGAATAAACTGCTTTATACATACTAGATTGTTCATTTTTTAAATATTTTGTTTCTTATTGTATTTATAACATTTCCATGCTCTTGGGAATCATAATGCCATCTGTATATATAAAGACATGCTGAAAATCCTTCATTTGGGAGTATCACTAGGTAATTTAAGACCTAAACCAAATTTATTTTCCTGTGTTTTGGCTGAAGACCTCTGTCTAACAAGGATCATTATGTACCTAATAAGGTTTAATGCAGAATTTTGATTTTAATATATTGTTTAATGGCAGAAAAAACATACAGATTCAACTGAAATATCTTCATCTGTTGCTAAAAAAGGCAGTCAAGTTGGAAAGAATTTGCTTTGAGAAAATGAATTCTTTATATTGCTTGTAATTCAATTTTCAGTTGAAACTTTTTTTATATTTGATTTTTATTATAAATTAGCATAATACTGGTTTATTTCTGGCAATTACTGCCAGGATTACTCTTTCCAAAAAACCCACTCTGAAGCAGAGATTAGCAAAAGTAGTTAACAGAGGCCAAATGTTATGTTCTTTTCCATGCATTTGGAAGACAATTTTTTGGAAACAGCTCTGGTTTGTGAAATCTAGTCACTTCTCTGAAAGTATTAGATCATGAAACCTTCAGAACTTGTGAAAGATAACTAACTGAATTCACTTAGCTACTTCAGAACTCTCCATTTTCCTAGACAGCCCAGTTTTCCTACCTCTTGCATTTTACCAGTATCTTAATGACTTGGTGACTCTTTTTGGTGACACTGATCTTTCAGCTCAATTAATTCTGCTTTGAGTTATGATAGGAGACAATGAACCAGATATTTACAGAAATAAAGCAAGCTTCATAATTCTGATTCTGCTTTTCCTCTATGGGGAAAACTGAAATGGAAAGGGAAGTTCCAGGAAGGGAAGGGAAGCTCCAGGAAGGGAAGGGAAGTTCTGGGAAGTTCCAGGAAGGGAAGGGAAGTTCTGGGAAGTTCCAGGAAGGGAAGATCCGGGAAGGGAAAGGAAGGGAAGTTCCAGGAAGGGAAGTTCCGGGAAGGGAAGGGAAGTTCCGGGAAGTTCCGGGAAGGGAAGGGAAGTTCCGGGAAGTTCCGGGAAGGGAAGTTCCAGGAAGGGAAGTTCCGGGAAG
>VWYI01028236.1:0-18935 GCA_013399455.1 Anthoscopus minutus
CTTAATCAAATTAGATCATGCCATTTTTTATGATGGCACACAAGCTTTCAAAGCCTATGTTTGCTTAACAACACAATTTCATAGTTGAGTATTTTGGTTTTATTACCCAGTTCACAGAGCTGGTCCATGAAGAAGGAATTCTAGGTAGATTTTTGTCTGAATTAGTATTTTCTTTGAGGGTCCTGTGATTAGTTTTGCTTCACTGTCAATGGGGATAAGGCTTCTGAATTCTGTATTTCTGAACTGTGTCAACCACAGTGAGTACAAATGGGTTTGCTGTATCTGGAGACATGCCACCCCCAGCAACATGGCAGGATTGTGCAAAAGCAGGATTCAACAGGGGCATGAAGTCATGAAAACAAAACCTGCAAGCCTGGAAAACCCACCAAGAAGTTGTCTGAGAGGCTGTCTAAATTCTTGGATGCTGTTAGTATTTATTCCTTGGTCGATATCACAACTGACATACACAGAGTATTGTTGACACTGGAGCATGCAAGGATTATGTACTCTTCCTAAATATATATTAAAAACTTATGTCATTTTCAGCTGAAGAAAAAATTTTATAATCTTCATAGAGTTGACAGGAAGGAGTTGGCAACAGAGCAGGAAAATGTACCTGACAAGTGAGACTCCAGGAGGCCAGACTTCTCAACTAACTTAAAACTTAAGTTTTAAGATAGCCTGTACATAGACAGATTAAAGACACTTCTTTCCAGAAGAAAACAACTGAGCCATTTCCAAGAGGGAATTTGTTGCTAGTCAAACTCAGAAGTAAGAAACCCAGAACTTTCAGTTTCCTGAGATTTTCAGTAGATTGTCTATGGCAGAATTTGGCAAACAAAATTTTAAAACAAAATTATGCAAAGGCATAGGTCTAATATGAGTAAATGTAGGCCAGCCTTGTATTACAGTATAGCTGGACTCTAAGATTCTTCCACATTATAATGAAATATACCAATTGACATTTATTTTTCAGGATAGAAAACAGTTTGCAGACGTCTAAGAAAGATATTGCAAGTAAGCAGTAACTACCTAACTTTGGGTTAGGTATTCAAGAATTCAAAGGTAGCAAATAAAAAGAGGAAATATTTTAAATATTTTAAAAATTGTGCCATCTCTCCAAGAAAGTAGACTCCTCCATTAAACATGCAAATAACAAGAGTGTACTACTAAGAATGTTTGAATTGGGTTAGGATTTGCACCTGTATTTGCAAGCTGAATCAGACTGCCAAGTCAGATTGTGATAAGGAGGTATTTAGAGCAGCAGGGAGAGATCTCTGTACAAAAAATATGAAAATACAGTCTCAAATGGAAAATAAGCCGCCAGTCTCATCAGAAAGAGATGTGTTTCAAAACAAATAAGTGCTTTGCCTTCCTTGTTTTCTCTGGCACCTTAAAGGGACTTGTAAATCTAAATAGTTAGGAAACTGACTGTTTCAGGTTAGTTTCACACTTAATTGTTGTAATACATCCAATTCAAAACAAGTCATACCTACTGCTCTCTATTTATACCAGGTTTAAAGGCTGGAAAGATGTAAAATAAGGGCTCTGCCAGATACAGCTTGTGATAAAAGAAGATTTTCAAGACCTCTTTCTCCAGCCAACTCCCTCTTTGTACCAAATGCTGGTTTGTTAGCCACCATAGCTTTCCCTACAGTTGTTTTCCTTCCTGTGTCCCTTGCTACCCTTTAGACTTATTTGATGCATTTGGACAGAGGTATCTCTGAATACCTCTTGGAGAATAGTTAATTGACATGAGGCTACAAAATGTGTGCATCATGGAAGAAGCAAGAGTCAGGAACATGGATCACATACAGATTACAAAGCTGTAATCTGGATGCATTCAAATAGTACAGCAGAGCCACATGGAAGGGTTTTAATCCCTTGATATGAAATATGTACATTATATAACTCAGAGGATAAGATGTAAAAGGGAAGATGCATCTTGAAAAACACAGTTGTGGCTATGAGAATAAAGAGGCTCAGTCTGTTCAGCTTCTCAAAGACAAGACAGAGAGGCTGTTTGATCTGTCATGGATGCCATATTTCAGCTCTGAATTTTCATAAACCAAGTACAAGGGTAGAAGTGAGCACTCACAGAATTCCACTTTTGCATACTTAACCTTGACATGCCCAGGATCCCAGGACTGTTTTACAAACTTCATCTCATGTAGGTGACATAACAAACTAGATACCAGTCTGGACAGGCAGTTTCTTTTCAGAGGAGATAAGAGGCCTTTTTCCTTCTCCTAAACTTATATGGTCAAAGGAATTAGGTACCTACATATCTCAAGAGATCCAGCTGTGTTTAACTAGGGAACTGTACCTGTATTTGGAAGCTGGAATGAGCTTTTTGGCTTGTGCAAAAGTTTGTCACATGTTAGGAAGGATCTGAAGAAGGTCTGTGGGCTTGATGATGAATACAGGACAAGTATAATGTTAGGTAGCATAGTATTTCTAAGGCTGAAGAATACAGACCTTCTGTCCAATAAGGTTCTAGCAATTATATGAGTATATGTTATGAATGTTTTGAGGGTTTTTTATTAGAACTAAGCAAATATTTCTGGACTCTTATCAGATCTATAGTTTGATTTTCCTGAATGTGATCCTTTCAAATACTACTAGGCTGCTCCTTTAAGGAAAAATTAGTTTATGGAGACAGGGAGTTGGTAACCTAAGTCCCAAAGTCCTTAGTCAGTGGCTCCAGACTAACTTCCTAGTCTAGGGGGCACACTAAATGTCAGTGTGCTCCAGGCAAACCTAGGAGTTTCACAGCACTCCAGAAAAGATCAGGGAGGACAGCTCTGACCCTTAACAGCTGGCACTTCTTTACAACACAGTTCCAGCAATCCAGTCTAAAATAAATGGAAAGATAAACTCAGTTATTTTGAAGTCAAAGTTTAATAAAACACAGCCCTTTTTTTGTTTTTTTTTCTGTTTCTTGAGAGTGTCCTTAGTCCAGTTTATGGCCCCATCTGTCTCTATTATCCACAATATGAGTCTGCATTTCTTTTCATACCCAAAATCCATTTACAACGCCTCTCTTTGTAGATGGCTGTTTTGCTTGTGACTTGGTTGGCTCACTTATGGGGTAGACTTCTGTATTTGCTTTTCAAATTTATTTTCATCATGTATTTTTATTCATTTAAGTAAAATCATGTAATAAATTTCTGTACAGTAAAATTACACTGATACAAGTAATCCGTTTAAAACAGCCACATGAAGCAGCTATTTTTTTATCATCCAAAAGCTGCAGTATCATCCTAGTAAAATGAACCAGCCATTGCAGAACTATTTAGAGATATATTTATGGATAAAATTGACATGAAGGTATGTCAAAGTTTCACTCCTCTCATTAGAGAAAATGATTATAAAAAACCAGTTTAGCTGGCATTGGGAGTGGCAGCCTCCACTGCAAGCAAGATGTTTGTCATGAAAAAAGAGCAGGAAAAGGATACCAGCTGTTGAAAGCAGAGTTACAGTACATACCCATTGCTTTTCCACATGGTGGTAATACAGATGTTCCTGATCTGTTCCACTTGGGTCAGTGAGGAAGTTTTTGCCTTTCTGAGACAAGCTGCATCCCAAGCTGTCCAGCCATGCTGCCATGCTACAGTCTGCAGCGCTGCATTTAAATGTCCAGCTAAGTTCAACTCACCAGGTTCTGACCTTGAAAGCATTCTAACCATGGTGATCCAAACAGGCTGACACATTCTACTTGCAGACAGATTTTGCAGCATGTGGGATGTTCCTTGCTCTGAACTGCATCTGGCTGAACTGCCTTAAAAAAATCCCCAGGTATTTCCATTCAAGGTGTACTTCTCAGAGTGCATCACCTAAAGTCTTAAGAGAAACAGAGGGTTGGAATCCATTAATGAATATCAAACATACATGTGAAACATGTTTTTCAATGACATGTTTTCCAAGAAAAACTTGATTAAACAGCCATAAATCCTCTGACCTGGAAGTGGAAAGCATAAAACAATTATGCAGATGAAAACTAAGCATTTTTAGGGTTGGGTCTTTTGCTAGTTTTAGGAAGTTGTTTGTCCCTATTCAATAGCATAGTGGTCAAGGGACCAAAATCTGCTAAAGTGTAAAATAAGAGGGCCAAACCACAATTTTGACTTTGATTGAATTTTTTAAAGTATTTTTCCAGAAGTACTTTTATTTCATCCAAAAAAATTTTAGATTCAAAAATCCCCCAAATATATTGTGTTCTTAGATTTAATTTCACTTTTTTCTTCCTAAGAGCTGTTTTTGTGGAAGAAAGAATAATATTTTCACAGAACATAAGACACTTAAATGGCAAAGCCTCATATGCATCAATTTTTATCAAGTTCCCATTCTCATGATTTTTCTAAACCTAAAGTGAGAAAAGATGTTCAGGAAGCATTTTCCTTGCTGCAAACTTGTCATCAATTTGGGCCATCACTCACATTTACACCAATTATGCTGTATCATCTTGTAGATGAACAGCATTGCATAAAACAACTAAACGATGGCTGCATTGACACAGCCGATTACAGCTGGAAACTGATACTGTCTTACAGTAGCAGACACAGCACTCTATAGTATTTGTACAATAACAGAAGTGACTAAAGCATTCAGCACAGAGAAGATGTAAATTATTCTATTTAAAAGGGTTCAAATACTTATTGTTACCTTGTCCTTGTAGTATTAGATACTGCACTGTAGCAAAACAGTGCCCCTATTCAGTATGTCAAATATATTTTTGTCCTGTCTTGTAAACAGGTACTTTCACATGTGGTAAGAGTGACCAAACATGGACCTTAAAAATGGATTTACTTGCATTTTAATGAAAACCAGTTTGTATAGTTTGTTTTCTGAAGAGGGGTTTGGGGATTAGTGAGAAGTAGTCTGCTGGAACCACAACCACATTAACATTGATCGTTTTGTTTTTCCTTTTTTTTTTTCTGTTACTCTCTTTGTTCATTCAGCTTTAAATTATTGGCAACCCCGTGTCTTCAAGAGGCACTTGAAAAACAGTGTGCTTGCTGAGCTGTCTTGCGTGGTGGTGAAGCAACAAAGCCCAGCAGGTGGCAATATAAGCACTTATCGTAATTTGAAATTGTTGAACTCTTGTAATCCAATAGCATTGTAATTTAGTCTTTCGTAGGTCTGACTTGCATGGAAAATAAGCCTCTACACTGAAGGTGATTCAATTCACTAAAATAATGCAAATTCCATGTGGGAGAGTCTGGCATTTCTTCCATCTCTGGATCCTTCTTGTGTCTTTGGAATTTACCAAGTACTATTGCATTCATCGCAGATTAAAGAGTCTTGTAGCTGCTGAGCCCAATCTGTTTCTACATATAGAAACACACCTCAGATACTTTATTTCTGTAAGTTGAAAGAATGAACTCTGAGCAGAATTTTCTCCTAAAGTGCTGTATAAGCAGGTTTCACATATGAGTCAACATAAAGTAACTATTCTCATATGGTTAAGGTTTCAAAAGGTTTGCTCTATCTGAAATTAATCAGCTTCCTTTAAAACTATGACCTCCTTATGCAGTATAACTTCAAGATCATGTATCCTGGTGGCTAACACTGATTTCCAGCTGTTTTTGTACATAGATGTATTGTTTAGAGAGGAGTGAAAATACCTGAGATTGGACTAAAATGTTTTACTTCTAGACAGACGCAAATGAAGAGTTTGTGGAAAAATGCATGTGAAGGGTACGAAGGATATATTGAAAGAAGATGTTTATAGCCATGAACTACTTTCATAAAGTGTCCTGATTATCTGTACATGCTTAGAGAAATATATTGAGAAAGTGAGTAGTTGTGGATATCAAGGTTTCTTCCAGGCTTCTGGGTACTGAAGTAACTGGAGAGTCTCCCAGGGTGAAACTAAGAACCAAAAGTGCTTGAGAGCCACTAGAAATGCCACACAGACTGCTAAGGCATCTGACAGACTGTAATAAGAGTAATACTTTGCACCAGCACTGCACCTTCTCTTCAGGACTCTCCAAGTACTTTAAAAGCAGCCATTAGTTCAGCTTACAGCCTTTGCCAGGCAAGGCTCATTGCCACCACTCTAAATCTGGTGAAAATGATTGCTGGAGTGCAACATTGCAGATCAGTCCTGTTTTCCTCTGCTCACTCTAACCTCCAAGAAATGGTGCCTGACTGAGTGATTTGCTAGGAACTCGAAGTTTGCCAGAACCCTGATCTTCTGAACTATAGCAGACGATGTAGAAGTTAAAACTAATATTTAATGTTGCAAACCAGTTCTAGAATAAGCCAGATGCAGACAGACCAATATTACTATGTAAAAACTTTGGCATTTTCTGTTATGCTGATGAGAAATAGGTCTTTGCCAATGCATTCCCAAACTGGGATTACAGGGGACAGAATTGGTTGCTTCTGCTCTCAAGTATGGATGCTTGAGAAATCTGTTGAGCAACCTGCTCAATGCCAGGTGTTTTATTCTTCAGTAATATTTATCTAATACCTGCTACTCACAGTCCTGCCATGTGTCTGGAGTGAAAGACGCACCCACCACAGAGCAGCAATGTGTAAAGGAGAATAAAGTTCACTCCCAGCATTCCTCCTGACTCCCAGAGGCCCCTGCGCAAGAAGGAATCCTTCAATAATTTCTCAAAGCACCATGTGCCAGGATTGTCATGCTGTATGAGAACAATTCAGAGGGTGCTATAAAAATGCTCATCTGACATACTGCACAGTATTTTCTTAATATTTAGATACTTAGCTTTCTGGTATACTATTTGCTATTTTGGCTCTAATTATGTTTTTGTTTCCTATTTTTATCTTTTGTTCTCAAAAAAATAATAAATGAGTATTAAAAAGGAAGAGCTGATGATATAAACCCCACAAAATGTGCTCTCTCAGGCCCAGTCATAGTCCTAGTCACACATGGGGCTCAGAGGAGGTCACTGTCTGCTTTCTGACCAGGCTGTACCTGGAGAGGGCTCATGATTTTCAAGTTAATATTTGTTCCCAGAGGCAACACCTTAGCAACCTCAGCACATTGCTTCTTCTGGCTGTGATAAGAGCTGAGGCACTGTCAGTGAGAGAGATGAAGACCATTTCCTTTGTAAGTCAGACTGTCTGACAGACTGTCATGAGAAGAGACCACAGTCTGACAAGTAAGTCTCAGCAGTGTGTCACAGAGCTACTTGTGGTCTGTGACTCCCTAGCCTTGGGGCTCAGCCTTCAGACACAGACCCATGTGGAAGAAAAGCACCAGGACTCTGGCACACCATCACCATCTGGGTTTGATGAAAACAATTCAGAGGCGAGGCCACCCATTAAGCTTTGGGCACCAGCACCTCGCTCTCCCCAGTTCTTCAACATTTCATGGACCCTCAGCTTGCAGGCAGGAGCCCCATGCCTGGGAGGATGCACCTTGGCTGACATTCTTCAGCCTGGGGAAAGAAGGTGAGAGGTAGCTGGGGGAAGGAGAACATTTGAGAGTTGCTGGGTTGAACATGGGAACTGTCAGCAGCTTCCAGCCCTTTCCCACATCCCTCCTCCCTGCTTTGTACCACCCACTGGCTGCATAGAGAAGCTTACTGGTTTACTGGCTTAGGGGCAGCTTCCTATGCCTAGAATTGCCACCACTGTGTCGCCACTTGGCTGCCCTCACCACTGAGTAATGCACATGGTGACAGAAGTGATTTCCATTGTGTGCTGGTCTCCCTGGCAGCCCTGCCACGTGTCCACAGTCTGCTGCAGACCCGGCACAGGTGGGAGATTCACAGTGACCAGTAATAAAGGATTGGATGAATATCTCTAAGAGATTTGGATTACCAAGTTTTTGAAATATGTTGAAGGATTATAATGGTCCTCAGGTTACTTTTCCTAGGAAGGAGAAATACACATCATGCTCGTCAATGTAGTGTCAAGAAGGCTCAAATCTCTTGCTGCCCAAGCTACATTTGTTTAAAAACCTGGGTGTCAAAAATAAAAGACGTACTAGTCATGAAGGCAAAAAGGCCTTTTGGATTCTAGCATTTTATTTTCTTCAAGCCCTTCTGTTTCATCTCTTTTCTCCCTCTCCCTCCTATTTTCATTTATTCTCCATATATCTGACCATGTCTATATTATCCTGCTTTAAGTTTCAGCAGACATACTTTAAATCTTACCAAATCTTAATGGGTAGAATTTAATTGTGTATGTCTCTGTTTGCCACAGACTCAGTATTTTTGCTGGTCAAAAACTTGGTGGAATATCATATTTTGGAGAGAAAAAAATGGAAAGAAACTGAAGCCTGAACTTTGGTCTTGTTTACATCAGAGAATACAGTGAATTTTATTTTTTATTTCTGTGCATGTAATTGAGATCAGACTTTGGCTGAAGCCATGTGTTTTGTCAACGGCAGAAGACCACAGTCACCTGTGGGATATTGATTAATTGTAACCACCAGGCTGTCTTTCCGGTGCAGGTGGTGCATTGCTATATCATGTGTTAATTCTCCCTAAGTATCTAACTTATTAGATGTGCAAACTTCCCAGTCTTTATGAAGTGTTCTGTAACAAGGAAGAAATTAATGGTCAAAATGAGCAATGAGCCACAGAAGTCAAATCTAGACTGGATCATTGTAAGAGCTGTGGCTGGGCCCAAAGGTATGGTGCCCAGCACCAGCTTAGGTAGGGCCCAGTGTGAGTACACCTAAGTGTAAAAAGATTGGACTATTCCCCATACATGCATACAGGATTACAGTAGAAACAGCAAGAACAGCATTTACAGAATCCTCCTGACCTTGAATTCACCTCATCCTTTTTCACTACATAAACTACTGTAAATATCAGATATGACATACTGCAGTTTGAAGCCAGTACAAAATTGCATTTAAAGAAATACCTCCTCTTTTAGCAACCAGGTAGAATTAAAGATGACCCAATTTCCACTGTTTCTTAAATGCACCAGATATTTACTTCTACAGGGTCTCAGTTACTTCTAAATACACAGCCTATTTTGTGTAGTAATGACAAATGGAAAAAGCTTGCATTGTACAGAAGAGTACGGACTTTTATCCTGGTAATACAATTCACCTCAACACCTTGGGAAACCCCAAACTGAGTATTATTTTAAAGGGTGGTGAAGAGCTACATTTAAAAGACAGCCTTCTTAATTTCTGCCCCATTTCCTTACTGGAGAAGAGGAATGGAAGATGTGGTTCTTATGGTGCATCACAGGTGAGGCCAGTGAAGCTTCCCACAGATGCTGCTTCCAAGAATACAGACAGAGATTTCTTAAAATGCTGAGCATGTACAAAGAGAACCCCTGAACCTGCCTGTGGAGAAGAACATGCTAGATCCTGGATGATTATCTACATTGAAGAAGTAATTGCTAGATGGTACATTGGCAATGATTCCCAGCAATCCCCCTGTATCCCCTTCCTCTGCAGCATCTCAGGCTGCCAGGAGGAGCAGCTGCAGCTCTTGAAGGCAGATGTGTTGACCAACGCCATTTCTGAGATCCATCCCAGTTTTCAACAGCAAGAATGGCCAGCCTCTGTCTCCGTGCCAGAGTCTCCCTGAGAGGGATGATGTTTCCCTTGATCACCAGCTGTTGGAAGAACTAACATCCTTCTGGATCTGCTGCATCAACCAGTGCCTCAGTTTCAGCTGGGTTTCTTTCCCCACCACGCACAACAGTCAGGCTCTGTCTCCAGCAGTCACTCTCCATCTGTTCTTGTGACCGCCCAGTGCGGGAACAGAGCCTTCAGGTCAGGTTGTGAGATGGAGACAAAAGAAAGGGCTATAAATCTGAAAGTGATTCCAAAAAATGCAACATTTTCCTCCATAAGAATTAGTTATACGTGACCTAATTAGTAAAAAATACATTTGAGAGCAAAACCTATCCTCTAATGTGGAGAGGAATACTTCTAATTCGACCCATCAGAAGATTTCCTGAGGAAAGAATAGAGCTACAAATATCATGGGCAATGTCAGGTGATAACCAGTTAAATATTTTACAAAGGATCAACTGAGAGGGAGACCGGATATTAAGAATACTGAATTATGGCTTAGCTTTTGCCAAACACTTGTCTTTTATCTTTGTTCATGTCACAAACTCTGAATTCCAATCTCTATATCTATAAATTGTTCTAGGAACAATAATAAAAAAGTGCAGGTACTGTGCATCATTAATGTAATTAATGCCTGCCAGGTATATGGAAAAATTTACATTAATACTTTGAAATTCACTAAAGTATTGTTTTCTGTTCTTTATTGCATGCCTAAAAATATTTTAAATTTTTAGTTACACAGCTTTTCTTTAAGTGCTTGTTTTTATTAGTTACTAAAAGCCAGTAAATATTTAAAGAGAAAATCATGCAGCTTCCAGGCTTCATAGTTATACCCTGCAAACAAGCCTATATACAACAGTAGTGTACCTCTGTGTGTTTGTGAAAAAAATTAGACAAAGAACAGGAGGAACCAAGGACTCCTTCAAAAGGAGATGAAATATATGTGGACAGGTTTTTTTTGTTTCAGCATGTCCAAGGCTGTTTGTTGTATAGTTCGCTTACTACATTTTCATAAAGCATGCAATGTGTTCACAATTCTGAGTGCAATACAAACGTGTCATTGTTTAAAAGTTGGTATATAGTACCAGGAAACACCACAGGGATGGATTTTATCCACAAATGGGTTGGGTGAACCTGGCAAGTTGAAAGGTATCAGTAGCCAAAAGATTACCATTCCCTGGTGGTTTCATTTTTACAACCAGCTCCATCTCACTTTTGCTCTATTGGAACATGTGCTATATGCTGTTTCTGGAAGGAGATATTCTGCTTTAAAAACGAGGACAAAATCTTGTGACAAGAAGCAAAAGACTATTTGTTGATGTCTGGAGCACTCCAGAAGGTCTGATCTCAGCTCTGTCGCTAGTGCACCATGCACAGCTTCAGTCTCCAAGTGGGGAGATGCTACTTAGCTTTCTCAGTGATGTTATTTTTCTGTCTCAGGCATGCACTTCAATGAGGGGATTGTAGAAATTCAGTATACAGTGCTGCTGTTAGTCACAAAGCATAACAAACTAAAGACTAACTTCTTACTTGTGCCACTGAAATGACCTTTTCCTTTCTCTAGGGGCTTGGATTTTATCTTTGTGTCTGCTGTGCCTTTGTGTCAATTTGTGTAAAGCCTTTGTAGCAAGAAGCCCCTAAAGCTAAAATCCTGACCCTAGAAGCCAAAAAAATAAGAAAAAAATTGCTGTGATTCTGGTGCAGGCAAAGGATTCTGGAACATTTACCTGACATAGTTCTTTAACTGAGTTGAACTATATTAATTGATTATCCTCTGAATGGTAGAATTTTTTATCTTTTTATCAGGGAAGTAGCCATTATTTTCTTCCATGGCATGGAGTTGCAAAACAGTCTTGGCTCATTACACACACAAAAAAAAGTTATGATGTGTTAGCAATAAATGCTTAAGTGAAGCAACTCTAGAAAAACAATACACATAATATGGGTGTGTTTGAAAATTCTGCTTTTTCTATAGATCCAAATTTCTCACCATATCTTTTCAACCTGCCTTTTAAAAATTGCAGTAGTTATCGTACCTCTAAAAGACAATTTATTTAGATTCTTGGATGGCTTGCTGTGATTTTTTTTAATCGAAGTGGATAATAATAATAATAAGTGAATAATGCATTCCTTTGAGCCATGATTTCCAATTTTAACAGCATAAATTCACATATAATTTTTAAATCAAATAAAATTTCATGCCTTGTTCTTTATTATATTAATTCTTTTTTCTCTGGTCTTTTATGCAAGAAGTTTTTCAGTACCTTTTATCATTCTTAATTTCTTCTCTTTATTGCCTAAAGTACTTAATGTACATTAGTTTTTTCTCCTCATGGCAGAGGAATAAAACAACTGGTGATGCTGCACAGTTATAATCCCTTAAGTGCTTTGTAGTAAAACACAAACAAAAGAGTCACTGCTATGTCAAATAAATGTAAAATACTGGTCTGTATAAAAGTTGTTTTGTGGCACAATAAGACACTCCAAAAAGAGCATTTTTAAAAGGCAAAACAAGAAAAGATTATCTCATCATTCTCATGATGCACCAGTGCCCCGCATAACTCATGCTAGCCTTTAAAATGGAGCTCTGATTTCATCCTTTTTATTGAGCTTTTTTATACTCCTAATTTGCCAGTGCGTATAGGAACTGCTTTCATTAAAGGTTTGGGAAAGAAAGGACTTTTTTTCTTGTTTTCTTTATATCCTTATAAAGTGTTCATGCTGTCTTGGAATGTTTCTCCAAAGCATACTTGTTTCCAAAGGGTAATGGCACTGGGTGCCCACTGGTGAAGTGGGCAAACTAAACAGCATCATTTTTCAAGGAAGCAGCATCAAGAACAAAAATAAAAATAGAAACATTATGTGGGAAATACCTGATTTCACTGTTCTGTCCTCCTGACTAAATGTTCCTTATGATTTGAATTTATACCCACTGAGACCTCAGTTCTGCAGTGCTCTGCATGTGTTCAGACACCAACCAAACAGCAAACCTTACCACAGCAGAAGTTATAACATCATTTTTATCTATATGAGGTATTGTTCCCCTACATCAATCTGTTACATTTGAAACTCTTAATTTACAGCGTATGAATAAAAGGTTTTGTGATTTCAACTTATGTCTGCATGTTGAATACATTCAGTAAGAATGCTATGGAAAATAATTCACAGAAATAAATTCCAGGTTTTTTGACCTGCATTTTGAAACCAGTTCCAATACTGCAAGATGAGAATTTACACTACTGCTGTGACCCTCATTTAAGCTACAAAACATGTGCAGCTACCTTTACTCCAGCTACTGGCTTCTCCTTGAGTTGCAATGCCATTTGGTGTGAACAGAATCAGGCTTACTGTATAAGACAGTAAAACCTGGCCTGCTGCTTCTGTGTATCAAAATACTGACACAAAATACCTCTAAAGCTGCTATAGCTTATGACAAAAGCCCAAATTTTAGTAGTTCAAAATAATAGTCAAGACTTGATGTCATCACAACCCATATGAGCCTAAAATACAAACAACTAAAATGCAAATATATAGAGTTTTTTTGCAGTAAAACAAACAAAAACACCTTCATACTTGGCATTTAATATTTCAGTGCCTGTTTCATGCTTAAAACCAAATCAAAGCATGCCAAAACTCACACTTGTCAGAAACAATGTACTTTCATTTTGAGTACTTTTAAAAAATAATAAAACAGGAAAAGATATGACAGGCTGGGCAGGCTGACAACAACCCTTTTTCACGGCAATTCAGTTATGAGAAAATACACCAAGACCTGCCAGTTCCAGATTCAGCCACATTCTGCCTTTGGGGATGTAAACAGTTCCTCTTATTGTATTCCAGCCACCAGGCATTCCAATATCTGGGAAGTCTGGAAATAGACTTGTGAACTGTTTTAAAGTCTTCCACTTTGTATAATGCACAAAATAGTTCTTGGAAGACACAAGTTTTTCCTTCCAAGAGAATGTCAAAGGCATTCATCAATGCAGAGTATCTGCATCCTCCTTTGCAAGAAAATCATTTCATGCAACATGAATAACCTCTCTTAGAAGCAGAGGAACTTTCTTGTTTGTCTAATCCTTTCTGAAGTGACCCAAAATTCAAATCTATTTGCAGCCTGAATAGTGTCAAGCTGCACTTGTCAATCATTTCAGGATGAGCTCTGTCAGATTTGATGGAAAAGGATGGTACTGCTCAGTTGATGCGACACCATTTAGTCATGTGACACTGCAACCACCGATGAAATCCATGACTACTAGTCATTAGCATCAGCAGGATGCTGGATGTTCATCAGCAGGACAGCAAACCTTGGAAATGGGGAGTGGACAAAGGGTAGAAAAAAAATTGCTTCTTTTTTTCCTTCTGTTTTTGCATGAGCTCAGACATAGTTGAAAATGTATGATTTTCCTTTTTAATTTTTATTATTAAATATACATTGGATAGATAAAATGTATGTTTAAAATGTTAAGGTCCATCTTGTCCTCACTTCCTGAGGCCAGAGCCAAACATCAGCTTCACGCTTCTTTCTCTCAACACAAAGGAAAATATTTAGGGTCTTGATTAAGCCCTGCCTGCCAGCCATGCCCATTTGGGAGTCACACCATAATTAGCGGGACAGCTGAAAGCCCTGGTGACAGACAGAGCACAGCACAGAACTTCTGGGCAAGGGAGGAGCCAGAGCATCAGGAAGAGCTGCACTGAGGATCCTGAGCCCTCATTAAGTGGTGTTCACAGGAGCACCTTCCACCCTTCCCTCTCTGCCAGTAACAGCTGCATGTGACAGAGCCAGAGAAGCCAGAACAAGTCTTGTGGCCTCCCCGTACCTGGTTTTAGGAGGTAAGGGATCTCAGGGCAAAGGAACGTCTCAGTGTACCAGCAGGAATTTGTTGCTGTTGTTGCATGGTTCCCATACCATTTGATACAAAGTATAATTTATGTAGTTCTTCCTTAATTTTAAACACTGCACATACAGTAGAGAAAGACAACTCTTATATCCTTGTACAACTTAAACTTCAAAAGAATCAATTGTATCGATAGGAATCAAAGCCGCTGCCACTGACACTTGCCTGCAGCTTCGTTGGATCTGATACATTTGGATGTGATGCATCTGTGGAGCCATTAGCAGTGAGTGCCTTTTATGAGACACTGCCTCTGATATTTTTATCATACTCTCCAGACATTATATCATGAGAGCATTGTCAGTGTGGTGCTCTGATATGGAGTTTTTCCATAATGCAGCTGAAACTGTCACAAGAAATAGCTTAGCATGGGTGGTATGCGAGGGCATGCAGCTTGTGTGCTGGGGGAGTTGTTTAAAGTAGTGAAAAGCATAATTTTGTAGTAAGAATCAAGGGAATTAGTCTGCTTTTCTCTTATTGTTGTCAATGGCAGCTTCTTTTATCCAAAGAGATTAGAATATGCTCTTAAGTGCCTGCAAAGCTCTGGAATGTGTGGTTCACAGCAGTATTAAGACCTGACCTATAATTACAAATAGACGTGGCACTAGTAATTTATTTGGTAAGCTTCTGAAATGCTGACTGTTTCATTCCTTCTTATAGATTGAATTTAGGTTGTACAAAAGCAAGCAAAGCAGGAGGTCATGATTTCCCCCCACCTCCCCTTCCCCCAAGAACTCAAACAAAGCATGTTATTTCTGGATGTAGTCTTGCATCTGAATGTTTTCTTTCCTTCAGAATCCATGGCACCGAAGCATCCATGGCTCTGTCTAACCCAGGCTGAAGCTGGTCAGTTGATTCTTACATGATACTCTCAGTGACAAGGGTTGTCCACTTTATAACACTGGTCTCTGCAGATAAAGCAAGACATCAACAAGGAGTGTTTACAGTGATTAGGAATAGCTTATAGACACCGCCTTGCTGTAGAAACTTTATTCTAGAGAGCCTTGCCATCTTTACAAGCATCAGAAAAGTCCAGACACTTCGTTGCTTTCCCTGTGCTAAGTGAAAAGACTTTGGCAGAGACTAGTCATCAGAAAATGGAGGCCTTCATGTTTACAGTTCATTTGATAATACTTGTTCCATCTCCCATGTAAGACTGAAATGTACCCATCACCTATGACCAGAGGAGTAGCCCTCAAAATATGGCTTAAAGAGTGAAACTGTGAATTCTGTCTTATACAGACGAACTAGTGACTGATTTTGTTGATACTGTCTTATGTCAGCTCTTCAATTTTTTAAAAGAAACCAAATTTTCGGTAGTATATCAGATATTAAGAGGTGAAATCCACTGTTATTTTCATCCCATATGTTGACCTACTTACTTCAGCAATGACATATTCCAAACTGGAACATCTGAAATTAAGTATTACAGCAAAAGAAGAAAACTAAGCTAACAGTGCAGCCCTGTGTCAAGAAAGCATAATTTTAGAATTTCAAGTTTAAGAGTTAGATAAGAATTATTAATGGCAGTTGTAAACAATGAAGGGAATTATTTCAGGATCGACATTTTGGAAAGAGTCACTAATAGCTGGATCACCTTTCTGCCACTTCCTTCTTCATGGTCCTCATAATTAATGAAAGTATATTAGTTGAAACTCTGACTCCAAAATAATTTTGCTTTTAACATAAAAAATTATCTTTAATGAATATTATGACAGGAAACATGGTAGTCAAACTGCATGACATGTTTTAAATAGTGCTTACTGTAAAGTAAGTGTTGTGATGCTGTATGCTAAAGGTAGCAGCTGGAAATGGAAGATGTTCCTAACACTTGCTGGAGAGAAAGCTGCAAGTGTGTCTTCCTGCACAGGTGCAAGCCCCACTGCCTGTGCCCCAACAAGCAGATGGTGAAAGGCCTGTTCCCAGCTGGAAGTGATTTCAGTAGTGTTCCTCAAGGGCTGCATTTCTGTACGGCCTGATGAGAGTGCTGCAGCAAGCCCACTGCAAAGCCAAGGCATTGGAGCTTCAGCCAGCCCATAGCAGCCTTTCACGCAGGCACGCTCTCAAACTCAGAAACTGAGTTCTAATTTTGCCATGCTTTTTGATATATTTAAGAAATTGCAACTAATTCCATCAGATTTCCCCACGTATGGTTTTAAATGGGAAATTAACAGCAACAAAAAAGAGTTAAGTTTGATAGTTATTTGTTATAAATAAATAATGGAGAGTATCCAGCTGCAGCAGATGACAAAATTCATCATCTTTTCTTCATGGATATAAAGATGGTAGCATGACAATCTTTACAGGAAAAAAATCACTTTAAATTTGCAGTTGTAAATGAGGAAGTAACACAAGAGATATAACTTAGGAAGAAAACTTGTTGAAAACTCCTAGAAGACAAAATATTTTGGTTCTGATATATGGAAGAGCTTTACCCATTCTAGTTACAGGTAGGAAACAAAGCTAGGTGACAGAAAAAGAACAATCTCCATGTTTCAGCTAAGACTTATTCCTCATGCCAAAGGGTAGCACACAAACAGCAATGTGGATATTTTTATCTCCATACTGTCCAACCTTGGTTTGAGTTCTTCTATAATGCATTTCTAATTTGGTATCTTTTCCTTCATTTTTCTGCCCATTTTGCCTGTGGCCTGCTTACTTTGACTGGTTACATCTTCACTCTTCTCTACTATCCTTTGCACAGGGAGCCCTTCTTCTCTAGTCTATAGTAACCTAGTTGTTACTGCTTTCTCCATGGATTTCTCACTTTGAATTAAGTTTCACCAAGAATACAGTGAAAGATACAATGACTGACTTTTTGAACTATGTTGCTGGATATTTATACTTTCAGAAAAGGTGAATGCAAAGGACAGGTGAACTTTGCATGGTATTTTCATGGTGTTTTTGTTTTCCAGAGGCATACCAGTTTGCTGCGATTGTTACAGCTGACCAGAAAGTATGAAAATTCTGTGCTTGCAATCCTTTAATACACTGAGGCATATTAATATTTCCAAAGGGAAGCTAGGGGAGCAAGTAAATAGGTTCCCTTTTCCTGTTTCTAGTCACTTCCAATAACAACATGTGAAATCATTAGGGTCTTCAAACATTTCAGCTCATCATAGAGTACAGGTGCTTGCATTTGATCTTCTTATGTAAAAGCAAAAATCATTACAGTAAAGATTGGTCTGATGTACTGTCCTTTATTTGCCATGAAAATTCCTTGTTAAAGTGAATTAATGTACTTGCATGTTCAAACATGAGCCGATCTAACTCCTGCCCTACATTTTACGCTGTTAGTTCCCTTGACTGAAAATCTTATGTGATAACCTTTTAATGAATTAGACTTCAAGGATTATAACTGAGAAAAACATGGACTTATAAAGGTGTTCTTTCACGCGTAAGGAGAAAGGTTTATCCAGCTTAATCCTCTCTTTGCACAGTTTATACTATTACCATGGCATGGGTCCCTATTACTTCTGTAGTTAAAAATTGGTCAGCATTTCTCCAACACTGGTCTCATTGAACAGCACCCACCTATTCTTCTACCCCTCTTAAATTTCATAAAGATATGTGTTTTAAATTATTTGCTTTGACTTAACAAGTTCCTTAGATATGTATACCTCTGGTTGTGTGGGATTGTACACTGCTTTTTGCAGATTGAAAATATGCCATAACATCAAAAACATGAAAAAAATAAAACCAAAACAAACCCAACAACAAATCCACCACAAAACCCAGAAAAACAGTGGTGATGAACTTATCCCTTGGTTTTTAATAATGACACATTGGTGGAATAAATAAGTGTGTATTCCCACCAACTATCTGCATTTTTTTGTCTTTCTACATAATTTCCTCCATAAATCTGAAAGAAAATAAATGACTCTAAGCTTATTCCACTCTGAAAAAGGGCATTGTTTTTAAGATTGCCTGGATAACAGAACTGAGAGACCTGATACTACTGGACTTAGCTGAAATCTAACCCCATTAGTACAAACCTGAATGTATCTTATTTTAAACAGTGGCAACAGCCTAATTGGAGAAGTATATAACTATACCTAATAAATTTTTTTTTATTTTTAGCAGGTTCTGTACTCTAAATCCCTCAAAAAGAGCTGAAGTTTATGGGTCTGTTTCACACTTCTTGTTACAATGCAAGATGTAACCAAAAGTATGTATTCTATTACCAGCTGTTAAAACCAGGTGGGGCATCTCTTCCAGAACCCATCCTCCCTCCAGGGGATATCTTCTGTTAATGGGCCATTGAGTCTCACTGCATGACTGACAAAATTACAGCATTCCATTGGGAGATGCTCCACCCAGGGGGAGGAGCCAAGCATTCCTACCTGGATATAGTTTGAGACTCGGAACACCACAGGGAGCCTTTCTCTGCTGCATTCCCAGAGGAGAGACCAGACCAATCTACCCCAACAGACCTTGAGAGGAAAAATACACCCTTGTACAGGATCACTGCTTCAACAAAGCCACATCTGTCACTGCAGCCACCATTTAATCCGACTTCT
>VWYI01028248.1:0-11490 GCA_013399455.1 Anthoscopus minutus
GCACTGTAACATCACCCTAGGACACCCACAAAGCCCAATAAGAAGAAATTCCAAGCAAATGTATGAGACGGGGTAAATCTTGTCATATCAGCCTAAATGAAATAGCAGTCACTTATTCAGGAGGGGTAATATTAAATCCTTGCTGTGGTAAATGCAGACTTTGAAGCAAAAGCTCTGCAGCTTAGTGGAGATCTGTAGAGTCATTGGTAAAACCTTGCTCTTCCTACTGTCCCTAACAATATTTTTGTGACATTATCCTTAGTATAGCAGAGATGTTGGTGTCTGACCAGTTTATGTTTTCCGTAAGCATTTTTTTTGCACTGTGCTGAAAGATTATGGAAAGGGAAGAAGCAGAACATCAATTGAGGCTCAGCAGTCAGACAAGAGGAATCAGTATGGGAGTCTGATTTAATTTAGTTTTCACAGGCAGTAACTTCTATGCAGTTTTGTAGCTCAAGTCTTCCCATGGGCATTATTTGTTAGGTCCTTCAATGCTTTTGTTCACTCCAGCTTTATGTTTTAGCAGTTGCTGACCTGAAGATGCTCCTGATGCACAGCAGCATAGGCATCCAATTCCAGTCCTTCCAGTCTCAACTGGAAGTGCTCCATGGGAAGAAATACACAGCTATCTACCAGCAAACAGAGCAGTGGTTTCTGTCTCACACTTGCTGGGTCTATGTTGTTGCCTCATAAAAGCCAGATCCATTTCTTCCTCTTACTCAGACCTTCCTTTTGATTAACAGAATTTCCCTGTTCAATCATGAACTGGTTAATTAAAAAAAATATCTGCTAGAATTGCCCAACCTCCTCAGAGTTACAAGAAGTGTAACACATTCTAAAAAGGATTTATTTAGGTCTTAATTTATCTTGCCCATTCTTTGACACAAAAAAGTCTGGTGGCTTGGGAAAACATATTTGCATTATCACATCCCCACTGGCAAACAAGACTCTATAGGCTCTACTGTGGCTTCCACATTCTCCATAAAAAAAGCTCTCCTAGCCTGACTCAATTTACTCTGTGTGTCAGCCAGTCAGGATATATATTTGACAAAGAACAAAAGCAATGTCATGTACTCCATTCACAGAGTCACAAGAAAGTGCAAGGGCAACCCTGACAGAATCATCATCACCTCTGTGTCAGAGATCAGCAAAGATGAAAATGTAACTTGGGCTAGAAGAAGTCTGAAGTTTTCAAAGGTCACTTAGAATCATCCTGTTCATTTTCAAGGGTTCAGGTAATGGCCAGATCTGCCTGGCATATGAAATCCACATTGTAAAGTAAAGAGTGTGACATCCATCCAAACCCACCTGCCTTTTGTTTTTAGGATGCTTTTTGCTGATGATCCCTGTAAAGCACTGAAAAATCTGAAACCTAAAAATATTTGGAGTTACATCCTTGCCTAGCACTAACCAACACAGCCTCACGCTTGTTCAAATTGCCTGAAGGTAGAATCATGGAATGGTTTGGGTTGGAAGGTACATTTAAAGATTCTCTATGCTTGCTATCTAAAGATGAGCAAGATCTAGCCTTGCAAATATTTATGTGCCTTCCAAATACCCAAAGCCTTACACATTGCATTCAGGTTTAATCTGAAACATTTAATCATATTTACTCTGAAATCTAATAAACCACCCCTCAGATGTAAACTAGCAAACAGTTAAAGTAGAAAAAAAACCTGTGGGACTTCTAGTTTGTTCTAAACGTGTAACTGATGACCAACCCAAAACATACAATACAAATTTCTCCACAACACCATCTTGCTATGGAACAAAGGACACTGAAGTGCTCCGCAATTTGGCTGGCTTTTCACGCTTTCCCTATTCTTCTAGAGAAATCTTAAGCCATGAAATTTCTTTTTTGTTAACACAAAGACATGGTAATGTCAAGCATTCATGATCATAAGCATGGAAAATTGATGAAATTACAGTGTGTTCAGGAAAATAATATGGTGATGAGAGAAAGAATCTCTGCTTGTATCTGTGTCCTGGTGGCAGCTTTTTGAAGAGGTGAACATTTTTTCCTCCCTCTGCAAAACATCTCTGTGCATGAATACATCAAATAGATGCCCAGGGAGAAAGGTCAAAGGGAAATAGTCACACAAATAATTAAGATATGAAGAGTCAGTGTATTAGGTTCATTAATGCTTTCTACTGTCTTATTCAGTTGAGGTGCACCTTTCAACCTGACACAGAAGAGCATCTGCAAGGCTCTATAAAAATGGAAAACAATAGAGCTGGGCTTCTTGCTGCCACAAAAGCAGGACAGGTAGAATGTGTACAAACAGGATATCCCTCTTCCAGAGTTCCTCACAACATAGCAAGGGCCATCTGGAAGCACCACCATATTCCACATATTCCACACATTCCCCATATTCTGGGCACTCCTGGTTTGTTCCTGCAGCTACAGTAGGATCTTCACACACCTTGCTCCCACAGAGTGGCCAGGTGAATAAATAAATGAATGAATACACCAGGCCCAACAGTAATATGTGACACTACCTTAGGCAGTTCTTGAAAGAATCAAGAATTAGTTGAAACATTATTTACATTAAGAATCCCAGGAGTAACATTAAACGGTAAAAATAAAACCAGAAGACAAGGAGGAAAAACCAAGTTAAATGAAACAAGAAGGCAAAATGAAAAGAATGAATAAAGGTGAACACTTCACTGTAAGAGTCTGCCAGGATCCCCTCAGACTGGGGAGAGCACTTGGTTAAGTCCCCAGTCCAGCTCTCCTATCAATGAAAGTTCTTCCCCATAAAGAGTGTTCCCCTAATTTGTGTGCCAGAGCCCTCTTCCTAGGGGCAGAGACTTCTCTGCTAAGGAGCAAAGCTCACAAGCCTTGTCCACTTCTGACCAGCACCTAGCTTTCATCATAGACCAGCAGTGTGGAAAGCTTGGTTAGAAATAGGAGTACTAGCCCCTCAAGGATGGGAGTGTTTTGCTAGAAAGACATCCATCATAATAACTTCAGACACTCACACAGACAGGATCTCCTCCTGTAGGGGTACCCCAGGAAAATGTCTTCTCTCCTCTTTTCTTTCCTAAGTTATTCTTTCCATTAAGGGCACACTCTGATTTTAAAAGAATGGTTGCAAAGAATCACAACCATGCTGAAAGCGTAAAATGAATCTAATTATTAACACAGTTTCTTCTAACTCAAATTAATCATGGCAGGAAATAATTCCAGCAATTTCTTTTAAATCCTAGTAATAATTTGTAGTCTCTTACAACTTTTCAGTCTTACATTAATTTCTAGACTTCAGATTTTCCACAACTTTTCCCTGGGCAGACAGAACACACTCATCTTTATGTGTCTTTTCTGTGCAGTAGGGGCACAAGTATTTAGGAAGGGGTCATACAGTCACAGACTCTCTCCCATGCCCTGGATAGCTCAGCTGCATCTACTGAAAACACAGTCTGAGGCAAACCTGCAACATTTGCCTCCTCTTTGGGGTTCAAACACAAGACCTGATGTCACAGAAGCTCAAGCCCATATTCATTAAGGGGAAAAAAAATGTATTATTATATTTCCCCATGGTTCAGTTGCTGCAGGCTGATACAAACCTAAGCTCCAGTTTTGTTTTAAGGCAGCACTTGGTTAGCTGTGCTTCCAAGTTTGCTTCTCATTAAGTCTCTGAGCAGGGACCCTCCAACAAAAGCTCCCTGGCGCAGTTTTCATCTGTTCTCCAGAACCAGCCACCTGAGTCTGATGCATCCTAAGGCTTCCTTGGTAGGAATATTTTCCTGAGCTTCTTATATAAGGCAACATAGGGCTGATTTTCAGGCAGTTGCCATCATACTACTACTCTTTTAAAATCATATTCTCTTTTTAGTTGGAGTCACCTCTTAATGGTTTTCTGCACAGGTCTGAGGACCAAGACTTTTTTCTTATAATCTGAAATTCATGTATATTCAGAGGGCTACAGAAGCAGATGTACCTCACATATAAAGATCCTCCATAAGCTAGAGAGAAGCAGCACCACCACTCCAGATCCCAAATCTTACACAGCCTCTGCTCTTGGAGAAAGCAGGAGTGAAGCTTTGCCATGTGAGAGTTAAGCATTACCTCCCCCAGGCTGTAAGCAGCTCCCCAAAGCACAAGGCAAACGCCAAAGAGGGAGAAGTCCTATGCTACCCTCCCAGCACATGAGCTGAAGGCGAGGCAAGCTGCAGAAATGCTGCAGGAATTGCAGGTTGTGTTTTACACCCCCGATTTCTTCCTTAGCATCACTCTTTGTTGTGCTCATGCCCATGTTGCCCTCTCGTGGCTGTTCTGATGAAGAAGCACGCCCTACCTCAAACCGCTTAGGGCTGAGCTGTGATTGTAGATATATTTTTGGAAGTTTAAGAACAGCTTTTTACCCCTAAGAGTGATCCATTATAGCAAGAGTTTTTTTTATTTTGCTAATTCTACAAACATCCTTACATATTTCATAGAACCACAGAAGGTTCTATGGGGTTGGAAGGGACCTTAAAGATCACACAGCTCCACCTCCCCTGCCATGGACAAGGACCCCTTCCACTCTAAACCAGTTTGCCCAGAGCTTCATCCAACCTGGCCTTGGACACTTCCAGGGATGGGGCAGCCACAGCGTCTCTGGGCAATCTGTGCCAGGGCCTCACCACTCAGACAGGGAAGAATTTGTTTCGAATATCTCATCTAAATCCACTCTCCTTCACCTTAAAGCCATTTCCCCTTCCTGTCACTCTATGTCCTTGTCCAAAGCCCCTCTTCCTCTCCTCATCCCAGCCCTCATCTGCTTCCACACACCCACATACACAGCACCATCACCTTTACATTATACAGCACATTAGGCACGTTTACATTGATTTTGCTGTTTTGCTCCACTGCTTTATTTAGGCATGAAAGTTCAAAACCACCAATGAATTTCCTTAGATCGAGTGCAAGCAAGAGAAGGCCCACAAGTTCTCAAATGAAGTTCTTCTTTGCTTTACAAGGGAAGCCATGGAAAGCATTGTCAGACCGGACACCCTTCAGAAGTAAGAACTGATCTGTAAGGGCACCACCAGCAAACAGCATTCAAGGGCTTCAGCATTTTTTGTCAGGCAGTGGCTGCTACTCTCCCTTGTCCCAAAAGCTATTCAAGCTCTCAAAGCTTCCTTTAATGCCCACTGATTTTTACCCACAATTAGCTGGTTTACCAAATACTCTAGAGACGAGTCTTAATCTTCTGGTGGGTTGGTGATTAAGGTAGCGTGAATAAGCCCTTATAATCAGAAAGTGTTGTGTAAAAGAACACTTAATATACATGAGGCATAGATGCTGTATGCAAAATAAACTTTGTTTCAGCAACAAAAAGAGCATCAGGATGAGATGTTCAGGGGAGAAAAGAAAGGCAGTTTCATTTCTGAGAGGCATTAGTCCCTACTAAAGGCTATCTGAGTTAATTCAGGAAGACTGATAATTGCTACATACAGACAGAGTGCCAGAAAAAGCGGGATCCAAAAAAATATAAAAATGTCAGAATTGGACAAAACTCACTATCTATCCATTTTTTGTCCTGAGAATGCACTGAAAATATTTTGCCCAAACTATTTATAAAGCAGATGCTGTTGCGTTTCTCTGTGAACACAAAGAAAATAAATAAATAAGTTTTATAGATAAGAACAAACCTCCTGTGCTGTGTGACACTGACCAAGAAAAGAAAATGCATATAGAAAATAAGTATGAAAGCACATTAATTTACATTCCTACAAAAAACTAATAATGAAGAGAACCTTCATTTGCTAAGGCAATATTCAAGCTTCCTCTGCTGAAGCCACTAAGTAGGCATCATTTAAAATTTGATCTTGCCACTATTTTAAAGACTCAGGAAGTTAAATTGCAGAGTTTCCACTTCAAAATTTCCTTTTAAATATTTCTTCCTGTAAGCTTTGACATTTCTTAGAGCTCTTCTGCAAATGCATGGGACAACACAGAACAGACACCTGTGGGACAGAAATGGAATGAAGTCTCTTTGGTCTAGAAGGATGGCAGAGGAATTAGAAAATATTTCAATTCTTCCCACTTTATTTCAAAAGCAGCTGACAAATTTTTGTGGGGGAGAAAATTAATCTTGTCAATTGGCAGGGCATGATATATTCAAATGTTCATAATCACAAGTCCATGGCTTTTCCCAAACTCATTGTGACATAAAAGAGAACTTGTAACCACTCCCAAGCTTTCCTTTTTGATACAGACCTGATACTCTGTGAACCAATAGATGTTTTTCTTCACTGATTACTAATTTAAACTTGAAGTAAATCTACACCAAGAGTGACAAGTTTGGAGTGGAGCATATTACAGAACCAAGGGCCACCCAGTGACAAGAAACCATCCATAAACATGGAGTGCCTTGGTGAGCTCTTGGGTGACTACAGGATGATAACTCTACCCTAATAAATCATTCCAAGTAGACATATGGTCTTTCCACTTTTCTTAAGCATGAGAAGAAAATTGGTGAGTTTAGGGTGAGTATATGGTTGCCTTTCATATTTCATAGCATTGTTGTCATCATTATGGTAGCATTATTTTCTCTACTCCTCCCAAAACATATTAAATTTTATCTCAGTCTGAAACAATCAGTGGTGGATGAAACACTGGAGTATTCATAAAATACATAGGTCAGTCCTAAAAACATTGATAGGCACTGGACATGGAGTTTTGTTTCAGAAGCCAAAACTTTCCCCACAAGAGGAAACATTCCTTTCTCACATGCTCTGGCAAAACTTACTGTGCAGAACACTGCTGAGAAACTGCATGCAGTAGATTCATGAGGACTGGGAACCACCTTGAGAATTTTTGTCCCTCTGTCTTGCATTAAGTTGTCTGTGGTTGACACAACCCTGCAGCATTCACATTGATTTTGATTTAAGGCTGTCCTCAAAAACCAATTTAAACTTCATTATGACTAAACCTCTGCAGCAATTCAGCTGAACTATAGCAGAAACAATTTGTCACAGCAACAGCTGGAACAAGATGTGTTAGCAAGATGAATATCTTGTTCATACATACTGCAATGCTGATCAGCACTGGAGGGAAAAAAATCAGTCTTGATTTCAATATGTTTTAGGCAAGAAGAAATAGTAGTAATTTTATTCCAGTAAAGATGGATTAATGTATCTTATCAGATTTCTTAAGATAATCCCAGGCTAAGTAAAGCATAAATCTCCTGAGCCAAGTCAAGTCCATTTAATGATAATCAGGCAGATGTTATCCAAACATCCAAAAATCTCCATTGGGGGGGCATCTCTAACAGAAGCAGAGGAATTGGATTTCTCGAAGTACTCACTCTGAGTTAATTTTTAAAATTTCATATTTATTTTCTTGCAATTATTTAGTGCCTATTACCTATTGCCAAGCACTTTCCCTACATAATCTTAAAATTTCCCTGGGTCTTGATAGCCAAATGAGATTGTTCTCAGCCTGTGTGGCAGGCTTTTGAATTAAAATTTTGCACACCATGCTAAAGTAACTGTGGTTCTGCAGAAGCAGAGGCCAGAGCATGTATTTCACTTTATGGAAGTTAACATATACCTGTATTTGTCTCCAGGCATTAGCTAAGTCCAGAAACACACCAGTCTCTGCACTCAAAATGCACTCACTGAATTCCAAAAAAAGAAGAAAAGCCTCCAACATTTTTGGACTTGTACCAAACATCTTGTGGCCAAATCTGCATGAAAGTAAATTTTACCTGGTTTTAAATTTTGTTTTGAAACATTTGGTTTAGTTCTGAAATCCTTAAATTTTCTGTTTACTCCCTGCAATTACTACTCTTTGTTAGCTGCATTCTCACTATTTTTTAACTCGCTTAATTTATTTACTCTTTACTAATTAAGCTCACTAGTTATGTATATTCACCTTTGTTCTCTCACTTCTCCCCTCAGTGCAGCTGTGTTCCTGTCCAGCACAAACCTAAGGCTGGCCCAGGACATTACTTTCAGATGAGTTTCAAATCCTGTGAAATTTGAACTTGACTGGTATGGGAAATGTATAAGAGATACTTCTAGTTTTTGAAAGTTAACAGAGAATGCAGAAATGTAAGATGAAACCATTGCAACTTCTTGCCCTTGTCTCTGATGTGCAGGATAAGCAGAGGAATAGAAGAAGACATCTCCCTTTACAGCTAGATTTGTTATTAATTCTAGATTAATTCATTCAGTAGGATCCTCTTCATCTTCTTCATGTTCCTTCTGCCTTTTTCTCCATTCCTTTGCAACTCTCAAATACCCCAAACATAAAGAAGTCAATTAATATTATCTTGAACAAGTCACTCAGGTTTGTACACTAATTTTTAGACCTAAGTGATATATAGATATCTCTGTCCCATATAAATATCTGTAAAAAGTCACGTTTTGTGAAGCTAGAATTCCATTATTTCAGCAGCGTACAAAATCAATATTAAATGCCTTTCTATTAACTTTTCTGACTCACAGGTATCACAGCTCAAGGTTTTTTCCTTAGCATCCTTATCCTCCATCCTGCACCATTAATTTAGAAGGAGACAAATAACCAAGGCACCTGCCTTCAAACTTCATGTGCTTCAGTATATTACAATCACCAAAACTTTAAAATCAGTGCAAACACACACAGGCAGGCTTGCTCACGTTTTGCCTGCTAAGATTTCATGGGGAAGTTTTGCAAGTTTTCTGCAGAACACAAATTATCAGGCATTTAGCCCAACATTCCTGCTTTATGGCTGCTCCTCTAATCAGCTTTGCCAGTTGCATCCGTGCAGTAAGGATCTGATTCCCCTGGACTCACCATCCCCAGTCCCCTAAGCTGGAGAGGAGAGGGTGGGAGTGTGCCAGCACAGATTGTCTCAGTGGTAAAGATTTGTGGGAAGTAATCAGGATCAAAAGACATTTGCTTAAATTAGCTTTATTATTATTACATAAAGTCCAAGAAATCTTCACAAGGGAGAAAGTTTTCCTTGAAACGTTGAGCTTTAGGGGTATTCAGGCCCTAAAAATTTCCAAAATTCTCCTTATAATTGGTTTCAAAGTATATATGTCATTAGAAATCAGTGTATTTGACCAAAATTTTAAAAAACTAATAAAATAATAATATTTTTTTTTAAATTTCAAACTTTTTGCCCTTTTTGACAGAAATCATTCAATTTTGACCACCTGATGGGCCCTTGGGGTTAATTAGAAAATCCCCATCAAGAGCTCAGAGGCTAATATCAGCTGTCAAAATCCCACATTCCCCTCTTTCACCTCTTTCAAGTGCAAAACAACCTGTGTCTGAAGATGTGCCAGAGAATAAAAGGCCACACCACAACCACTGTGGGCTCTGACTTAGACCTATTCATGGCCTCACTACTATGAATACAGCAAAATCTCAAATGAAAGTTTTAATCTCCCTGCTGCATTCAATCCACAGAGAAAAGGGCTTCCCTTTTAACGATTTCCCCCCTTAAATCTTTTGTGCTGCTGTGCTCCTGAAAAAGCTGAGATTTTGCTCAGCCCCAGAGAGGGCTTTTGCCACAGAAAGCACTGTACCTAACCCCTTTGTGCTGACATAAGAGTAAAGGTCTGCTCAGACCAAAAGTAACTAATGCAAAAGGCCTTTAGAGGGTCTAAATACAAACTGAACAAGATCAGAGTTAAAAGTGCAGGCATCTGATCTCACCCTGCTGGCCTTCCCTGCTCCCTTCCCTCGTTCCCAAAGGTGTGTAGTAAATACAAAGAGGGAAAAACATTGAAAAAAAAAAATCAGATGTTCATATGCTGGAAGATGAAGACAGAAAAGTCCTGTTACCCTGTGTCCTCTGCACCTCTGCATCTCCCAATGAGATGAGAACTTTCTCATACATCCAGGTGAATAATCTGCACCAGAAAGGTGCAGACTTCTTGTTATCCCAGTGATCACCATCTCTCCCTGCAAACAGACCCCACCTGTAGGAAAGTCAGTAATAACAATTTTGCACTCAATTTTATGAATGAAGGAAAACAGCAAAGGCTGTGATTTCATTAATGGTTCGGCCATGTGCAGGCATATTAATGGTGTGAAATCAAAACCAGAAGGAGCAGTGAGGATCTTCAGATGTGCTGCTCCATCTTTTGGGGTTTGGGGACTTTTTCTGCCATTTTACCACAACACACACTTTTCATTCCATTTCGCTCAGAGCAGAAAATTTCTTCCCCAGTGCTCCTGGCCTCAGAGAGATCCACCCAGCCTCACCCTTTGTGCCCAGCCCCTCTCACCCACACAGAGATTTTCTGTCCTTCAGAGGGACTGTGCTTGCCCCCCTGTTTGTTATGTTTGTTTGTAGCTCATTTATGTTATCCGGTTGCCCTGGAAGGATATAAAAGCATACTTGGGGAGGAGAAAGGAAATTATGTTTAATTAATTAATATGTCCTTGGGCTTTTTTTTTTTATGCTAAATGTTTGGAAATAGCATCTCCTATTCATGTAGCAGTGAGTGGAACTGTGACTAGGAAGACAGACTACTGGCCAAGCAAGATTAGGGGTGTTTTAATTTAGTATTGCCCTACTTCAGATAGTAGCTCACCTCTTTTTAGAGAATGTTTTTGCAGATCAGAATTCTAAAAGTCTCAACAGGCTTTGTTAGGTTCTAAAGGTCCTAACAGACTTTTGTCCCCTGAGATTTGTGCTGTACTGAAGAGGATCACATTCTAAAGCTGCAGTGTGGACCTTTACACAATAAAGNCATTCTAAAGCAGTAGAGTGGACCTTTACACAATAAAGCTTACTAAAAAAGTGAGAAAAAATATTTAAAAAAATACCCCTCCTTACAGCTTCACCCATCAACCCATCTCCTTTCCTCACTATCTGCTGTTGATGCAAAATCATTAGATTTCCAATTGTATGTTATCATCATACTTTATTTTTATTAGAAATGCACCAAATACCTCCCACCCCCCCAATATTACATGGGTCCTCCTTCACTAGAAAGTTTGAATTTTCATGTTCTCTTTAGTGAATGAGATCCTATAATAATGGAATAAACAGTGTGGTGTTTTTCAGGTGAGCCAAGCACTAAGATCAGTGAATTGGTTTTGTTGGTTTGTTAGTGATATAATATATAACACACCATTTGCTTTTAAGGTCATACCAAAGTAATGTAAAAATTTTTATCACTGGGGCAAAATGAAAACAAACACCAGGTATAAATTACATTCTTGGGTTTTCTTTGGGAGAAGCTGACTGTGTTAAGCTGCTGAAATAGCACAGTATAATCATTCTGTGATGAAGCCACTAAGACAGGGTCATTTAATGTAAGAGTTATGGTGCAGCCATTTCCTACTGGTGGCCAAGGTATGTGCTTCATACCCAAATACAGTCACTGCAAAATATTTTTAATAGAAAATTAATCAGTAGAAAATGCTGTTGTGTTCTATATGACAATAAAATCGTTTTTGTCTTCCTTTTGCCTTTACTAATACCAAAATAATAAAATATAACGAAATAATTATACCTCTAAGACTAACAATAAATAATACGAGAACTAATTACTACA
>VWYI01028249.1:0-12755 GCA_013399455.1 Anthoscopus minutus
ATTTGTCAGGTCTGCTTGTTTCCCCACTTTGCATTGAGATGCTTTTTGAGAATAATTTTACAACAGTTGATATTTTGGAGACAAATGTTACAACAATGAAGCCACAGAATTTGAAAATACAAAATCTTTAACTGTGAAGAGCACAGAGAACATGTGTTCAAGCCTAGAAGCAGACAGAGCCAAACATCACAACTTTTTTGATATATTCAGTCAATATATGACATGTAATTCATATCAGCATAACTCCTAGTGAAAATAGCTTGTGAACATTATAGTCACCATTATTAGGTGGGGAGCAATGTGTCCAGACTTCGAGGGTACATCACTCTCACACTCTTCTAATGAAAGAACTGCCATTAGCTTTTAGAGCTAATGGGTCCATTTTATCTATTTATTTTATACCTACATTAAAATACATTCTTCTATAGCATTATGTGCCTTTATAAAAAAATGTAACAATATAACTCTAATATTACTTTAATTGCCCTTTCTGAAATACCATACACAGTAACTTATGGAAGTTAGAACATACTTATATAAAGTTCACTTTTCACACACAATTATAAATTTCAATGCATCTCCAGCAGGCTCTTTTATTAGGAAACTGATTTTTAAACAGGTATTTCTTTCTCCTTTATTTAATTCCTTTATTAATAACTCCTGAAATAGAAAACCTGAAACACCAGAAAACAAGTAAGAGCACACTGTCCTGATCACAGGCATGGTCAAAGAGCCAAATCCATCCCTGCAACCCTAATCTTGTACTAGTAAATGCTGCTCCACCCTTGCCTGTGTGCTTTCAGAACTTGAGGATGTCTGAGAGGGCTGGTTTGGCACAGCAGTCACAAAAGGCATCTGCATCTCATTTATAGTCAAACTTCACACACCCCCTTCACTTCTTGTACACTACACTCAGCCTCAGCAGGGCACCACATGAAAACAAAAACAGCTAGTAAACAGAATGCAGGGGACAGGTGCAATTACTCCACTCTTAACACAGAAAAACAAGGTAAAACTTTTAAACTTTGGCTGTTATTCCACAACATATTAGAGCCAAATCTGAACATTAAATCAAAAATCATGTGGCTCTGTAAGACGCAGTGTAAATTTATATTTGTTTTTGAAAAAATACGTTACCTGCCTTCACATAAAGCTTCCTTATGCAGATACCTGCCCGCATCATACTGTTTTTAGAGTTGACCAGCTACTCCTTGTCTTTCCACAGCTATCATAAGGGTAACTAATTCCTTCCAGTTTGAGAGAAATTTCTCTGTTTGCCCACAGGTGGATCTGAAATATTTGAACTACCAAATGATCAAGCAAAGATCTGCTGGTTTTGGAACAAGGAACTAAAAGGCAGCAGCAATTAAATCCTCTTTACCAGGGCCCACATATAGAAGACAAAATTCTGCCATGCTTCTGCCCACAGCCCTTAAAGAAAAGTATGAGAAAGGCACCATCTTAAATCATTTCCATAGGACAAATGGAATAGGAATTTAACCTTCTTATCAGTGCGACTTTACATAGTAAAATTATCTCTTCTCCTCCCCCACCCCCAAGGACATTTTGGGCGCCTTCTGCTAATGATTCCTAGAACTATCTCAGATTTCCCGCCTCTTTTAAAAAACACTTAACTTTCCACTAAGCCTGTTTGTAAATCAAAAAGAGCAATATGCACCCTTCTAAAGCTTTGTGAAGATGAGAGAAAGTAACTTTTAAAGTCTATTTTACTTATTTTAAAAACAAGTGTGATTTTAACACCGAAACATTTTATAGAAGAAAGTAAAACAAAGATTATATTCAGAGTTCAGGTAAGCAATATTACAAAGTTTATTGTTTGAAAGTAAATATGAATCAGAATCTCAGCAAGTTTTTCTTACTCATTAAAGTGAGACTTTAAAAAAAAATTATAGCAATACCAAACCACAAAGATAACAAAAATTACTAGAGAAGTTTTCCACTTCATATTTTCATCAGCTGCTTAGGTTTTCCTCCAACTCCTGGCCTTTCTACGTTTCTAATACAAGCAAATAACAGAACCATTGCTTTCTCTTCTTTCCTGAAATATTACAGAGACTACTGTAAAAGACATATCCTTTTGAAATTTACTGAATACCTATGCTATGTAACAGATCAAGCCAGCTGCCCAGTAGGGCTAAGAGAAGGTGAATTCTCAGATCTAGAACACCAGTGTTCAAGATGAACAGAAATCTTTCTTTCCTTACAAAGAACGGAATAACAGCATTAACACAGTGAAAAATCACAGGTAAAATCCACAGTTACATGATCCTAAAGTAACAGCTTCTGCAGTCTGTAATATTTTACTTCATATTTGTCCTTTAAGATTTCACAGCAATGATTTTATTTAAAGTATTTATGGGATATTAAGCCGTCTTCCTAGATTTTGCTTGTATTATTTATAATTCTTCCAACTATTAAAAAGTTTCTTGCTGTCTATGTAAATTTGTAATTTATAAAACCTAAAGAAGGTATTACTAGTAACTAAGCTAATGAAAGAACACTATAAAGAAAAAGAGGCTTTAGACATTGGCAGTGAATAGCAGGCTGCCATTGACCACAAAGTATTTCAAACGGCATTTTCTCTTTCACTTGAGAAAGTGGAAACATTTCAAATGAAAAAGAAACTAAAAGGGCAAAATCCCACCCACGAGGCTATACAAAAGCTAAAGGAACACTAAAGTAACTTTTTTTACATTTTAAATATATATAAATCAAACAGCGAGACCATAAGGACACATTAAGGCAAATTTATCAACACATGCAATATTTTACTTTACATTACTGTGTAAGAAGACTAAAAAGAAATCCTCAAACATTAAATTTTACTGATATGAACACATTTTAGAATGGCTACAATTAACTTCAGCAACTTCATTAACACAAAGGTAAACTTGATATTTCATTTACAAATAAGACTCAGTATTAAAAAAAAATCAAACAACACATTTGACGATGTATATATCCTTNATCCTTTCTACATCATACACATGAAATGAAAAATATTTTAAAGAAAACACTTTGAAGAAAAAAGAATTAAACCATTATATTAAAAAAAGCTATTTTGGATCTCTGAGAATATTTCTATTAGATTCAATAAGATTTCTTATCCAAGCATGTTTGATGCCAACAGTACAAACACACACCCAACATCAAAGCAGTTAGCCAGGGGTAATAATGGTTTCATAATGTCTGAGACATTAATCAGAAATAGCAGGCAAAAGCATGACATTAAAACAATATTATTTTCTGACTTCATATTTTGTACCTTTACAAACTGTGCTGCCCGATGCAGTAACCACTGTATGCTTTCAGACACCTCACTTTCCACAAAAGGCCCAGACATCACCCTGGAATTCTCTCAAGTTGTCTGGGTCAAATATTTCTGATCTCCAGTCAAGACTGGGTCAATCTTTAAAAGGGCAGCAGCAAGATTAAGGCATATGTACTCAGGAAGAAACAGTGGCTTCCTGACACACAACATTCTCCTCAATGAAAACCAAAATTCAAACAAGTGCCTCAGCATAACAAGGAGGCATAGCAGTGCCATCATTCACATAAGAGACAATTTCAGCATCTTAATTACAGAAGTCACTAAACAAACAAAAACCTTTAGAAAATCAAATAATGGAATTACAAGTCATTCTTCAATACAATATTAACCCTTTCCACAATTTTTTCATAATCTTAGCCATGCACATGTGATTAAACAGCAGCTGCCTAACACTGAGCCTGCTTGCATCAGCTGGAAAAACATTTCCTGTGATTATGCCCAATACTGTTCTGGGATGATGCCAAACATGTGGCTTATGAATAATGTGTTCATTTTAGATGTACTTAGTTACTAAGGGCTGTTGTTAAAAAGAAAAAAAAAATTAAAATAACCCTTTCCTCAGAATAACTCATCTTTCTTTTCCAAGAACATAAAATATAATTCAGTTGTTAAACCGAAAAATGTCTGTAGTTTTACACCTCATCACCTTAACTTTTAAGTTCCCCACAGCAAGAGACAAACTATTGCAAATAACAGAAACTTTGAGATGTGCCTTACATGTGGAGATGTACTATAAGCAAATTCCAAGTTCAATGTATGTATCATGGATGTTCATTTAAACACTAGGCATAAGCCACAAATACAAGATGGGTATGGTGAAGGTGTCACTTTAGTTTTGCTTTCAGTTCGATAGGAGGCTCCCTGTGCCTCTGTTACAAACTGTGCCATCAACAGAGGTTGAAAACAACCTCAGAGGTTTCGTCTTACTCCGTTCCAGGCTTGTCACTAAAGGAAGAGATGTATGGAAGGTAAATAGGGATGTATGTGTTCAAAAGAAGGAAAGGAAGGATGAATAAAAACAGGTAAGTGAGAGAAAGAAACAACTTTGAGTTAAGGACAGCTAAGTAATACACATTGCATCTCTCTGAGGATGGCTGAGAGGACGTGGGATGCACTTCAGCAAATATAAGTGCTATAATAATACATGTATAATACATAGCTGCATAACTGCTGGGCTAAGAGCATGCTGGAGAACTTGTTCAGATGGCAGTAAAAAAATGCTTCTGTAACACACTCCTGTAGTGAACAGCAAGCACTGTTGGACAGGATAAGGATCAAGCCCCCAGTGTGAATTACTGGCCATTACGAGGTGTATTTCTGTGATGCTTTTAAAGCCTCACAGGGATGTATCCAAGCACTCAAATCACTTACCATATTTATAGACTACTAAAAAAATGCCTCAAAAACTGTATTATCCCCCAGTTCTAAATAACTGGATGCTTATTAGCCATTCAACACCATAATTATCCTTCATAACTAACACTGATTTCCTTCAAAATAGGGTTCCAAGAAGCCTCAAGGTGGGAACTGAATCATTTTGTATCTGGAGGATTCTCCCAAATGTTTTTGACGGAAACACTAAACATCCTTTTTCAGAGAAACCTAACCTATTTCAGAATTTAAAAAGGATCTCAAATGCAATAAAATAAAAGACTAAGCCAGGTACACTAATCCTTAAAACCCTGCCTGTACCCAAATCAAAACAGAGGTGGTATGAGTAGGATTGCTGTCTTGCTTCTTATTAACCACTAAGTCTTTCGGTTCCTTTACAGCAAAGTCATTAGCAATGTTCATACTAACTGCAAAGACAGGATGTCAGTTCTGAAGTATTTATCTTGCCAAACATCGAGATTCCTTCTCAAGGATTTCTTCAGTAATTAATTATGGCTAATAAAATCTTTACATCTTGCAGACAACACACAGTAGCTGTGTAAGCACAGTGCAGCTTACGCCAAGATTCACATTTAATCTTACAGAACAATTATTCTATGAAAGTACTGAAGCAGAATTTCTTATTTAGAGAGAATATTAAATTTTTTGTGTTATTTTATCAATAAAACTGGTCATAATAATGGTAATACTGGCAATCTGAAACAGAAAACCTGCATGTACCTAAACCACAGAATTTTTCAGAACAGAAATATGCAGAGTTTTAAACCAGTTAAGAAAGAAGCTGTAGATTCTACAGCCCTTCTAGTAAGAGACAAGAAAATTAATTTCATTGTCATGTACTAAAAGTATGGAAATGGCCTTCAAAAGAAGCACAGTCTCTGGCTAACTCTGGCTATCACTAAATGAAGTTTCCCAAACTATCAGCTATAAATAAAGTCATCCTATTTCCAGCAGCTTTTGAGTCAGACTTTTTACCAATGGTTGCAGTAAATAATACAGAAATATGCAGAAAATGACTCATTACCTAAAATAAGAAACAGATGTCATGGTCCACACAAATGCATCAATTTAATTAAAATAATGCAAGTGTATTGTGCAATTTTAAGTGCTTGCTATGTTTTGCAATATTTGAATTTATTGTGTTCATTTAATTTTTATATAATGTTTGTAGTATGTTCTAAAATAAGTTTTTTCTATTATTCAGTATGTTGTTTGATACCTGTCATGATTTTTGAGGAGGGAAGGAGTAAGAAAGTCATGACAAAATTTGCAGAAAACTCTCTAGTTAGTATCTTTCCAATAATACATAGCAACTGGAACCTGAAATCTGTGTATTTTATTCATAATTCTTCTAAAAAGTGTTTTAATTCTGAATACACTACACAACCCCTCAGTCTTTCTAACACTCCTCCTGAAAGAAGTATAGTATCTGTCAGCATACATAAAAACTTTTCCAAAGGTATGTCCATATTAACAAACCACTCATGGTCTAACAGTCCTTTTATCCTTACTAGATCCTTGTCACAGCACACCGAAGGTTCAGTCCAGCTCAGTGGTTAAAAAGTTACTAGTTTGCATTTCCTATCAGAAAAGCAGACAGAGCCACATTCTTAAGACAGCTCACTGACCTAATGTGGTCAAATATTGAAGTGTAGTGAAGATGCACAGAGTCCCAAAAATCAACCTATCAACACAAGCTTTTCAGTTCAAATCACACCAGCCTTTTGGGGATGCCTTCCCCTTCAGAACTTCTTCCTACTGCCTGGAGGCAATAGTACCTCCTCCCCCACAAAGAGAGTTGTAAAGAAAACCAAGGTTGTAACAGACACACAATAAGCTGTCCCAAGCCAGATCACTGTCTGCTTAAATATTACTTAAAATTGGTAGCATATAGGAGTGAAAAAAGTCAAAATTTCAGCCTAAAAATTTATGCAAAAAATTAATCCAAGGTCTGCCTTGCACTATAAGTATACTCCTACAGCCTGACAACATGCCTACTTCAAGGCAGAGGCTCTTCTACAAAGACAAAAAATAAGTTAATTAAAACTACATTGAAGCAACACTCAACTATTGTGTAGATACACGGTCACATAAATACTATTGAAGGCAGGATCCCTTGTCTTATCTTCAGAGCTCACATGCCACACAGGCACTTCAAACAGCACATCAGCTATTTGATGACTAGCAAGTAACAGCTTTCTTATTGATAATTTATCATTACTTCAGTTTAGAATTATAACCTAAAAAAAAGAGGTAGCACTGCAATGTTACAAGTGCAAATTAGAATCAAAACTAACAAATGCTGCTGATCCCTCCTAGGCTGTCTGTCTATAATGCTGGCTATATATGCAGGAGGATATTTTGAGAAAGATACCTGTGCACTTTCCTACAGTGAGGAAATCCCAAACTGTCTTTTCAAAGCTTGCAAATGTGTCTGCTTATTACATAAGAAAACGAGGAGAATATAAATTGAGGCATAATATTATTCTTGGCCGATATAATAAAAAGGAAAATAGCCCCATTACGTCTCTAGTGATTGGAGGAGGTTTAAACAGGATTTTTCCAGCTGTATGTTTTTTTTAAATGGCTGCATTTCTCAAGTCATAGTCATATTCTGTTGGAATGTATGTAAAATTTCTTAAAACATATTTTAGAAAATTATACTGTAAGCTAATACATACACATATATTACACAAGAATCTCCCACTGAACAGTTAAAAGCCTTTGAACAGTTATTATGTGTATTTAGCATGGCACACAGGCTACCTGTTCAGATTTATAGAATCAACTTTTAAAGATGCCTCAGAAACAAAAATGCTACCCTAATATGAAAATTATACAACCAAGTATTTTACTTATGTTCAGGTTTTGGAAGCAACACAGATGTGTACCATATGACGTTACGCTCAGCAGTACAAACTCTGGGAAAGAAGAAGCAAGGGCTGTGGGGAACAAAGACATATTCACAGTTATGGGGTTTGTCTTCCCAAGCAACTGTTAAATGTCTGCTATTTTCACCCCGAAGGGAGTGAGTGAGAGGCAGGGGGGGCATTTGGCTACTGGCTGGAGTCAACTCACCAGATAATAAATTAAGAAATAATAAATTTCTTTCAGGAAATGGAAGAGAGGACTTTCAGAGATCCTCTTTACTCTTCCCTAATCAAGGAGAGGACACATTAGAATAATGGAATCATTAAGGCTGGAAATACCCCCTGAATCATCAAGTCCAACCTTTAACCAAATACCATCACTAAAACGTATCATGAAGTGCCACATCTACTCATTTTTTGGACACTCGCTCCCCCTTAGAGCAGCAGCTAAGATTAATGTTGTCCTATTTCTTGAACAAATTAATCAGAATCCAGTTTCCAAACAGAAACTCACTAAGTGACACAGTTCAGCAGTCCTCACCAGTTTCAAAGAAAGGAGCAGCTGCTTAAAGGGCTGTCTGGCTTACAAAACATTTGAATGCAGGCAAGTAAATCACAACTGTACAAAGTCATCTCCTTATTCTCAGAACTTCTCAGAAGCCATTTACAACTGGAAAACTGAAATTTACTCCACAATTTACCTGACAAATGCTTCAATCACCAACCTATCATTCCACAATCATCTATTCTTGCTCTAAGACCTATTTATGTTTAAGATTCAGACCTGTAATATCAGTATATTTAGTCAATTTTTCAAGCCAAATATCCAACATGTCTTTGGGCAACCAAGAGTAACAGATGGCTCAGAGTAAACACATGCTTTCAACGAAATGACAGTAAAGTCTAGGGAAGCGTGTAACTTATACCCATAAGTTACACATACAATGAAAAGAGAGAGCCAGAAACTTTTTTATGCCTGAAATATCAACTTGGTAAAACATTCTGCACCTTCCTTTTAAAGTTATTTTCCTCTAGCACCCACTAGATTAAATGAGACAGAAAAAGAATCAGAGTTTTATTTCACATCTCAGAGCTGTGCCCAGCAACAGGTTGGCCAGCAAACTCTAGTCCACATGTTTATGTACTAAACAGAAACCACCAACTGCACTTTCTGCAATACTCAAATATTGCTACTGAAGCCTAACCCTTTCTTGGCTTCACTCCAGTCTAATGGATTTTCACTGAATTTACACAGTTGTGTACAACTTCAAGAAAAATATCTATATCTAGAATAAGCTCAAGAAACACCCAGCATAGTTATCTTTCACACCTCTGGTTAATTCAGTGTGCACCATTACCACAGAACAATAGGGTGCTGCTATTTCTTCGTTCTATCACATTTTCGGGTGTTTATGTAGTGTTGGGGTGGCTTGACCCTGGCCAGAAGCCACACTGCTGCCTGCTCACCCGCCCACAGTGGGACAGGGGAGAAAACAGGAAGAAGAGAAGATTATAAACTTACAGGGTTGAGATACAGACAGTTTAACAGAGGAAGAAAAGGAAAGACACCCCACAAGTGAAGGAAAGAAATGCTCACCACATCCTACAGAGTGACCAACGCTACAAGCTCCAAAAACTGATCTCCAAAACCAGACATCGTGAAAGCAAAAATCCCACCCTTTCTTCTTCCTCTACCTCTGTTTTTATTTCTGAGCATGACAACACGCAGTACAGCACATCCTACTGGCCACTTTGGGTCTATTGTCTAAGCAGTGTCCCTACACAGCCTCTTGCCCACTCCCTTGCCTACTTGCTGGGCATGGAGGGTGGAAGAAAGCTTTGATATTGTGCAGGCCAGAAACAGCCAGAAACAACCAAAATAGCTGTGCTATCAACATTGTTTCAGCCACAAATCTCAAGCACTTCAACTGTGATGGAAGTTAACTCCTAAACCTGGTATAGGAATTTGCTCACACTGGCATTGTGCAAACAGAGGCAATCAAATTCCTCAGAGATGAGCACAAAGAATGCCCTGACTGTGCATCCCCTAACGGGTTGTGCATCCCCTAACGGGCTGTGCTTGCAGTGAACACAAAATTGCTCCTTTCTGTGATGTGATGAGGTATTGAAAAAGCAAGAAGGGCTAAATACACAGTGACTGACTACTGCATATAATGTAAGAATAAGGAGGTACATGACAAAATGTAATAGTTTAAGGCAAGAATAATACCAAGTAGAATGTCTTTCCTACAAAGAACATAATTGCATTGCCACAAGATACCAAAAATACTAAAAGTTCAGGTATGCCTAGATGAATTAATGGATATCAAATACCTTGGTAGCCTCTCAACTCAACAGTTTAGAAGAAGATAATCAGTTATTTAAATCACGGACTACTAAAAGATAATATGAAAGTGAAGGTATAATTGGATTTGTCCTCCCTTTTTTTTAGTCATCTAAGTACCTCCTACTGACTGCTACAGGAGAGAGACACTAGAGAAACATTTTCCTTGAAAACACAGCTACAGGGGTAATGACAACAGATTCTGAGGATTACAATTTGGGATTTAGGAGTCTAATGTCTCTCAATCTGTTTCTGGGTCCTACCCGTGTTCCCTCCTCTTTTTAGTTCCGAATCAGCTGTCATATTTCTAACAAACATCCAGCTACACATTATAGGTCATTTGTTGGGTAAGTTGGGTATGAACTTACCCATGTCATTGGGTAAGTTCATCTGAACTAGAGAGTAGATTTTGGTCTCAGTTCTCTCTTCAAACATTAAAGTGTAATTCAGTTTAAGAAAATGTGTAGGCTAGAAAGTGCTCAACACCAACTTCAACAATTGTTACTACAGACAATTTACCAAGAAAACAGTAAGCTGTTATTTGGAGTAATGAGGACTTCAATTTTCTATGTAGAAATTTTGTAGGAGGGAAAAAAGAAACCTGTTCAGAACACAAAACGCCCATATGAGCTAGAACTAATCCCACCTTTAACGGCTTCTGAATAAACTTTATAACTAATCAGTGAAAGACAACATGTGTCTTTCCTTCCCCCAACCACCTCCACACCCCATTAGCAGTTCCTGAAATTATGTAACAGAAGGGGAATAAAAAATGCAAGAATAACAGGGACCAGCCTGAGCCCAGTGCAGTATTTATAAAGGATAACTTTTTCAGAGAAAGCACTGTAGGTCAACAGGACCTGCAGAAATATACATCAGACTTTTATGAAGGATGAGTTTTCTATTAACTATGCAAAAAAATCCTTCTAAACTATAAATTTTCTTCCTGATAACAGAACTAACACTACAAAATAAAAAGCTGAAAATTATACTGAGAACCAAGGGACTGCAACTACTTTAGAGGCCAAAATACAATCATCTTGATCATATAATCACAGAATAGGTAAGGCTGAAAGGGACCACAGTGGATCATATGGCTCAGCCTCTGCTCAAGCAGGCCCACACTGGAGCACAAGGCAGAGTGAAGACAGTTCCTGAGTATCTCCAGTGAAGGAGACACCACAACATCTCAGGGCAGCTTTTTCCACTGCTCAGTTATCTACACAGTGAAGTTCTTCCTCATGTACAGGCAGAACTTCCTATGCATGAACATCTCTCTACTGCCTCTTGTCCTAGTGCTTGGCACCACCAAGAAGAGCCTTGATCCGTCCTCTTCACACCTCAGACAGTTATATACATTTATGAAGTCTCCTCACACTTGTCTCTTCTTGAGGTTGAACAGTCCCAACTCTCACAGTCACTCTTCGTAAGAGATGTTTCAGTCCTTTAATCATCTTCATAGCCCTCCACCAGACCTGCTCCAGGAGCTTCAGGTTTAGCTTCAACACAAGTTCTGTAAACAGAACTGTCAGAATAAAACATTGACAATTTCTTGCCTTCTCTCTGATTCAGGGGAAGGTGTGACCTAACCTCTTCCAAAGTTCATAGTAGCTTTTAGAGAAAACTGAGATCTAACATGTAAACTGGTTTGTTTATACAATGCATAAAGGCCCTAGCTGGGAGTTGGTCTGTATTCCCACATAAAAGTGATGGGAGTTCCTCCAAATATCTACACATATAATTCCAAGATGATGCAAGTTTACTCTCCTCTTGCCAGAAGCAAGTCAGACCCAAAGGAAATCTCTTTAGTACAGCATCTGCTGAAAACCAGTATATTTAATTAGACTCACCATCTCACTGTTATCATCAATGCCATCTTTAGATGAAGGACAGTTTGCATCTGACCTGATGGCTGGTTTGGTTTTCTTCCTCCTAAAACTTTAGCCCTGCAACCTACCATATGGACGTACATAACCCTGGCTGCACTGTCTCTGAAACTTCCAATGTTTTTCTAGTCATTGGCCAGACTCAAGTCTATCCTCTGGAAACTAACTAAACGCAACTACTAGATTTCTTCTCTGCAGAAATTATGTTTTACTGGTTTCACTTCAACAGTACTCCTTTACAGCCAATTGTTTAGAAAGCCGTAAGACTTAAAGGGTCTACACCAATGTTAGCATTTTTAAAACCATAACAAAACCTACATTCAGAACTCATAAAAGGTTTTAAGCAAAGGTATTATTTGAATTCCAACATGATATACACTCCTGAAACACCTAAAGTGCAAGGCTTAGTACGCTACAAGCCTGTCATGTGTTTTATAAGCAAAGCTGTCAGTTTACCACTACCAACCAAAATGAAGTAGTACCCGAAAGGGAAAAACACTCTATGTGACCACATGCTTTTTTCGTTCTTTCATTTCTCGTTCTCTATATTTATTAATACCAGCAGTAAATACTGAAAGTCACTTGATCAGTCCCGTCAGTGCCGTTCCGACAAGCAAAGCCCAGCAAGCGCACGAAAGGAGCACACGGCACCCGGGCCTCCAGGAGCGGCCTTGCATCACCCGCCGCGGTGCGCGCCAGGGCTGGGGCACGGTGAGCATTCCGCCAGCCCCGGCCCCGCTGCCAGCCCTGGGCACGCTGCTCGCCCTGCCCGCCAGAGGCAACGCGTGGCACGGGCCAGCGGCCCGGCTGCCTCCGAACGCCGCGCTCTGCCAACAGCACAGCGACGCCCCTGCCCCGGGGGCTGCGGGCAGAGACCGGCGCAGCGGCGGCGGGACGCCCCCCCGCGCCAG
>VWYI01028251.1:0-23543 GCA_013399455.1 Anthoscopus minutus
GGTGCTGTGACCACTGCCCTGGGGAGACTCAAGAGCAATACAGCAGTGCAGAGCATTTAAAAGGGCCAAGAAAAATATCACTGTCATTTATTTTATGTGTTTATATACATATATACATATTATTATATATGTAGAAACTAATGAACAACTACACAAGCTTAAAACACCCCATTTTTCATTTTCATATTTAATTTTATATGGGAGAATATACCTATTTACGGTGTTAAGTGATAACAGAAACAGTTTATTAAAAGTCACCTATAATCCTTCTTCACATATAAGCCATTTCTCTGATCAACAATATGGATTTTAACCACAGGATGAGATACCAAGTGATCAATTTTAAGTCGATCCGACCGATGGATATAAACTCCCAAAACAAGATCATCACCAAAACTAAATTTAGACTGAGTTGAAATTTCTGAATTCTTCATTTCGTCATCATTTTCTGCAGCAACTTCCATGGTTTCTTCTAGAAATTGGAGCAAAATAAACAAACTGTCACTAATGGAACATAGTAATTTCTGTAATTTTCAACTCAAAATTACTTATAGTAAATGAATTTTCAAGATTTTAGATTGATTAATCAAATAAACATCCTCACATAAAAGCCTCAGAATTGGAAGAACAGAGGTACAACTGAGTAATTTAAGTAACCCCAACAGCTCAATCATTTCTGTGTTACTACTATTTGGACAAATGTATCTGTAAAAGCACAAAAAAAAGCACAAAAAAAAGCACAGCAAAGTAGTACAGTATTATAACATTTTGTTGGCAGACCTTTCCTGGTTTTCTTCTTAACCTTCTTGGCTTTAGGTTTCTGTTTATCCATGCTTTCCTCCAGTTTCTGTCCTTCCGATGTAAATAGTCTTTGAGGCGACTGAGTTTCATCGCCACCTTCTTCTGGATGATGACGCTGCAGCTCAGAAAGGGACATTGCACTGCAAGGTAATGGATCACTGTCAGCAAGGTAACTTTTTGCCTGCTTCACATCTACAACTACTCATTGCACTTATTAATCACTTGAAATTCTGCAACTCATCATCTGTGTGTCTTGAAAATGTAACAGCTCCCAGCTCTATTAGTGTCTTGCCTTTTTCAGTGCTCTCTCCCCTTCCTTTCCCCCTAATTTCCAGACAATTGCAGAACCATTTATGTGAAGAGTTAAACAAATACTCTTTTGCCAGATCAGGGCCATCACTGATCATTAAAAAAAAGAAAAATCACAAAAAAATGATAAAACTATCTTAAGTTAGTTAAGAGTTAGTTAACAGTAAAAAAACAACAAATCAATGAAGAATATTTAAAAAGAAAAGTTAAAAAGAATCTATGTGCTAAATATTAATCACAACAGGCTTTTAAGAAAGGATTTAGTGCTATTTTTTTCATAACAGAATCATCCAGTTAATCACTTAGAAAATATGAACAATTTATCAGAAAGCTGATACCCATCTTAAAATGAAACATTTTGTTTAAGATTCACAGACACACCCTGTACAGTTTGCTGTGTTACCTTGTTTCAGCTTCACTTAAAACTGCTTGTTCTTTCTTCTTCTTCTTCTTCTTTTTGCCTGCTTCATTATTCAATGCAACTTCATGCCTTTGAACCGTGGAGGTAGATTCAGACATCTGTTCTTTAAGTTTCTTTCTCATTTTCTTTTTAATTGCATTTGCCTCTTCCTCAGCCACATGCAGCTGATAGGCTTGAATTAGCTGCTCTTCCTCTTCTAATTCAGTCACATTTCTCACTTCAGTCAAGGAATTTTTGATCTTTCTATCACCTTCTTGATGAGGTACATCTGTTTGTGATTTACTTTTTGTTTTCTTCTTTGGAAAATCATTAGTCTTTTCTTCAAAACTCCTCAATTTAGCTTCATATAAATCTTCCTCCTCATTAAATTGTTCTTGTAACAGTGATTTCTTTTTCTTCCTGATCGACTTTGGCTGCTTGTTCTCTTCTCCACTAACAACATCATTGTTTATTTTCTTTGCAATTGATGCTTTCTCTCTCAATTTATTTTTTGTAAATCTTGGGCTCTCTTCTTCAGGATTATATGTGTTGTTTATAGTTGCTTCATCATTCACACTTTCCTTAGACAGATCAATATTATTTCTAAAGGTATCAAGCTAAAAAAAAAAGAACATAAAAAATATTTGTACTAAAATTCATGTTCCAAGGATAAACACTGCACTTCATGTTATTCTTTCATCAAAAGTACTCAAAGTAAAATTAAATCAAAGATTTAGTTATTTTGTTGTTTCATTTTGACAAGTGAGAAATTGAAAGTCAACAGAAAATTCACACTAAAAACATTTGGTATTTGAGCACCTCATCCTCAATGTTACACTATGTTTTCATATGACTTCTACATATATCCAGGAATAAAAGGAAATCAATGAGTCAACTCCATAAATAAATACCAATGCTTTACACTGCGGAGGATAAGAAGACTTCATGCACCACAAAAACAAATATTTTTATCCACTGAAAATCCAAGTTAGAGACAGATTTCAGGTTCAGTTGTTTGTATACTTATACTGAAAGCTGCTTGTCATAACTCAGAAGTAAATTTCAACTAATGCATTTGTTTAAGCACTTCTCAATGGTTTTACAGAAAACACATTGTAAACTTGCCTGTCCTTCAATTTTCTATTTCTGGTTACTAAAGGTTATACTGATACTTCCTTGCCTCCTTGGATATGTTCAAGGTCACATTGGAAGGGGCTCCGAGCATCCTGATCTAGTTCAAGATGTTTCTGATTATGGCAGAGTGCTTGAGGTTAGATCACCTCTAGAGCGCCTTTTAATCCAAACTAAGATTCTATGATAATGCTAAAGAACACAGCAAGCAACTGAGGCCAAATTCTGTAAGGTCAACACAGAGATCTCTGTTTCTTGATGTAACTTCTGTAAAGTTACTGAGGTACATTTATTCAAGAATAACCTCCTTAAATAAATCCACGTGATGCAAAAACTGGCTTGAAATACTTACTAGAACTTGTTATTTATTATTGTCTACAAACAAAAAAGATCATATATACGTACAATCACTCAGGTTGGAAAAGACCTGTAAAATCATCAAGTCCAGCACCACTAAACCATATCCCCAAGTGCCACATCCACATGCCTTTTGAACAGTTCTAGGGATGTTAACTCCACCATTTCCTTGGGCAGCCAATGTGTGACTCTACTTTCAATAGAAAAGTTTTTCCTAATATCTAAACCTGCTCTGGTACAACTTGAGGTCATTCCCTTATAAATTAAAACAAACCACAGTCTCAAACTACAGCGAATTTCAGGAACATTAATAAATATTACAGGCAGCACAAAGCTGCTTCAAACATAAATTCCTCAGATAAATAGCCTGTATGATCTCAATTCAGTCCACCTTTCCAACATGCTGTAATTACATGACATAATTAAACAGAGAAGAAAGATGCAAAGAAGTTACAAAACAGTGAAGTAAAAGCCAAGAGGGTCATAAAAATCTTCAGATTAGGATTCTTGCAGTGGTGGGAATACTGGTATAGATTCCCTGAAACACAATACTGGGAGATATCATCTAAGAGCAATCTTCAATAAATATATAAACACTGAACTGAATCAGAGAAAGGATTTAGGCTAGAAAAGCAGCTCAGTAAGACAGACCTGTCTCTGGAGTAACTCCAGAGTTGCTGACCTGAACCTGACTTTCTCAGCTTAAAATATGGAACAAATAAGAAGGCTTTGTTTCAAAACGGCTCTGTGGCCACATTACACCAGAGCAGAGGAAGCACTGAAAACAGCCTTGCTTGCGCTACTGGCTCGAGAGGAGCAGGGGATGGGCACTGGCCAAGGTGCAAACACCCGGGCTCACATCACAATTAGTCAATCACAAGTCACACCACTGCCACTAGTGCCCCAGAGGTGATAGCAGGGACAACGCCTAAGGATCTTACACCTTTTCAAAAGGACTTTCAAATACGCATGAGTGGAAGCTGGCAATGCATAGAGAGTTTGTCATGGGTATTTGGAATCTTGTGTAACCTGATTTACAGAGGGACCTGAATTTCCGCCCACAATAATACAGGCACACCTTGAAAAATTAGGGATGGACACTGCCAGCCCACTGAAGCACTGATATGTACTGGTTGTAAAAGACCATTAACCTACAGCTGAATTGCTAATGAATGTGCTTGTGATGATGGCTTGTTGGGTGGGATGTTTAAGAAAATCTTAACGTACTAGGAAACCAATTTTACTGCCATTGCTTGTGTAAGACTATAAAATATAGACACTCAAAGCTAGAAGGACTTTAATTTATACATAAAATGGTGGGCTTGGAATTTTCCCATCAAATTCTAACAGAAAACATTGAAAAAATGCATGGATCAATCATATAGTCAACTATTATCAGTTCTCCTATTTTATGCACAAGAAACAAGGAGGTAAAATCCAGTGGAAATCTCAACAATTATTCAGAGCCTTTCGGCCTACAAACCAGACAAATCTGTTGCAGTCCTGCCTTGATCACAAAAACCCAAGTTACCAATGCTGGTCCATTCCAATATTGTAATCTGATCTGACTACAGTCTAAGAAAGAATTTTTTGTCTCCACAGAGGAATCTAACCTTTTCATCTGGTAGAAAATTTGTAAACATCCTCTTTCCAACCACAGAACTTAGACTGAATCAAATAAATTCAAGCACTTTCATGATGACTTTAGACAGATTAGTACCTGGAGATTGCCTGATCTGTGGCTTGCTTCATTCTTACAGGTTGTAGTAGGGGGAACAATTGCTAAGAAATAAATACGGTGACTGTCCTAGAAGGGATATTAGCAAATTCACTTTTGGACTGTGTCTCAGTTGCTTGTTTTTACCAGGATGCCTCTAGGCTTCACACACACTGCCCCAGTGGCTATTTACTGAACAGCAAAGCAGAACTTTCACTGGCCACAGCTGATGTGCATTTCCATCTCCATTACAAGCTCTTCATTCCTATCAGTTGTGGCTTCAAACTCATGCTGCCCTACAGACAGCAGCTTTTCCTCTTCCAAGCAGACTGCTTCCCTGCTGTCCAGGCAAGCTCTCCAGGCAAGAGGCACACAGAGCAGAGCAGGCATGCAGGCAGTCACTCCTCTTATCCTCACTTCTGTCATTTAAAACCACAGCAACCCCCTGCAGCTCCAGAACTCAGGTTTCAAAGAAACAGTGAAGGGAAAAAGTCTTATTAATCTTCAAGAAAGGCTAGAGCAAAGACAAAGGAAGGAAACAGACTGGAACGCTTCAAGTGGAAATAGGCTCTGAACCATGACCTGGTTTTGATCAAAGCTGGGAGATCCTTTATGACAAGTGTGTGACACAAAGCCAACCATCACTGACAAATTTCACATTATTTCAAGATATGTGAAACTGTACAGTTAAATCATATGAACTGAAGAAAATGGGAAGAAAACCAGCTAACCTCCTTCATCTACCTACTCTTCCACTGCCATGCACATTTATTTTTTACAGAGAAATGACTGTTTCTTTGCTGAAGCTTCCACAGAAATTTCTACTTGAATGCTACCAGCATAGAAAATACCAACCTGAGCTCCTGAAACTTTGCCACACTTTAAGGAAATACTCCAAATGGTCAGTAATAGGTTTCAATACAAGCTCTCGTCAAGTCCTTAATTTATGAGTGGTTTGACTTGTAATATTTATAGCTTCAACAAAGCCAGAAATTTCCTAAAAATGCTTCTTAATTTGCTTGAGTTTTGATTCAGGTCACTGTGATATTAGTATTCTACATCACTCCAAAACAGTAGTGTTTTACATCAGAGACCTCTGGAATGGAAATCAATTCTAAAACCAAAGCAAGCTTAAAATATGTATGAGTAATATGTAGTTGCATATGAACATACAATTATGTGTCCAAAAATACTTATATACTACAGAATTAAAAATTCACAATTCATAAAAAAGTGAACTTAACTGAGGAAGAATTAAGTCTTTTATTTACATATATTCCAGTAAATAAGGAAAAAAACACCTTCTAACTCTCTGTACTATTTTTAGACATCAAGTTGATTCTTTGTATAAACCAAATAGCATATACAGCAAAGAAAATAAATTTTTAAAAAGGCCATACAAAATTCAATTTCAAATTGTCAATCTAAGACCAAATATTTAACAATACTAAATTTAATGTATCTATTCTGAATATACTTAATATATATAACTACATGTAAAATTTATGATATTACATTAAATACCACTCATTTATATTAAATTATTAATGAAGAAACATTCATTTCCAGAATCTGATATGGACACAATTGTAAGAAAAAACACTGAAAATATAAAAGTTATCAGGAAGAAAATAAAAAACCAAAACATTTGTCTTCTAAACAATTTACTTCCTTTCCAAATTCCAAATCTTCTAAGTCAATAATCAGGCATATACAGAACAAGTTCACATTGAACTTTTATTCTCCTCTTCAGGAAAAATACTACAATGTGAACCATAACTCAGGGGGATTTTTGAGGCTCCTTTAGTGTCAGGTATGCCACAAACAAAAATATCATCTAACTATAAAGTCTGGGTGATAGAATCCTTCCTAAGATGCAAGTCACAAGCTAAGGTGAAAATATCTAAAAAGTCAACATGTGAACATGGAACCACTCAAGACACATACAGAAACTCACCGATTACTGAAATTAAAAAAAGAGTAGAAAATGGAATCACTAATTATTATCTCTTATATTATTACACTTTCTCATCAGCTCTCAATTCACAGCTGTATTAGACAGACATACCTGTATTACACAGATGTAGTACTCTCAAAATTAAATAATTTCACAGGTCTAATTCTACTAGCTCTCAAACATCTAACTAACTCCCAGTAAAGTTAGTTCTGAATTTGAAAAAACAGTATGGAAAAACAAGTACTGGTGGACATTAAACAAGTGCATGCCTGCACGTGCCACTTTCTTTTCACCAATATTACATTCTATATCATTTTGGCATAACTCCAAGGTAGAAGGATGCTTTGCTGGTACGCAAAAAAAGAAAATAAAAGCCACAGCAAAACCAAGGGGTATGTACAGAAAAATACTTTACGCTTCATTTTTTTTTAAATGGTTCCATCTCCTTTCTGCAATACATTTTCCTGATATTTTTTTTTCTGTTAAAGAAGGCAACCAAACAAAGTCTGCATGTTTTGTAACTCACCACAATGCTCTCTTGAGAATCAAACTTCTTTTTCTTTGATTTCTTTATGTCTGCTAGGCCAGCATGGCGTCTGAAGATTTCCTCAAAGCGGACTTTGGTTTTTGCCTTTGCCTCACTTTCAACTGCAAAAAGAAGTAAAGAGTATGATTTGCTATCTCATTTATCACCATTGCTAAAAAAAGTGCATAATCATGCTTTAAAATTGCAAAGGATGAGAATTATTTATCAGGGAAAGTTTACCAAGAAATTCACTTTATATTCAGTTAAGAATTTCCACTGGCAACATAACCCCTACAAGGTTAACTCAGCAGCTTTGCACAGACACACACACACACACACACACCAGTCCTCAAGTTGTTGCTGAAGTCAGCACCATCTACTCTGTGTCCTGAAGAAAGCACATTTGGAAGAGCGTGCGCTTCAGGATCAGCACAAAACTTGGGCTAACCAAAGCAGAGGACAGATTACTGCCTTCCCTGTTTATGAGCACAGGTGACATACTGTCTTCCAGAAGGAGCAGCTCTGGGTTCTTACTGGGTCTGGAAACCAGAGCAGCACCATCCTGAGACAGACCTGTAAGAGCTAGGAGCTGGCACTCTTGTCTTTCAACGAATCATGATACTGCCATCAGAAGCATTTCAACCCTTGAAGCAGCAGGTGTTCTAATTCCCCTCATGTAATGCTTGATTCGTAACTAAGAATTCAAAATGCGACCTGGCACACCACTGAAAAATTCTGTTGAATCTTCAGCTATAGCATACTTACCACTGTCACTACAACTTTTGCAAAAGCCCCTCAATTTAAAATAAAAAAATAACACCATTTTGAAAATGAGCTATAATCATGAACTCAAAAAGAAGCCAATGGAGCATTAAAGATTTATATAGGATAGAAATAACTTCTATCATTTCCACCTAGTTCTAATTATAAAATATGTACTGGAAATCAAACAAAAAGTATCCTTACCTGCTCGCATTTTCAGTCCTCAGTTAGAAGTGGCTCAACACAACAGCTGCTTCTTCCTCAGAATTCACCATTCTATTTAAAGCATTCAACAACTGTCATTAACGTAAGTGGTCCATAGACGTGAATTTAATAATTAAATCTCTGCTAATTAGTATTAGGGATGAGTACTTTTATTTAGAAATAAGTATTTCCCTATTTTTCTAAATTATTAGAAGTTCTCTGCTATCAAATCCCAGCCCTGATACTTACAATTTGAGGGTAAATAAAAAACAACACTACAGCAATTTAATTAGCTATATTTCTGGGCAGTAGCCAAATAATTCAGGACTGTAGTCCTCCAATCTTCTAAAACAGTGAACAGTTTATTTAAATAATAATGACCTATGAAACCATTTATGTTGAAGCCATTCAAATCAGATTCCTCTCCTGAAGCATCACTGAGGAAGCCAGCTGAGTTTTCAATGCAAAGGTTAGTATCTGCCAGCAAATCTAATTTTATTACAAATCTCTAAATATTTATGTTTATATAAAGCATTTGTATTTTTTATAAAGCAGACAAGCAACTACATGAAACTCATTTCTCTAAAGAAAAAAATTGGTAGGCCTTCCTAGTTGCGTGGAAAAGCCTACAAATGCAATCTAAACAAAGCTTGAAGGCAAATAAAAATATTACACAGGTTTATCTTTTCATCAAGAAAATTCAGGATGTTCTACAAAAAACTTTAATACAAAGAGCTGTTTTGTAAACAGTGGAACTAATGAAGTGTAGGTTTCTATGAAGGTGTGATGTTTCCCTGAGCCTTCCATGCAAGGATCTCTGGTAGCTCACCAGATATCACCACCTGTTAGACACCAGTAACTCACATTCACCGCACACCCAGACTACACCGATCCTAACAAATTAAGACACAGCATTAAATGCTGCCAGGACATGTGGTTGCATTATTCTCACACCATTCTGGTCCAAGCCACCTAACACTCACCCAGCCAATGCCTGCATACAGTTTAGGAGTTATTATGGATTACTATAAATAGGCAGTTTGCATGCAGCTACTCTGATTTGAGACGGAGGGAGCTGATGAGCAGTGAAGTGAGCCAAACACAGCGCTTGGCCTCAGCACTAAAAATCTTTCCTGGGCACACACACTTCACCAGGACAGGAAAAGCTGAGGCTATACTTAGGTACCCAAGCATCTGCACCACCCTACATCTCTCTCATCACCTGCGCAGCGTTACTTGCACAGACTTGTTACTTTCAGGTCATTTCACACTCGTTACTGACAGTGCTTTGGTCTGCTGGTTATCCAAACTAAACCAAATTAAGGAAAAAAAAATGGCAAAGTGTTCAGGTTGGTTTGGGATTATAGAGCAGCTGATTAGTCAGATGCCATGAGGAATTTGTTTGCTTTCCTATGTTTAGCATTTATACTAAGTATCCAACAATCTAAGGATGTTTCAAATGAGCAAGGGCAGCCAAATGGACCTCACTGGCAGTAAGAAAATGTTTAGTTTTGCAATATGCTTCAAACGACACTGATGAGGTTGCAATATTTTCACTACCTAAACATGTTTGGATTCCTGCGGCAAAGCTTTACCATCACAACTAAACCAGTAACTGTTAAAAATAACACTTCTTACAACACATTAAAAAAGAAAACACCACTGAAAAATAAAACTGCTTTTGCAATTTATACTTGGTTAAATCAAATGGCCATTTAAAAAGTACTACAGTTATTAAGTGCTGCTTTCCAAGTAGTCAGTTCACAATTGGCTGACTGAAGACACAAGAACATGGAAAAATATCTTCTAATTAGCTGAATGATTACAACAAGCCCTCAAAAACTAATTAGAAACAAGAAATTAAATACTGAAGGACTCTTAAAGCAAAAAATATGAGAGACAATACAGTACACAAAAGCAAAACGAAGTAAGTGCATACCTATTCTAAGTATGGAAATGTGTTTCTGGTCAAAGGTTAAATAAATTAGTCCACCAAAAAACCCAACCAAACTATAGGTTTATTAAAACATTAATTTTGCAGATAATTTTTGATTATAATGGAACAAACATCTTACCAAAGGCTAGGCTCACCTTGCGCCTACAAGCACTCTCTGTAAAATGAAGAATTAGCAAAATTCACCAATGTGTGCATCACTGTTTGTTTATTTATTAAGCGTGTACCCTGTTGTGGCAATAAAACTAAGAGATAAAGGCCTCTAATGACAGTGCTATTATTTAATAGGCATTTCCAATTTAGAACTTCATGGTCTTTGACACAGTGCATTAAAGCAACTATCAGGCTTGTGTAAATATAGATCATTAATCAACAAGGATAAGAATAAGGCTGTTTACTTAGGGTAATCTCACCTTAGAATAGGAGAATTAATTGTATATCAAAGTTCAGCAACTACCAAGCCCCAGTCTGAGTAAGCTCAGTTATCATTAATTTTGTAAAACGCATTTTTGCCTGATCAGATTGGATATCTTCCATATTAGTAAATGTAAGACCATCCAAGACCGACAAAAATAGGTACTTTTTTACAGTGACATAGTCCAGCCACCAGGAATAAACAGCAAAACAGATTCATAAAGCTCAAACTTGCAATTACTATACTTTCCTGAAAATAACCTAGTTTGCTCTTCTCCAATATTCTATCTGTATTTATAAAAGTGATGCTACATTAAACTCTTTTCACAGTATTTTACAATACTCATTGGGTTGCTATATTCTGTATCTGTAATACAAGGATTCTCTATGCTAAACATCCCACAAGGGTCACTTTTACTGACCACTAATAAAAGATAAACCCATACTACAATGAGCAGAACATACAGAATTTGCACTACACAATGGGAAGTAAGAATTTCCTACCTAATTATAACCATTTAGGAAACTGAGCTGACAAAATAGTTGCACACTGATGTTTTCCCTGAACTAAATTCCTCATTTTTCTTTTGTTGCAATAAGTGAGCGTAAAATTCAGTGGCTGAAAACAAGTAGAACATCAGCCCTTGTTTATTTCTTTTAGTTCATAGAATGAAATCTTGGGTTTTACTAGTAGGTTTCTAATTAAGCTACATGTAGGGATCGAGATGCGGAATACCTTCAGCTCAGAATTATACAGCAAAATTACACTGAGATGAATCTGTTCCTCTTCACTACTGACAAATCTAACATCAAAATTCAATTTAGCTTTATTAATAAAAATCCAATATTTAAGTCCAGGAAACTGACAGAACAGGTACACATCTACATAAAAACTAATAAAAGTGCAGTAGTTTTCTACCCGTTTAGATGTGCCTGTAAAAACCTTACACTCACACTAATAAAAAGAGATGTTTTAAAAGCTGATGCTACCCTCAGTTTTCTAGTAGTAACTTATCAGAAAGTTTTTGCTTCATAGGAACTGTCAGGTTGGGGTTTTTACCCCAGAACTTTGGCACCTTTAGTCAAAAGAAACTTGATGGCAAAATTACAGACTTCAGTTCTATGGAAGGATATGTAGAAGACTTTTATTGTTTGTTAAGTTTCTGCTTTATCTTAGATGCTAATTACGAAAATGTGTTCTCAGCAAAAGACCACCCTAAGTATTTCCATTTCTAGTGTGACATTCTGTTTTGCCTGAAGAATAGAGGTAGATTTAAAAGATATAAGAAGACATTCCGACCATGCACCAAAACTGGACTAACCAACGGAATTATTCCACAAGGATGTGAAGCGCATCCAGAAGCGCATCCCCACTTTGGAGCCCAAGGCGCCAGTCACGGAGAAGCACCGTATGGTCACTACAACCGCCCACGCGTGTCACCCCAGTGAACTACAAAGCTCGAGAAGGGCGGGGGAGAGGGGGAGGGAAACAACACCGATCTGGGGATGAGGGCTTCCCGCGGCACCGCCCCGTGCCACTGCGCCGGGACCAGCCCGCAACAGCGCACGGGTCGCCCTAGGCCGCCGGTTCCGCCCGCCCGACGGAGGCACCGCGGGGCTACTCCGGACACGCTCGCCGGGCGCTCCCGCTGCCTCCCAGAGCGCGCCCTGGCCGCCGCCCGGCCCGCTCCCATTCCCGCTCCCCAGCCCAGTCCCGCTCCCGTTCCCGCTCCCCAGCCCAGTCCCGCTCCCGTTCCCGCTCCCCAGCCCAGTCCCGCTCCTGATCCCGCTCCTCGGCCGCGCGCGCCAAAGGCCGTGGCCCTCGAGCTGCTGCGGCCGTCCCCAGCGCAAGGCTGAGCCCCCCGCCCCGGGGCGGGAAGGGGAGCCAGGGGAGGGAACAGCGGCGGGGAGGCGTTACCCAGCCCTACCCGCCCCCGGGGCCGCACACCGGGACGAGTGGCCGCATACGCCCGGCGGGGCCCGGCCCGGGGCGCAGCCCCGCTCCGCGCCAAGGGCATCACTCACGTCGGCCCTGTCCGCTCCCGTGGCGGCCGCGANATAATAATTAATAATTAATAATAATAGTACTAGTAGTAGTAGAAACGGGAGCCCTTCCATGGGTAGTTCATGTATATTGGGGAAAAAATGTGTTGTCGAAAGTACATATTAGCTCTGAGAGTTCAGACTAACAAAAGTTGCTTGCGGAAGAATGAGGTCCCTGGGTAATGGGCTCTGTTGGGCTCAGGAGGGCAAGTGACAAGTGTCTGGGATGCAAGTGGCAAGTGTTTGGAATGCACACAAGCTTTCTGCAAACAGCAGCACAAATGGATGTCATCGAGCTATGCAGATACTGGAGAAACTTTTATTTGTTGCCTAGTTGAGTAGTTAATTTAAGCAGTGTTTAGGGATAATTGCCTAATGAACTTAAGCATATTTGTCATTGAAAAACTGTATATTGATTTATTCTGTGTAAAAAAAAGTGATTAAAACGGTACTTGTCAGAGGTAATGCACTGGAAGGCTTGAGAAATCAGTGCAAGGTTTTCAATTAATGTGGTTAGTTTTTCACAGAAGTGAAGTTGGATAAAATTAGCCTTCAATTGACAGCAATGTGCACAAACTAGAGGTGAGCAAATCCTTGTGGTCCTGAGTTTGTGACATAGTTCCAAAGCATTGCATCCCTCAAATTCTGTCAGTGAATTACTCTGGCTTCCAAAAAATGCACCTTCTGAAACCTGGCTTCCCTGTTCCTCATGCATTATTAGTGACAGACGCTACTATCTCTTTTTGCACTTACCAGTCCTCTGCTTTCTCAAATGCTTGTGTGCACTCACCTGACAGGCATAGATACTTCTTTCTTCATAAGGCAGGTGTTCTGGGTTGCCTTAGCATAACACAAACAAAAAACAACTCCTCAGCATTCTTGTGCTTTTCTTTATCCTTAGTGTATCTCTGTTCTTTTATCTCTCTGTCCTTCACAGTACCCCAAACTCCATGAAATAATGGCCTTGAATAACCTGGTCTCACTTTGTATCTCTGTTCTTTTATCTCTCTGTCCTTCACAGTACCCCAAACTCCATGAAATAATGGCCTTGAATAACCTGGTCTCACTTTCAGGTTGGCCTTGCATTGAACAAGAGATTGGACTAGAAATCCAGATGTTCCTTCCTCATTAACTTCCTGGCAGCTGAGAGGCTTAGTTATGACAAACTCAAAATGAGTCATGTTTAATCATTAACATAGAAAGCAGATTTGATATTGTCTAATTTGACCAGAAGGAATGGGCTATAAAGCCTTCTAAATAAGCCTGGCATGAAACATCAACAGGTTTTCTATTATTACTAAAAGCTTTTGTTAGGTTTCCAGGAACACTTGTTTTGAAAGAATGTCTTTAAGATTTCTGTGACCTTTATACCTTTGAAAAATACGAGGTATTTGTGCCATCTGAGATCTGTAAGCAAGTAGTGTTCAGGCCGATTTTCCATGTCAGGGGAGAATAAATCTGACCTCTTTAGCTGACTTGTTTTGTTTTTAGAGGGTAGATATAGATGACCATACTGCAGTTCTTACTCATAAATAATAGATAAAACAATTAAGTCTTTGTTAAATTTGTTACTTTCATCCTGGACTGGTTAAAAAATCACTATTCTAGAGTTAAGAATGTTCCATATAGAAAGCTACTGTAAGCCAAGGTTTGACATGCTGATGGTAAAAAAGACCTTTTTGCCTCATATTGCCTCTTATGAGGTCCTGTGTCTTACAGTTCTTCTGATGCACTTTGCATAGTGCAAAACATAACCTGCTGATATTAAGCAGTTCCTGAGGCTGCTAATCTTACTTTCATTAGAGCTAAAGATGTTGCAATGTGTGTTCCTGTGTCAGTGTCATGAATATATTTTTTTCCATTTCCTGATTTTTAAAAATATTTGGACTTTACTCATTATTGCAAAAGCAATGCAAGTCAGGAGCAGCACTTAAAGAATGCAGGGGAACCTGTAGAGCTCCCAAAATAACAGGATTTGTTTTGTCTGTACTTTGATGGCCTATGAAACAGACCAAATGACAGAAAACATACTCCAAACACAACATATCCTGTTCATAAGCAGAGACAAGTATTGTCTCTATATGCAACAAGAGTGCAATTCCTATTCTGCTAGAAGGAGAAAAGCAAGACTTTTGAAAAAAGATGGAACATGTATGCATGGAGTTTTTCAATGGCTTCAAAAGCATGTGTTCACTGTGTTCACCTGATTTTTCAGTTGCAGAGTCTTGTACAGAGAAAGCTTTCTACTGTCTTACTTTTGGGATGTGTTGGAAGTAGAAAGAGACACAAACTAAGGTGGCATATTGTAGGTTACAGGTAAACAATTTGTAGATACTAGATGCATTCTGAAAATCTTGCAGGAATTCCAGCATGATGAAGAATGGCTCAAGGTTCTTGTCAGAGCCTAACTTTTAACAAAAGGTAAAATCTATAACAAGCAGGGAGAGCCTCGAGGTGTCACTCAAGTGCACAAAATAGAAACAAGATCTGGGGTTGGATAACTCAGCGCTAAAAGTGCAGTGATATTTTGGCAGAAATTAATTATTTAACTGATCAGTGGATTATTTTGTCTTGATAGCAAAACATAATTTGATTTCTGGTGTTTGGTATTCTAAGGAAACAATCTGATTGTTTGACATAAGTTGAAGCTTGAGTTGGGGCAACTGAAAGAAGAGTTTTACATATGTTGATAAGAAAAAGAAGATCAAAAAGTTAAAGTCAATGATCAATTTCTTTAATAATTAGAGAACAATTGTTTAAGATGTTCTGCATCCTGAGATTATTGCATCTTGCATGCTGAATTTCTAGTGCTTTGAAAGCAAGTCATAAGGACTAACTGTGCTGGAAAGCTGGTGTGCCGCAAATTGGTGGATATGGGCAGTAGAAATGCCTTTATGTGTTTATTTGGCAATCTAAACTTCTGTTCTTACTGCTTCTCAGAGATCTGAAAGTCCTTGAACTGAAAAGATTTCCCTGTTAGCTCTGTCCTTGACTTGTCTCCTAGTCCTGAAGTGGGTGCCCTTATGGGGGCAAGTAATCAGTCCTTTCTCAGAAGAGGGATTAAGAATGTTCTTTATCCTCATCAACTTTGTTGAGCCACATTTACCTTAAAGTTTTCTCCAGAGTAGGTACAAGACCAGTTGTGACCAGATTTTATTTTTCTGGTGTATTATCAATTTCTTGTAGGAGGCAGTTCTCCCAAAGCTAAAATTCTGTAATACAGAAAACATTTTTTTCACGGTCTACTACAGTTTTAACTTGTAGGCCAAAAGCAGAAATATTTTACATTAAAATTCAGCAAAACATTTAAAGAAACCTAGTTTCTTCTTTCTTTTTTGAACAAAATTATGTATTCTATTACCATCTGTTAAAAGCAAGTGGGGCAGTGTTCTTTATGTCTTCCAGGATCCATCCTCCCTCCAGGGGAATATCTTCTGTTAATGGACCATTGAGTCTCAGTGCATGACTGATAAAATTACATCATCCCATTGTGAAATGCTCTGCCCAGTGGGAGGAGCCAAGCATTCCTACCTGGATATAGTCTGAGTTTAGAACACTGCAGTCAGCCTTTCTCCACTGAATTCCCAGAGGAAGACCAGACTCATCCACACCACTGGACCTCTAGAGGAAAACTACACCGTTCTACAGGATCACTGCTTCAACAGAACCACATCTGTCATTCCAGGAGGACTGCAGCTGCCATTTAATTGGACTGCTAACAACACCCTGACCAACAGGTTTTATTCTGACTCTGTCAGTGGGTTGTGTTTTTTGTTTTAGTTTTTGGGGGGTTTTTTTGTACTATTGCGTTTTTTATTTTAATTTTTCTAGTAAAGAACTGTTATTCCTATTCCTATATCTTTGCCTGATAGCACCTTTATTTCAAGATTATAATAATTCAGAAGAGGGGGGATTTTACATTTTTCCATTTCAAGAGAGGTTCCTACCCTCCTTAGCAGACACTGTCTTTTCATACCAAGACAAGGACTTTAAAATGTTTTAAGGAAATCAAGTCTTAATCATCATATTAATAGCAAGACTTGAAGCAAGGCTGGAATTATGAAGTGCCACAATCCTAGGCATCTGGTATTAAGAGGGACTGTAAGACTCCTAAATTTTTAATATGTAATTTTATTTTTCATTTTAAACTGAATGAAGTTGTTAGAGTTATATGAACAGTCCCTCATATTTCAGTATGTCCAACATCCTAGAATGTCTATTTATTTCACAACATGAGGAAAAGAAGGTAAACACATTTTATTTCACTGAAAACTAGGTTTCAGAAGCCACAAGTTCAAATTGTGTGTCCAGACAATGAGGTCATGCAACCCTCTGAAGAAAAAAATGTATTATGTTTTCAGTATTAGTGTTTCTTGAACAACATCGCCTGAGGTATAGCTAAATTTCTACTGTTCTTTTCCTGTCCTCAGAACTAGAATGCTAAGTCTTTTTGAGCAGGTTATCATTTGGAAAACCCTTGTGTTCTTAGAAAACTTCAGGTACTTTGCCACAGGATGGCAGTGTAACAGCACATGTTATTAAGTCTGGTTTTTGTGACGTTTTCTGGAAGCTTTGGATGTTGGAGCCAGAATTTGTCTGTAACTAAGTGCAGCAGTGTTACTTTTTAACTTTTCAAAATACCATTGTTCTCCTTGTACGGTTAGTGCATCTTTGCATATGTTTTAATTAAATTCTTTTCCTTTTGTGCTATTTATTAACTATACAATAAGCTTTAATAAAGAGTAACAGATCTCCTTAATATCCCTGTTGTATCCTGTGGTTAATAGTATTTTATTTGTAGACTGATTCCCACAAACTTTTTTTTTCAGAAAAGTATTTATTCTTTGAAATGTACCTGTTTTGTTTCAGAATGTAGTTGTTCAGATATCTTTCATCAGATTTCTTTCTTCTAAAGGGTTGGAATTTTAATCAAGTCAGTTTAGAGACTTTAGTTTGTAGTCCTTCCACATGTCCTTATAACTTTTTTTCAAAGTCTTCAAGGCTATCTTTTTAAACATTATTGTTTATCTCTCTGGGATATTTTATTCTTCAGTGTTTTATTAAGGTTCATTTCTTTCCCTGCTTCCACTGACTTATTGAGTAAGAATCACTATTACCAGCAAACAAGTGGCCATTTTTTAATACTTTGGAAATACTTTTAATACTGAGAAATACTTTAATAGTTCTGTTGCAAATATGGTGTTCACAAATCTTGTTCACAGTCCACCATTAAAAATCAACCCTGGGGTGTCCTGATGCCCAGCTCTCCCTCTATCTATGCTGAGAATTGAGAATAACCAGTTGTCTTTGACAGGCTTTTGCTGCAGCAGGAGGCAATTCCTCATTCCTGCAGGTTCCAGCAGTGATGCTGATATCTGTCCTCATTCAATCCCAACTCCCACAAGCACACTTGGCCTTGCTAAGCTCTATGCAAGGGATGCCCTTCCCACCCCATTTGCCAGACCCACCTCTTTAATATTCCACTGTAAAACAAAGCCAAGGATTCTTCTTTGTTTGTGCATCCACAGAATACATAAAAAAGAGAACAAAACCTGTTCCTATCTCTGAGTTTCACCATAAAGCTTCCAGAGGTTGCTGTACTTTCTTACCCTTCTCGAGTCATTTAGAGACAAAATTGATGTTATAAAAATAAATATTAGAATAGTCACTAATATTACTGTAAATCATCAGCATTATTAAGAAGCCCCTTTCTCTAGCATAGACAGTAATTATTGGTTTTCCTCTCACCTTTTTCTTCTCTCTTACCTTGCAGTCTTTCCTTTTTCTTGTTCAGCTTGTCGCATGGTGGCAGCTACTTCCTATCCTCTGGTGATCACAACCCAAAAATGTTACAGGCTACTTCTTCTGAAGTCTATTAGGATGAGAAAATCAACACACCATTTTTGCATTTAAGCAGTGGGAAAGAGAGTCCTGCTATGTCATGCAGCTTGGTCACAAAATCAGCATGGGAGGGGGAGCAGAGACAGAATCTCACATCTAAATAAACTATATTTTGGGAAAATTCAACCTTGAAACATCTGATGTTTGATAGAGTTCAAATCAATGTAAACGTAGGCTAACTGTCCTGCAGGGAAGTCGAGAAAGAAGCACCCACAGGTTAGCCAAGCCTCCTAGAGCCATGGAATCAGGCCTGGATGCTGTCCAGAGCCATGGAAAAGGACTGTCACTGGAAGTGTCCGGAAAGTCTGGGTTAGTCCTTCAAGCAGTGCTGCAATGACCAAAGGAATTGAGTGGAGCATGTTCCAGAAGCAACAAAAATCAACAGAAACACACCTGACCCCTAAACTCCCAGTCAGTAACCAAAGCTAATTCCCGAATTTTTAGCTGTTTTTCTAGTTTTCTGTCTATCATTTAATAACGTACCACTTCCAAGCAGAATATGTATTGACCTACATATGAAAGAAAGGTACACTTGCCCAATAGAAATGGACCTCTAAACATGAACAAGGATCACTATATTTTTAAAGTCTTCTGTTGAACACCTGATACAAATTATACTATAAATCTATATCTTATATTTAAGTATTTTATTATTGCTATAAAGAAGCCAATGGAGATCACGCTCTGTAAAAACTCATTTTGGGATTTTTTAAAAATGCTACAGCTGAAAAAATAAAATATTTGCAGACTCTCTGCTTACTCCTTCCATTCTGACCCATTCATCAATTTATTTTGTTTGAATAACTCTTCTAGAACAGTCTTTCTTGGCAGCATCTTTTTCTTGGATTCCTTCCAGGTCCTGAATATTGTTCCAGGCTCCAAGCTCCTGCTCTCCCATTTAGTTTGCCCTTAGTTTCATATCCCCACCACAACCATAAGAACAGGCACCCTTTCGAAAGCATGTGGCCCTTAGTGTGGAGTTTTTCACGCTTCGACAGACCCATGTACTCTTACCCAGGGGTGCTGGAAAAGCTGGTGGCACTACTCCACTTTTTCCCGTGTGATCATCTGAACAGGCTGTTACAGAGGGCTGTGCTTCAGCCTGCAGCCACTTCTGCAGCCTGCTGTTACCATTTCCCTCACTAATCAACCAGTGGGACATGGTCAGAGAAAAACTTGAAATGTGAACTCAAAACCAGCTCCCCTTGGTCAGGTATAGTACTCAGTGTGTCTCTCCCTAGTTCTGTTGTACTACAGCCCCAAAGGCTTTTCTTGAGCTTCATGCTCAGTAAATTTGGAAGATTCAGAACCTGTTGAGCACAACGTTTCTCAGAGCACACAAAAGGCTTGCTGCCATCTGGCACTTGCTTTCTATCCCCCATGTACTGTTGGCTTTGAAAGTTCTGCCAGCAGTGCTGTTCTTTAAAAAAACATTGGCATCAGTCCTCTATAATAACTGGCCAGACTCAAAAATTGTTCCTGTTTCTTTTGGTTCCTGTGAGACATTCTGCAGGTCCTGTGGGCACTGTGTAATGGAAATTCCTAGTATTTGATACTGTCTTTTGCTGGCAGATGCTGAACTGTGCCTGCTGGAGATCTGCCCCCCTAGGTGATGCTGTTGCCTGCAAAAGCCTTGCACAGTCTGCCTGTGAGGCACAGATCACAGCAGGACAGATGTGCAGCGTACTCCTCAATGGAACCCAAGAACCCCCTTCATTTGTCACTGAAATGCTGCTGCATTTCATGTAAACCAAAGGCTGTTGTTCTTGATTTTAAAGTTTAAAAAAGGCTACTCTTCTCAGACACTTTTGTCACTGTACCTCTCAGTGCTCTTCTGTTAGATTTGAGGTGACTGTCAGAATAACAATTTTCATGTTATTAAACATTGCATTTGGAAATCAGGTTTCTTGCCCAGAAATCTGTGTCACTCATTGACTGCCCATCTTCTTGCATGTTCTCAGGAGCTAAAGACTGTCAAGCCTTCACTTTGTCATGTTCCATGAATCTTCCTTGACTTGATTCCACAGTTATTCGAGTCCTTTCTTTGTGTCTTTTTGTGACTTGAGATTTTTGGTTTTGGCTTTTGTGAGAATATAGTCTGGATATCTTGCATTATTTTCTCCAGCTGAGAAAATAGTTGCAGTTTTATCTGTTCTCTTGAAGCATGTGAATTTTTTATCTACTACCAGTCATCTCTCTTAATTCAGGCACCTATTCAGGTGGCACTTCTGGCTAGATTTCCTGCATTTTCCTGTCTTTGATGTGCCTAAGTAATAGATCTTTTTTTCATATTTACAGTTGAATACTAGGACTGTGTCAATACATTGCCATAGAATGTAGGAACTTGGACTCTTATTCTGATGATAACACCTACACTTTGTCATCAGATGGGATTCTGCATCCTTGGCACACAAGTACCATCCTCCTCATTTCTTCTGTCTGAGTCTGCTTTGGTGATCTGTATGCCCTTTTTCTGCCACATTTTCAAATGTAGTACCACTGGATTTTTTTTTGTATTCCTGTATGTTAACCCCGTAGACAAGTGCAACACTCCAAAGCTTTCTGAGTGCTAGGAAAACTTTTTTTTCCAAGAAGGTATATTATGCAAGATGTCAGAAGACTAATGGGTGGTTTGTAACTAGGGAAGATATTGCAGAGTTTGAAAAACAAGTTTGGAAAAAGTTATTAAGTTATTAAGATGATTCCAGTGCTGACAGCATCAGCTGTTTAAATTTTTGCCCTGCTTTCATCCACCTTCCACCCCATTGTTTGTGATGATTCATATTTCTGCACTTTCTATGGCAAAACCAGAACACAGCATGCTACAATCTTTGAGACACATAGCACATGTAAATGGCATATCTTTCAGAAATTTACATTGAATTAAAATATAATAAAAGCAAATTATAAAGCTGAGCAGCAAACTTTGCATGATTTTTAATGCAAAATTTCCTGATCTCAACTTGGGAGTTTACATGAAAGTCAGGAAAAAAAGAACCAAGCAATTTTTCCAATGTTGTCTTCAGCAAATGCAAGCTGTGGAATATAATGACAGGGTCTTTTTGCATAGGGACACAAAAATTATAAAAGAATAGAGGAACTTTTAACAACATCTATTAAACTGGAACTGTCACAAACACTTTTATTAACTCTTTGTAAACAAAGATGTTATAGTAAGTTATATTCACATACATAAACACACGCACACATATGTATGCCCATGCACACACTTGCAATTTGTCAAAATATTAAACTAAACCTGAAGGTAGTATTCTCATCTTGCTGACATATTGTTGAAAATCTCTCTGACTCAGGTGTCTTGAGCTGATCCCATTCCAAACAACCCTGAATGGAATTTTAACATAATTTTCTGCCTTATTGTTTTAAGACTTACTTTCAATAAGATTAAACTGGTTAGAATATCCCTCTTTTATGCAAGTTAATGAGCCAAGAATAAGCATGGAAATAAACCTATGTGAAAGTGACAAGCAGAAAATGCACTTGGAAATGTCAATATACACTTAGTGTGGAAAATGGAGGTGGCTTGTCTCTCTTTTCTGAAACTGTCATAGACATAAGGAACTATAAACATTTATCTTACTTCAATGACATTTCTAGACAGTTGATTTCATCACTAGCTGGAACCATCAGTTAGGAATACACTCCAGCACTGATCATTGTATAAAACTGCCTAACTGTGTAGAAATAAGACCAGAACAGCACCTTAAAACAGCAGGCATTTGCAGAAGTCCTTGGAAGCACTTGGACAGCTGTAGGGTAAAATGCAAAATTTTTCCACACAGTCTCTCCTCTGCTTTTTGAACCAGAAGTGGAATAATTGTTATGTGTCTTTTCTTCATCTTCTCTTCCACATTCTGCTGCCAAATTGCCCTTACCCTCATCCAAGGACTCTCCAGTAACTCTAAACATTTTGAACAGAGTGGTCAAAGGGTTAAGTTGCACCATGAGGTGTCAGAGGAAGGACTGATAAGAGTTCAACAACCGTTCCTTTGCATGGGCTCCAGAACACAGCTCACAGCTGAGTCCTGTGACTTGGAACAGCAGAGACAGGAACTGCTCGTCCGCTAAACACAAAAAAATGCAGCAATGACCTGGTGTGCACCAGTCTTTGAGGAGCCTGAATACTAAAAGATTTTCGCTTTCTTACAGACTCTTCCAAGAAGAACAGAACTAAAAAGAAAATCAGACATATGGATTGCATTCAGGCCCTATTACATGCTGCTTCTCTGTTTGTGTTTTGCAGCCCCACATGTAAAGAGTGGGTACCACTCTTTACGAAGGGTGGTGACAGCAGTACAGGAGGAGAATAACAAAATCAAGAAAGGACAAGTTTGGGTTTAGAACATGTGCTCCCTGACAGAAATATGGAACAGGATACAGAAGATCACTATGGCAGTTTTGCTGAACTGCTTCCCAAAGCAGTGCCAGTGCTGGATGTTACATGCTGGGATACTCAAGCAGGACTCAAAGCTGCACAATCTGTCTGCTGTCCACAATTCCTTAGCTTAGCTGTGGTTCTCTGATGTTCTCTGTGTAGTAAATGAAGAATGATTTATCGTCTTGTCTAACAGCAATATTGATGCAGTAGTCCCTCATGTGCAAAGACTTGTAGAGCACTGTGTGCTAAGTGCTGGCTGTTAGATTCTCTATGGCTTTAATGCTCTTCACACCTCTGTTAAAGGCAGTTGCACAGTCTCTGTATTTCCAGGTTCTTTTTCAGCAACACAGAAACCTCACTAATTAATTCTTTAGATCTTTCTGGTATAAAGGTGACACTCAGTTTGCTCACTTCTAGATTCTCATTTGTCTGACTTTGTTTTGCTGGTTTCTTACATTTGGCAGCAGCCAGAATAAATGAACATTTTAGAGACAGAAGCTTTCACTACTTGAAAAACATCCTCTCTGTGTCTCCTTATTGTCATTTTACTTCCCTTGGATCCATTAGCATCTGTGGCCAGAAATCACAAAGATGAGTTATCTACCTGATCTTCTGCCCTCTGTGTTCTTTCATCTGCAGGGTAAAGAATTCAACTTTTTAACTTGGCT
>VWYI01028259.1:0-16303 GCA_013399455.1 Anthoscopus minutus
TATTATAATAATTATAATTAATTCTAATTATAATATTAATTGCTTTAGCTGGCTGATACTGGCATTGGAGAATTACATGAGCTTTATTGAACGATCTGAAAAGTATCTGGTTTTTTTCTGTAAGTCACCTATACATGTTGATGCATTTTTGAAAATTTATCTTTTTCTGTCATGATCATGTGGATTTAGTTTTTGAATGATCAGATGGTGCATAGAGTCAAAACAGGGGGAGGAGTGTTTTAGAAATAGGGTATTATTCAGTAAGTGGACTTGTACACTAACAGATCTTCCTTCACATCATATTCTGAAAGATCTTTTTTTCACAATGACAAAACATATGATAGAGGATTTTTATCACTTCTGAATGTCCACCCTAAACATTTTTCCAAACTGAAAAAAATTCATACTTACGTGTTTGACTTTTTTTGGTGGAAAGTGGAGGCTCCCATGACTGCCCTGCTCCAGTAGGCTTCCTGGGCTGAGGAAGCTGGCAGCAGGGAAAGCTTCAGGGAGCATCCCCAGCACTTCCCTGGGCTGAGGCTGTCAGGCTCCTGGCTATGTGCTAGGGAATGTGTGCAGGGATGGAACACTTCCCTGAACTAACACTTCCCTATGCTATGTCTTTGTGCTGTTAGTGGAGAATAGGGATCCCTCCCTTAGGGGTGTCTGTTTGGTAAAGCTGTGTAATCGTGGAAGTCATGGTTTAAGAATTTATCCAAAAGCCATATTAAAAAAAGCTTCACAACTAAACAAGCACACAAAATCAACTTCATGCACACATCCCTCCCTGTCCCACATTAATGTTTTAGTGCAATTTCATTAGTAGGCAATGTGCCCATAAGTTGACAAATGCTGCAATATAAGTAATATATAAAGGGATTTCTTTATTAAGAAGTTCTTTTGGTCTACTTTAGGTGAAAGTTTATGTGGATATTCAATAGCATTGCATTTTCTAAGTCTTAGTAATGTCACATCACATTTTTATATGAGTAGAATTCAACTGAGGATTTTGAGCCTGAAGTGGTAAGCAGATTTGCATGTTTAAGTGCTAACTGTTGATCCAGCTAATAATTTAAATGACAAAAATTGAATCTACTGGTGGCTGAAGAGTGGGTCTGAGGGGTAAATAGTATCAAAAGTCTCTGGTATGCCATTCCAGTCACCTGTTGGGAAATAGACAGGTTGTGTTGCTTGTAATGAACATAAAAATATAGAGCTTGTTGATGTTTAAAAGTTGTTAATTAAATCTCTTAGAGAAAGGAGTAGTGAGATTTTGGGGTAGTTGACTCTAGCTTTGAGCATCTCTAAGTTTTCTAATACAGGCTGTCTGTCCTACTTCAGAGCAGACTGTGGACCTCAGGAGATGCCCACAGATGTTCTACTAGATGCTCTAGTTTGGCTAGACAAAAGAGCCCTGGATTGTTTCTACTACTCAAGAAAAGTCCTGGATAAACCAGTATTATTAGAGAATGGCATATCCTAATGCACAAATACTTGAGGAACCATCCTGGTATTTGGGAGACATCAGTTCAGTAAAAACTGACATGGACTGCTCACTCACCTTGACTAGGCAGCATGCCAGGGTCAGTCTGTGTGGATTCCCAGCTTGCCTTCCCTGAAACTGAGGTGCTAAGTCCCAGCTGCCTTTCAGAACTTCTTGTATTCTCAAGTGTGGAGGCAGAGATAAAGATACTCTTCTTCGAAAGATGTCTTCATTGTTCTGTACACAAGTAAGACTAGATTATCTGTTTTTTATCTGGGTGAAGATGAGTGAGTTTACTTCCACTGCAATTGGGGTTGGTATTCGCTTGTACTGATCCTTTTGTTTCCCCCAATCTTAAAATGAAATTATTATACTGTATTTATGTACTTTTCAAGATATCAAGTTTATATTACTATAAAAGTATCAAATATGTATACTATTTAGGCAACATTGTAATGAAATTCTGTAAGTACTCATGATAGACAGAAAATTTTTCTTTAGCATTTCTTCTAGATATACAGTTTCCTGTTCATTTATGGAGAATTAACTCTTAGTAGTTTTAGTATTATTCCCAGTGAATATTCTGTTATCTGACTGAGAAACATATCTGGCACGTGGAATATTCCTGGATTTTTGGAAAACTGGCCTGGATTTAAATACATGAATTTAAAGCTTATTATGGTAGATGAGAAAGTAAGTCACCTTGGCTTTCCTGGTCATCTCCTAGAGCAGGATATTGGGTTTGTAAACATAGTTCTGTTTGATCGTTGATCACTGCTTGGGATATTTGGCTACACTGCAAATGGCAGTGAGCTGTCTTGTATGTAAGGCAATTGATTATATGCTAATATTTTTTAATTTAATAGTCTGATTAAGCATTTTAACCCCCTGATAAAATAAAATAAATTTCTGTTGATACTCTGTAGAGATCCTCCAGTTACTAAGGAAATCTGTACCGTCCTTCTAGAATCTGAAGTCTTCAAACTGAGATGTAATGTATGCTGAAGTGTGGCTCACTAACTTCTTCACTACACTGTTAAGGTGTTTTTAGAGAATTAAATGGGAATCTATGGGCAGAGATGTAAGAGTCCCACAAATAACTGTTCTTGGGTGTTTATTCCAGCAAGGTTAAAAATACTGAATATCCATTTCAGACTAGTTATGGTACAAGTAGAGGGACCTTTCTTTCTAGAGTGAGTAAGAAAAGTCCTCTGGTCTCATGATGAGACTGTTCTTATCCAGAGAGTTAATACCTTTCAGTAAACCAGTGGATCTGTCTGGAAAAAAGCAACAAGGAGTTCAGCATACAGCTCCTCCTTCAGATGTGAACTGGATCACAAAAATTAAAGCTAATGTAAAGTATACATGCATGAGGCTAAAGTAAAGGTGTAATAAACAGTGCTAGCTTTAACTTTCATTGGGGAGAGAATGCTTTTCTGTGCAGTAGAAATTTTCTCATGACACAGATTTTTATTGTTATTTAATGCTGGTTTTAAGTGTGCCCTGGCTTTTAATTTGTGTCCAGCAATAAAGCCTCTAAATGGTTGTTCCTTTCACTGAAATCAGATCTTGCCTTTTGGAACACTGCATGCCCTTCTTAAAATGGCATATATATTTCATAACCGTAAGGTGGTCGAATATAGAAGTGTTGGCTTATGTGTAAATTGATTTGTATTTTTAAAGTATTGAAAGGGGTTTGGTTTTGTTGGGTTTTTGTTTTTTGGTTTGGTTTTTTTTTTTTGAGCCTTTACATTGTAGGTTAAAAAAGCTGAAAGCATATGGTAGCAATTTTTTAACCTCTCTACATGAGGTGCTTGTCAACGGAGGTCCAAACGTCCAAAGCTAGTTAATAACAGCTGCAGGCCAAAGTTCTTTTAAGAGCTATTGCCGTGTTCCAAGATTCTCAAAGACTTTGAACAAGTGAAGTTGGCCACAAGGGAAAGCAGCAGGTCTGCATTCTGCTTGTTAAGTGAACCCTGTTTGAACGGAAAAAAATGTGGCAGAAAGTCAGAATTTTCATGCTGTAAAACTTGACCATAAAATATCAGATAGGATTGGCTAGTAGGCTGTTGCAGTTTAGCCTAAATGAATCATTTGCTTCAATCTAAAACTTTATTTTGCTGATTGCTTTACTGAAAATCTTCAGGGGATTTTTGATGTAAATTTGAAAGACTAATTATACAAATTTAATTATTTTTTAAAAAACTCAGACATTCCCAAAATACAGGAATAATGTTACATTTGTATTTATATTTTGTATATAAAAATATAATGTCGAAAAAAAAAATTTTTCCTTTTGAAGAAGGAAAAATTGCAGTTCTCTGGACCTTGTGGTACTTTCTCAGTTTTATATTCCTGCCCTTTTTTGCCATGTCCTTTTCAAAGCAGTAGTGAATTATAACTAAGTTAATTCCCTCTAGAGAGCTTTTAGATAGTTTGGAAGTTCCTTGGCAGTTTGGAAGAAGTCCAGCCTTAAAATCTGAAATCGCTTTCTCAAAAGATATGCTCTGTATATTTTTGCCTGTTGATTGAAAATCTTCACGGTATATTAAAGCCTTTATGAAAAAAAAGCTCTTTAGAAGCATTTAGAAAGAGCAAGGCTGTCTGGCTGGTTATCTGCCAGTAATAAAGTATCAATAAACAATAGTCATCATTGTTGTTCAAATTGAATATAAGGAGGGATGCTTTTTATGCTCTACACCGGAATGAGGCTGGATCAAAAGCTGAGATTTGCAATGCATTTGTAGGACACTGAGTGCCCCTAGGTGGTCACAGCTAAAAGTACAGCAAGAAAAGCCACCCCTGTGCACCTGGGTCCTGCTGAGTGAGGGCCAGCTCACCTCTGCTGGGCACTTGGCGCAGATCCCACCCACGGTGGCTCCTTTTTGGGAAGCGTTACAGTTAAAGAAGCACTTTTTTCATTTTGCTCGTTCTCTGCTTTACAGGAGAACGTTTGTGTGGGATTAATTTTAATCAGGCAATTGCTGACATACTGAAGTGGCAGTCTATCATTACTCCCACTTATGGCTTCAATTTGGCCCTTGTCATTGGAATTGTCAGTATCAATTGGGGATTAGAGTGGGTTATGGCATGCAGAGTGGATGGTCAGTAGATCAGTACCACTTTTCACTCCTTTTTAGCATGTTCTATTTTTTATCAAGCATATTGATGCAATTTTGTTACTGTTTTTCAGGTTTTTTTAATACATAAAATGTTTTAGAGATAAATTGCCTCTGGAATTGTTTTTGGGTTCTTTGTATTTCATTTTGCTACAGGATTTGAAATATGTGAGTCATTAAATGTCACAGAAATGTAACTACTTCTGAAATACAAGTTTCTAAAGTTATACAGTCGGTTGTTTTGCAAACACTTATTTCTATATCAGTGATCCTTAGAGAGGATGTGCACTGTGAGATATGTACAAAAAATGTGTCATTGATTTCTCATTGTGAGGAAAGCAAGCATTAATAATGGAATTGTAGAGCCAAATCCAAATAGCAAGATTTTAAAACCAAATGATGGAATTCTATGTAATAATACAGTTTATTATAATTTTCACTAGATAAATGGTGTCTCAAATCTCCAAGTATGGTATGTGAGAGAAGAAACGTTGTATTTTATGTTAAGAGTTAAGTTTTCACTGACATAGGCTTTTCTTCAGGGAAGGAGGGTCAAAAAATAAAGATAAATCTCTTACTCTCAGAATTCTGGTGGATTTGCTTCTATGGTAACCAATTAGCCAGAGCTTATTACTCATGTAAAACAGGAACTGTTTGCATTTTTAAAACCTTCATTTGCAAAACAGCATGTCTAAATGATAAAGTTAAATTTCTTTCCCAAGACCACAAGTCTTCTTTGTAGGTGGAAACAACTAAGTGTACAGTTTAAAAAGCAAGGGAAAAGGCGCTCCTAGGCAGCAGCATCCATCCACGCTAAAAGCAAATATTTGTTTTTGGAGCAGAGAATGGCTGTCCCCGGAGCAGCCAGCTTAGCAAAAGCAGGAATGGAAGGGCAGAGCTCATCTTTTATGGAAGTCAGATAAATTTCATGCTCTTTAACATCAGCTGTGACTGCAAGCTTTTCACTGAAGTCTGGCTCCTTCCCCAGTGTGAACAAAATAGCAAAAGTGATTAAAGTTCACTCAGTACTGGACGGCAGGAGGCAACTGCTGCGGTATCTTCGGCTGAGGGAGAGGGCGAGAGGGCTCTTTAATAATACTTGTGAGGCTTTGAAGAAAAGAAGTAGGACTCATAGGGCCTATAGATGCCTACACTAACATGCATTCATTTCCGGTACTTCATATGGCTTCTTTGACACATTGTAATATTGTCATCTACTTCATTAAAATGTTCATTATGAAAGGGGAAAGAGAGAAAATGTAACTGTTAACTGGAGTCAAGGGTCAGCAAGTTCTGCTGTGAGCAAAAGACCCGGAGCTGCCTTAGATAATAGTGGCACTTCTGGGGCAGACACGAAAGACTGACAGAAAATGAAAATATGGACCTTACAAATTGTCCTGCCTTGTGATGGACGGGAGTCTTGAGCGTCCTGACAAGCCTTGAAAAGCTGGAGTGTCTAGCAGATCTTCCCAGATCCTGCCTTTTGGCTTTTTCCTTTTGCCTCTGTTTTTTTTTCTGTTTCTCCCTGTTTTAAGTTGTGCAATCAGTATTCACACATTCTTATAACTAATAGGATTAGAGGCGTTGCAAAGGGATTTGAACAAGATAATTAGTTTACTGCTTAGCCCACAGTATAACAGGCAAAACCCCTCTGAGAAGAGGCAGACAAAATGGGTCAGAAAATGTGTGGGAAATGAGGTAAGGCCTCTCAAACAGAGCTTCAATCAGCTACACCATTATGAAAGTATCCTGGAGTATTCATTCATTGCTGCAGACTGTTGACTTTTTTGGCTTGGCCACCAGAGGTGTCAAGGAAAGAGAGCAAGTTGAGCAGTGTTGCTGGATACAAGGAGCCTGTTTCAAGTGCTTCAGTATAATTTAAGGTTCTCTGCCACCATTCCACATAGAGCAACTCTAGAAAAGTGAGGCAGCCTCTACCAGTTTACAAAGCTGAGGCTATAAAAATAAAGCTTCTTGTAAACCTTGGGGTGGATAACGTCTCAGAAACAGGCAACTGAAATATTGAATCAAAAAACTTAATTTAGATTTAGTGTTATGTTTGAACATCTATCTTGGAATTATTTAAAACATACATTTTCTAGCAGTGCATTTAAATATCCCATTTAAATATATTTTTTCTAATTTTAAGATGTGCCAGGCAGAAAAAGCCCCCACATCCAGTACCCCACCGCCCCCACCCGGTGATACTAGTATGGTGCATGAATTACTAAGTAATGGTGTTTGGTTTCCAAAGGAGTAGCAGGAAATGCCTCAAAATTCCTGCTTTTTTTTTTCTTGTGGAACTTGTATGAACCACCAGCATGATCAAAGCTGCCAGAAGTTGTTAGAAGACACGTTGACTTAGGCCTGCCTGAGTATGATAGCTTAGAGGTGCCTCCTCTCCAGTGAAAGAAACAGCAGGAGCTTCTCTAATGAACTGTCCAGCAGCTCTATCTTGCAGTGTATATACAACCAGAGGTGAGAAGAGGTTAATCCATAGGGGAACTAGTTAGAAAAGCAAAGCAAAAAATACCAGGGAGTTGTATGAACAAAATTCAACTTGAAGATGGTTTCTGACACATTTGGTTCCTTTTAATGAAACTCTTCTTTCAGTCTGTTGCTGTTTGTCAGCTTGTAAATTTTATCACACTTCATCTGTGGTGCAGCAGTATGTACTGCATACGCAATACAGAACAATACAGAATGTCATGTTGCTTGTAGCAAATTGACCTTTAATTCATTTTAAATACCTATATCTTATTTCTAATGGAGATTAGATTCCTAATCTTAAGATTTGTCTCAGTTTTATTTCAGCATGGGGATTTATTGCTGTAATCTTTATCTGTTCATAAATGTAAGGAAGACAAAAACATTCACTATTAGACATGTACCTACCTGGCAGTAATATGAAATCCTTATACCATAATTATGTCTGTTGTGATTTGCATTGTTAAGCATATTTACACAGAGGTTTATCCTGATTTTATCTAAAAAAAAAAGTTTCTCTGTTGTTCAAGTACTTTTTCTGTGTTTCTTTGTTCACAACTGCAAGGTAACATGTCATCTCTGCCTCAACTGGGAAGCTCTGTTTTGTGTTGCTTATTATTGTGTGTATGAAAAAGGAAATCATGCATATTAAAATATTGTGAGAAAGAGACGCTATGAGATGTTTTCTGGTTCCTCAGGACGGGTGTTGTACCATACATACATTTGTTTTCATAGGTGAAGGCTATAATCCCACTGGAAATTATATGTCCCTAATTAAAGAAGTAGAATCAAAGCAAGAAAATCTAACAAGCAGAAAGTGGTATAGGTATGCAGAAATCTATATAAGACTGTTCTTCCAGATCTGTATAAAACTACATGTTAATCAGTATTATAAATAGTAAGTATGTTTAATGAAATTTCAGCGAGCTTAAAGGAAAGGGAAAAAAAACAAATGCAGAAAAATAAAATATATATCCTAAAGTTCATAAGAACATTTATTTTTAAGCTTAGACTTAACACCTGAATTAAATCAATATCACCAACACACAGATTTCATTTTGTATGTTTTGAATGTTGGTTTTGTATCTGCTAAGTCCTATTCCTTAAGGTACCAGTATTTTAAGTACTATTTACAATAGGGTTATCTTTTTTCAAGTCCATATTTCATGATGATCTTTTATGTTTGTTTAAACTGTTCAATTAATGCAGCTCATCAAAGCCGTTCTGGACATATTTTCCATTCAGATATTTATGTATAACACAGCAGTGAGCAAACTTTGGCTTATTTTCATTATTTATAGATATGGATGGGAAGATGGTTAACACAGAGCAAAAGAGATATATAAGAGAATCTGAAAAAAAAATACTGCAGATTCAGGGCTTAATTAGATACACTGTATCCCTACTGAATTCTGAATTTGATCTTTTTGTTTTCACAGATTGCATTCTCACCCATGGTCATTCTCACCCACAGTCTTTCTCACCCACGGTCTACTTATAATTGATACTAAGGGAAAATATTTAATTTTTTTTCCCTTTTCGGAGCATATGTTTGTAGACATATCCTCATGACACCTTGGATCCTTTGATGGTTTTGGTGTATTTGTAGTTTACATATGTGAAGCACTCAGTAGCACTGCATTTCAGCTCTCAGACTTACTCAGTTGCAAGTCAGGGATGAATCCTTATCTCAGTTTACTTTTCCAGGAACATATATACACTCTTCCAGTGTATATGTTAACTGCTTTTGATTCCTCCTTAGAATGCTGTTCTCGATAGCACAGTTCCTGTGTTATTCTACAGGGATTCAGACCTGACACATAATTTTGAAGTATAGTATTATGTTGAATGGTCAGTCTTCCTGAAATACTGACCTTCCACCCCGAAGCTTTCATCTACCTGATCACTGCAAGAGATTTCCATCTCTGAGGAAAATCCATTGCACTCATAAGGAGTGCTAGGAAGAAGCATGTGAGACTTGGAAGTTTCAAACTTATTTTTTTACAAGGGTAACTGAGAACTTGGCAAGATTTAGCCCCATTCCTCAAAGAAAACTCAAAAAGAAGCACCAAGCCCCTGAGTTTTTTAAATATGAAAAACAATTATGTTAAGGTCTTGCACATGGTCCATTTGTCTAAAATATTAGTTTTGGTGTGAGAATAATTCATTATGGGGCATGATGAAAATTTATAGATGGATTTCAGAAAACAATTTCCTTTTTTCCTTGTTCTGTGTCCCCATCTGAGGAGAATGTTTTCTTTTTTCATATATGCTTAAATTAGGGAAGTCTATAATTTAAATGTGTTCACTGCTGGTTTTCTGTAAATAGTTTGTGATTCACAGATATCTTCTGTCACATACATAACACTACATTTGTGAGTAGTTACAATGAATTTAATGGAATTTAAACATGTACATTAAATTGTACATGCTTCAGTGCTCTCCTGGATTGAGATTAGATTATTTGTATGTTTTTGGTTAATAAGAGCTATGTTCAACTGAGTTAGTGTAATTTTCCATCCTGAGTCTTTAAAGGTGCTGTGTCATAGCCTATACAATTCATATTGTTATAGATCATCTTACAATGTGTGACAGCTTTACATATTAGGACCTTTGAAGAGCACTGCTTTTATTTTCAGGATTAGTGGGGATGAGAAGCATTCATTAAGTAAACTTCATTCCTAACCTATGAAAATTAGGTTTGGTTGTTGATATTAAAAAAAAAAAGGCAGCAAAAAAACAGCAAGCAAAACAAAATTAAAACCAAAACAACAACCAAAAACAACAACAAAAACAACAAAAAACCAAAACCTGGAAATAATCATTAGTGAGTTTAGAGTTTTGAGCCGGAGACTTTTGAGTTTTGACCTTAAGTACCCCCTGTTTTTGTGAGCGAGGAATGAGAGGCAGAGGATTGGCTCAGGTGTGTCTGAAGGGCAGAGGGATGATATGCAATAAGTGGTTTTGCTCCCACTATTGGAACATATGTTCATTGAAAATAATTTGACTTATAAGAAGCACAGCAAAACCTGACCTAAAATTTTTCTGCCTCTTTCCAAGACACTTTGAAGAAACTTTTTCTGCAAAGGCATAAATACTGTAACCATTTATCTCCTAAATTGCCTTAAATACATGGAGCAGATAATTCAAACAAAGTTGTGACTAGCCTGAATTCACTATAAAGTTGGTTTTTAATTAGGGAAATCAAATTGTGTGTTTCTTGTGCAGTGGTTAGGAATTGAAGCAGGAAATCATGCTGACAAATGAAGGGAATGGGAACAGGACACAGAGTTACTTTGTGATTCAATACATTGTCCTAAATATGTTAGATGTATAATTCTGTAGAAATTTTAGCTCTTTACTGCCATAAAGCTGTGGCTTAAGTGATATATCTTCCATAATTTCACAGTATTTTGATTCATAAAAGTTAAGTAGATTGGAAGGAGCTTAAAAAATGCATTTTAGTAGGCTTTTTGACAGATGTGATTTAAAAGCTTAGAGAAAGCAATGCACCTGTCACTTTTAATTGCAGAAAGCTTTCCGTCTATTAACTTTATTTTGCCAGAGACTTCTAATGAAAAAGTTCCAGTATCTAATTTAATTTAATTTTCATTGGGTTTGCCAGAAGAGCAATTATATTTTAGAACTTCCAGCTATGAAGTTGTGCTTCAGAAAGCAGTCTCTTTATCTTACATGCCATTAAGTTTCATCGTATGCGCGTCATACCTTAGGAACATCTTGATATCCTTGAAGAAATGTGGCAGTGAAATGTAGACATATTGTCTGTAGCACTAGGTAGGATTTACAAATACAAATGTTCATATGATTGGGTTATTCCTATCCATCATTAGATTGCATCTCTCTGGAGCTATAAGTACATCTGTGCCTGGCAGGCTTATGTTATCACTGATGCATATGGGGACCATGTGTCAGTCTTCCAACAAAGATATATAGCCTTGTGTAGGAGCAGGATTGGATATGCTTGTGTTTCAGCCTCTAAATCAATTTCTTGGACCTTTGCTACAGATGTTTGAAGCTGAAGGTCTGTAAAAAGAGTATACTGTAACATGAACTGAAATAGAAGAATAAGCATGAGAAGGAATTAGCCATATGGCAACAGATAGCAAGTGCAGTGGAGCCTGTGAAGAAGCAAATTCTCATACCTTCTCAGCTATCTGTGTAAATCTCATTTAAATTCAATCACCTCAGAGTTCAGCACTGGTCCCATTCTAAGAGGAGATCTGTTCATACTCAGTTAAAAGAGTGATGCTGATGCTCCTGTTGTTGTAAGATGCATGTCCTAGGATTTTTGAGCTTGTGGAAGTTTTCCTGAATTCCCTAGAAATACAAATGGATTCAGGCTGAATGCTTTAGCAAAAAGTCTGGCTGTATGGTGCTGAGATGTTGATCTGTTAGGTGCCTATTATTGATACAAGCACAATGCCATGTGTTCTTGTATTTAGCCTTATTTCTTAAATCCTTTTCTTACATTTAGGCTTCAAAAAATGCAGTCAATATAAGTATTTAAAAATTTTATAGTATATTTCTAAATTAGTCCTTAAGCAATAGGGAAGCTTATGCATTGTTTATTGTTTTGGTTTTGGGGTTTTTTTAAAAGTAAGTTTAATAGTCTCTTTTTCCATTACCATAATGGTTGTCAGCGTGTATGTGATCACCTGGACCTCTCTTTTCTGAAATTACCCATTGACTTGCTACAGGAGTGTGTATTATCTTGTGAATGGAGACATCAGTGTCACTCTTGCTCATCCTGAGTGTGCTGTGCTCTCATTTGATTACAATTGCTTAACTCTCATCCATCCAATTCAACTTCCTTGTGTGCTGTCATATAGCAAAACACCCATCCTCCTGAAAGAATAAATCCTCAAACAATGAAAACCCACCACACCCACACAATCACACAATCACTCTTTATCCTAATTATCAGGGCTTCTCAGTAGGATTTTCTGGATAGTTACTTGAGGCAAAGATTCATCAACTACTTAGGAGAGTGTGGATATTGGTTGAAGGGAAAGAATTTATCAATTTGGGAAAAAAAAGGCTTGAAAACATACACATGGAGGAAAATGTCTGAAAAGAGGGAGGACGGGTTTTTAAAGTGCAATTAAGAGCAGCTACTTTTTGATGCGGTCAGTGGAAAAGTGCAGTCCTGGAACAGAAAATCAGCTTTGTAGACTTCAAGCTTAAAAAATGTCTGAATGGAAATTATTTCTAGTGCAAGCAGCTGAACCTTTTTGCAAGTTTAAGAGGAAAAATGGGATAAATATGGCAGAAGCAGCAATAAAAGAAAAGTTTTCCTATTAAAAAAATACTAAATTCAATTTTGCATGGATTATTTTTTCCTATAACATTTTTATGTAATTTACATATTGGAATTGTAGCAACAGCATACAGACAGGGCTATTAAGAAGAAATTAGATTTTTCACATTCTTGAAATTTGGAATGGGAGCACTCTGATTCAGGTTTTCACCCATGGTAGTCCATTCTAAGACCAAGAAATTAGTTATGATTAATTTTATTCTGGAATGGCAAATTTTATTGCTTATATACATTTTTATGAGGCTTTTCAATTTTAAATAGGCCCTGAATCCAGCTAGAATGCACTCTTCTTGTTTTACAGACCAGTTGTACTGCCTCTGCTGTATTCTCAGCTGCTTTTATTAGAGGAAAATACCTCTTGAAATTCTGATTCTTTGTATGGCACTGAAAGGGAAAAAGTTGTGGTGACAGAAGTTTGGTGGAAGAGGCTGGAGGAGTCACAGAAAGAGAAGGCAGGCTCAAGAAAGAAAAACCTGGAGCCCTTGAACAGAAGAAACTTGGGCCTTGACACTTCTGGGATGCACAGCTAGAGTATTAAANNNCCAGAGTACCTGAATATATGTATCAGTAATTGCCCTGAAGTTTCTTGACAATTTATTTTTTCTCCTAAGAGCTTTTAATTGACTTGTATTAACCACCATATATTTAGCATACAAGAAATAAAATAAATTAAGAAATCCAGTTATTCTATTACTCAAATAATTGAGTTTATTATTACAGTTTTATAGTTCATTGTCAGTGAAGTGGAGGATAATATGAACATATGTTTCTTGTCCTTTCCATTTATATTTTTCTCACAGAAAATCTGTAAGTCCTAGTTCTTTGGTCCAGAAGCCCAGTGGTGCTAGTCACTGTACTTTGTTACACAGAATAAGAAAAATACCAAGAGCCAGCACCCAGTAAAACAAAAAAGTTTCAGTGAAAGTTATTACAGTCTAAGATGACACAAGGCAGATGGGTAAAAACCAGAAAAACAGATGGGTAAAGACCAGAAAAACAGTCATATCAAATTGGTCATCTTGATAAGCAACAATGGTTTTAGCTTAGCTGTTGTCAGGTTTTTTAAATCATCCGTGGTAATCCTTTTAATAAGTTGTTTTGGTTTTTTCACTGTTTTAGCATAGTTTTTGGCACTGACAGACAACTGCCTTAAAGCTTGAAGCATCAGTGCTTCATATATATTATGTACCTGCAAATAATGTATAAAGCTAAGACTTTACAATAAATCTGTCTTATCAAGCCCATCTCAAGAGACAATCCCCAAATTGCATCATTCAACTCAAATGAAGGAAGAGTGAGCACAGTGCTATTCAACATCAATGGGTTGCAAGATCTTTTCTAGTTCACTCTCCGAATTTTTCCCTGTCCCTTGACAAATTGTTAGGAAGCACTTGAACTACTTATTATCAGAGTTAAAGTTTGGAGCTATACTTCATGAAAAATGTCTGTGTCCAGGGATGTAATTATTACTTGTATTGGAATTGCAGCTCTGTATAATGGGGTTGGATCAGGAGTGCACTCTTCTCTGTTTTGAAGATACAGAAATTGTCACAGCTTGCTGAGTGATATTTCAGAAGAGAATATACAGGGTTGTAGGCTGTGTAGTGAAACTAGATGATGTACCAGACAATCTTTCAATCAATTCCTGAAAGTGCTTACAGTTTCAATTCCAGAGCAGGTGAAACAATATTAAATATTAAAGACGTTGACAGCTGCAAACTTGTTCTAAAAAAGAAGTTTTGTTACAGGGAAAAGTAGTGATAGACTTTTCAGATACTGTTGAAGAGGTCTTTTGGAAAATTAAATATGCCATCTCATCTATTCTTAATGTGAGCACATCCCCAGCCACGCCAAATGGATGTTTCAGCCATGCATATGCTGAGTGTCTAACGTACCAGAAAAAGTGAAAGCTACCTGGCAGAATCTTGTTTTAGTCTTATAAAGTTCTTAATTATAGTGCATTTTCAAGTCTGTTAAGTGTAATAGTTTATTAAAAATTAATCACCAAATCACCTATCAGAGATTAGTAAAATGAAAATAGAATCTTCCCCCTTTCCCTATGTAGAAACACTCTTTTGTGCCCTTGTTTGAAAAAAATTACATACGCATTTCTTTTGTTTTATTTTTCCTTCAATTCCAACCTGGTTAAAGAAAAAGGAGAGGAAAATCCATGACCAAAACCCATATGTGACCTAAACCTTCCCTGACACCATTTGAGAATATTTCCTTTTGTCCTGTCACTTGTTATGCAAGCAAAGAGACTGATCTTCACCTGTCCACAGCCTCCTTTGAGTCAGTCATAGCGAACAATGGTTTTCCCTGAGCCTCCTTTTTTACCAGGCTAAACACCCCCAGCTCCCTCAGCTGCTCCTCATCAGACTTGTGCTCCAGACCCTTCAGCACCTCCGTTACCCTTTGGACATGTTCCAGCCCCTCAGCATTTTTCTTGTGAGGCACAGCCCAGAACTGGAAACAGCACTTGAGGTGCAGCCTCATCATAAGGATATGCATACCCATATGGGTAAAAGTCATTTTCCACTCTGCAAACTCAGAGTAGGGCTGTAGGTCAATGATACCCTCACACATCACAGCTGTGCTGGCGCCTTGGGCCCTATAGGGAATGATAGTGCTATTAGGGATGCATGATAAGCAGCAGTCAGTAAATTGTCACTCAGTGCCTTCCTTCAGCTTGACCAAATTGAGACTGTATGGCGGATAAAGAATTGTCAGTTTTTTCTTTTGGAGGGTAAGGGATGTTCTTAAGAGCTTCAAGTTTTTCTATGAAAAGGATTATGCTGAAGCCAAATTTGAAGTAGTATTGAAATTCTCTCTGAAACTGTGGGTGGTCCATTCTTCTTTAGGATCTACAACATGTAATTTCCTCTTCTGTTTTGTTTTGGGGTTTTTGTACTCTAAACAAAAGAGAATTATATATTAATTTAGTGGAACAGATATTGAAGAAAATTTTCCTTTTCAAAAATAATTTCTAAGACTCCAATAAAATACATGTGTGGTCCTAATACTCCTATTTTATTGCACAATTAGCATTTGCCCTACTAGGCCACTCTAAAAGAATAAAGAATAGGTGGTGAATCTCCTTAAGCAATTATTTTCAGAAGTATCAGAGCATACAAATTGATTTAAGTACACTTTTGCATACTTAAATCATTGTACAGTGAGACATTGTAGAGTACAGACACTGTAGTGTGAAATTTGTTTTGCAGCCCATGGGTTAACTTTTCTGCCAAGACTGAGACTGGAGGTTTTGGCTTAGCCCAAACCCAAAATGCATTGCTATTAGAAAGTAAAAGACCTAGCTAGTACTTGTACTCTGTGATGCTTAAATTCTGCAGAAATTATCAATTATTAACACTAAAAATGAGAAATAAATTGTGTATTATATTGCTTGGGTATGAAGAGTCAGGCTGTTTCTCAAATGAAAATAAAAATATTAGCACTAACTTTCAGAATTTAAATTTTGGATGACTTAACTAAGTGTTAAGGTTGAAGGTACTGATAAACCCTGGAGATTGCCAGGCTACAAGTACTAATATTGCCTAGTGTGTTTTTTCTCTTTTGCTGTATATGCTCTATACTTACACATAAATGGTCTCTCTTCTTTAATAAATAACTAGATAAAGTGGATTAAAAGATCTGATGCTTAAATAATACAGATAATAGTATGCCAAAAATGGTTGACATTTATAAAACCTCAAGCATTAAGAATGAAAGAAGCAGGAATGATATAATCAAAAGCACTATAATTAAGAATAGAGAGATGAAAGTTTGCAGGGAAATTCAGTCTGAATATTCTTAGGGAAAAAAAAACCAACCATTCCTTACCATGGGAATTGCTGTGACTCTAATCATTCAGTC
>VWYI01028261.1:0-26772 GCA_013399455.1 Anthoscopus minutus
CTGAAAACCAAAGACTTCAGACTTGTTCTGGAACGGCCGAGTTGGAGAGAAGAGACTTTTTACACATCTGGAGGTCATCTGGACCACAGGAAACCCCGAGAGTTAACTTCAGAGAAGAGGGTGATCTTGATTTAGCCACTCTCTGAAATTTTTTTTCTTCCCTTTAGGATACTGTAAGCACTGTAAAGGTTGGTCATCATTGGAAGTAACAACTTCGAACTTCTTATACTTTAGTTTATGAAAGCTAAGAATAAAAAGCAATAAAAGAATAATACACAATGCACTAGGAAATATGATCTTAACAGAGCCTTTGTAAATAACATGATGCCTCTTTTTGTGGTTGATATACATTTTCTTTATGATCATCACTTGAAGGAATGTGTGTCCCTTACAGGATACCCAACCAGCAAGACATAAGGTCCTTCCTTTAGTCAGTACTAGATTTGATTTTTAACTTGGTTGTAGCTATGAATTTCTGCAAGAAAACCTGAATACTATGGAAAGCAAATCTGCCAGTGAAAAACACTTTTACTGTTTTTATCTGGAAGAACTCATAAAGAAAACATCAACATCTTAGTTGTGAAACAGCTGAATTTAATACAGCTTAAAATACACATTCAAAGAAATATCTACAGATGACTAATCTTAAGACAGACTCTCTAAAACACACATTTGTTAGTGGATAGTAGCAACTGAAAATCACCAATATTTCTGTGATAGAGTGTGAAAAATGTAACTTTCAGAGAACATAATTGACAACCAAGTGGTTAATGCACTGGATGGAGGTGGTGAATCAGTCCATGAAAGAACCTTTTGCCTGCAGATACTTGTAACATCTGACTTCCCAATTAGTTCCTTTCCAAGTCTTTCATTACAGAAGTAACTCTATAACAGCAAATGTCTTCATTACAGATGCTCTTCAGGTTTGTTTTTTAATTCAGTTGTATGTATATAGTACTCATACATTTATTTCTAAGCACCTGAAAACTACTGGTGCATCTTCTTCTTTTCCATGCATTCCCAAAGACTTTTTTTGAGACCTTCTTCACTCCATTGTAGATTAAAACACAGGCTGGAAAAATCTGCTTTATATTAACCAAATTGCAATAAGATTTCTCTTTAGTACATCATGCTTAAATGTAAATTCACTTTCTATTCCCACTTCCATTTTTTGTTTCCTGTGGCCATCAGTGCAAAAAAGGGAAAAAGGGTGGGTTTTTACAACATGTACTGCAGTGATGATTAAAAAACATTTTTCAAACAATATAGTTCAAATTTCTTTTAAGATTTTCATTTGCATTACAGTGCCCAGTATCAGAAATATGTAGCATAGTGTTGCCATCTACTAACTTCAAATTCCTTCAAAGAAAGATGCCCACTCCTGCTCTCACCACCTTCTCCAGCCTTTGCACATTAACTGAGTTGGAATTTAGTCCTAGTGATTTCCATTGTCTTTATACTTCCATCTTTGCAAAATGTACTTTCTTATTTTTAAAAGTAATGCTCCTAATCACACTACAGCAAATTTAAAAGTACATATATGTCCATTTTGGACACATGTCCAAAATAGAAGAGCTGAGGAGATCAAGTCCTTGAGTGATTTTCCAGTGCTTCTAGATACTGCTTTTATTACAGTGTTTTTAATATATCAAACCATATAAAAATTTCACAATATTGCAAAAAGGCAGGAGGAACCTTGCTCTGAGTTTTTGAAATCTTTTAGTGGTTGCTTGTGGAGAGTTAAAGGCATGGGTTCTTAATAAAACCTTATCAATCCCTGTCCCTCTGCCACTTGCCACTTTTTCTGTAAGTAAAAAGTAACCTACAATATTCATAATATAAAATATTGGTTTTTCACTAGCAGGAGTCTTCATGTATTTCTGTCGATATCCTTAAAGAAAATTTCTAAAAGAAAAATAAAGCAAGATCAGCTTAAGATAATTTAATTTTACAGTTCTGTGATATAAAGTGCAAGGAAATGAAACAAAACAAAACAAGAAAGTGTTAAAGTAAAATAAATGCTGTGGGAAAATTAGAAAAAAGTCTTATTTTGCTTAGATTGTGGCAGGGTTTTCTACTGAATTAATAGTTTGTTTTTCTTTGTGCACTGGTTATCACAAAAAGACAGTAGAATCTAAAAAATCTTTCTGTCATTGTCCAACACTAACATCAGAGTCATGCTATTTTATAGCCTGTAATTAAAAATGTCCACAATTCCATTTTGTTTAATTTCATCACTTTCTCTTATTTTCATAATATTTAATAAAATTTTAATGTGTCTGAAGCAGAATTATCAAATAAGGATTGTTGATAAATATTCTGAGAATTACTGCATTGTCCTGCAAATCTCTATCTCCAAGGGAAGAGTCTGATCTTTGATAAAAGAGATGCTATCATATACATAGACATCAGAGACTGATAAAGGTAGAAAGAAATGTAGTTTAGTTGCATAATTTATTTTGTTATTATGTCACCTTTAAAGGGCTTTTTTCTACAAAAAGATTGGTAAACAAGAAGAATATATTAATTGACTGTTACTAATTTTCAAGAACAAACACATTGAACTATTAAACTGAAATTTATGTTTTATAATCGGGGGGAATATAATATTCATTATGTAGACAGAAATCACTTCTGTCATTGGTAAAATTTGTTTCTGTATAGCTTTGAGGCATCTATCTAGGTAAAGAATGATAATTTTCTATTGTATTTGTTGTTATACAATGCATATCACTTAGTCACTGCAGAAATATTTAGATACCGACCTGAAAATCTCTAATGAATGTTAAAAAGAAGAAGATGAAGCCAAAGGCCACTGTCCATTCGCAGATTGCGCTCATAAAATGATAAGTATAATCCTGATGGAATGAGACATGAAACAAATTTTCAGATAAAAGAGCTAAACAAAATATAGGTGGAATGATAAAGACATTTACTTCAGTAAATTCAACAAGTAAGATTTGTGACTTGCCATCCCTGTTGTATAAAAGTCAATTCACATTTTTTTGTATAGAATGGTGAGTATATTTATCAAGCTTGCATGTGCTACACTGTCCTGTACAGTAGCATCAAAGACAGTACAAGAAAACTACAATTAGCACAGTATCAAAACAAAAGTTGAATATGATATAAACCTGAAAACATTCATTTGGTACATTAAGATTACCAAAGTGCCCATGTTCCAAGCTTTCACTCAGAGCCATTGAGCTCAGTAATTCTGAGCAAATTCTTACTATGTTTTGAAATGGAGGGCTACCCTTCATGACATCTCCTGACAAGACTTTTGTTTTCAAGACTGTCATAGAAAACTTTTGTCACATGACACAAATAGAATGCAAAGTGTTCTTAACATGCCATCAACAAATACGTCATCTGTTTCATTAAAACCAGTTTTTCATCCTTGCATCTCATAAAAACCTACAAAACCCCTGAAGATATTACTAAGGTTGTCTAAGTATATTTGCTGAGTGTGCTCTTATTAAGCTCTTCAAGCAGGATATACTCTCTGTATTATTTAAACTGTTTTTTGAATACCTCCTTTTAGCAAAATTTGTCCAAAAAGAATTAGTTTTCATAGCTGTCATTCTGAAAACACTGAAATCAACTCAAATACATAAAATCAGCTTTAGTAAGTTTTAGGTCAGACTCCAAATATTTGTGCCAGTAGCAAAGACTATTTAATAAAGAATGATAAAAAAGGTGAGAAAACCAATGTTGTAAAAAACCCCAAAAGCAACAGAACTAAACTGGCACACTTGTTGTCATGCGAGAAGTTAGTTTTCAAGAAAATTGACTATAAAAGGAAGTAAAACAACTAATTTCAGGAATACTCTTTTTTTTTGCAGTCTTTTTCTATGGGAAACTTTCCAATTCTTGGTTAAAATGGAAGTCTTTGAAGACTGAACATCCATGACAAGTTTTCTTACCCACACCACAGACATCTTTCTAATGCAGAAGTGACTGGAAAGCAGCATTGCACAAATCCATTTATGATAATGTACCCTAACCCTATGTTTGTAATGCTTTAACAGAAATATAACAGCATTCCCCAAATAATGTCATACAAGGTGAGTTGGCTACCTAGAGAGATTTTACCTTTTCACCTGGAGTCCAATCAATTTTTGTCATGGAAATTTTTGAAGCAAACACAATCACTGGGAAAAACAGTGTAAAGGAAACTATACAATATCACTGAGTAAAACTGAAAATGTCTGCTTACAAAAAACCCAAAAAAACCCCAGACCACCTTCCCCTTCTGTAGCACAGGAGGTCCTGAACAACCAGAATATCAAACCAAGGTATTAAGAATACAAGTAAATGAAACACATTTTTACAAGGTAAGTGGTAAGCAGCAATCAAAACCCATTTCTGCACAAATGAAGGTTTCTGTAGGTTCTTTCACAGTACAGACAAGTTCGGGAGACACTCCAAAACTCAGGTGACATTTGTGATCAGGAACTGTGGGAGCAGAGTCCCGCGCAGCTGGAAGTGGAACAATGTTGGTTTCCAGTGATGCACAGTAAGTGCCTTGATCTGTTTATACAACTTCCTCTAGGGACTGAGGCCCTCTTACAAAGCCCTTTCCCAGCTGCTGAAACCAAAAGCAGGCTGTAGCTGGCTGACTCCTGTGATGAGCTGCTGAAATCAGTTTTCAACACTGGCAAACCACCCGAGGCCAAAATCAGTGAGATTAGTCCAATCATAGCACGCCAAGGGAAAAGCCAGGAAGCTGCGCAGTGTGCCTTTGAGACAGGCAACTATTGAGGTCAAGAACCAAGCAACACGATCAAAATCATCTGCTTAGGCTTGTATGCCACCTGTGTTTTTAACTTCAGTGCATTTGGTTCATTGTAGAAGCAGTAGCTCCTTTTTTCAGACCTTCTTCCCTACTCTCCTTCAAGAGAAGGAGGTTGGAAAGTTGCTCTAGCTTCACTGGTATATGATTCTGTGAAGAACACTGGGACATTATTTTTAAATATATCACTGATATAAGATATAAAGCTTTTTAGAAGCCCCCAAACCTCATCTTTATGCTACTAATGGTGTCTCAACATGCTGTATTATTGCATACATTAGAGAGCCCAAAGTAGAGTGTGACCTCCTTTTTACTGTTTATCAGCAGTGATTTAACTTAAAAGGAAAACCATGAACACATAAAGAGAAAACCATGGGATACACAGTAAAGGATACTGGGAATGAAAGCAATGCATGATATGACAGATATGACCATCCTTATATGACACACAAAGTGAGTGTTCCATCGAGGGCAGGACTTGTAAGAGATTATAGACTGAAATGTGATGTACACAACACCCGAGCCAAATGCCACCAAAGCTCCTATGTCATGGACACTGGGAACAGCCAGTTCCTAGAAAGAGAATCCGCACAATGCTTAGCTGCTATTACCTGAAGAATCTTGCAGGTAGTGTACATGAATGTAAATTGTCTGCATGACATACTGATTAGAGGAACTAGGCTGAATACTAAGGAAATAATTTCTTATTTCAGCTTTGCTTTGACCTCCTGACTTCAAAAATCACCTGACCTTGAGCAAATCTCACATCCTCTTCATGCCTCAGTTATTCTATTGGCAAATGGGGACTGGAACAGTTCACTTCTTGTACATACACAGTGAAAAGATTGTAGTCTTGCAAGCCACCACTTCCAGCTTCCTGGGCAACTAAATCTGAAATTTCTAGCTTGAAAATCTGCTAGATCAGATGCTTAGCATCTGAGATTATTATGAGGATCTAATAGATCCTTATTATGCTCAGAACCCTTTTTACAAACTGCACTTTACATGAAAAGCAGGGTCAAAGCAGAGGAAATAGAAATTAGGTGAGGAAGGAGTTTATGCACTGGCAGTGAGACGCAACAGAGATTAGATAAGAACCAGTGTTATAACTATCAAGGGATCCCTTTGGAAACATTAGGATCAAAGTTTCTGCTTCCCTGCCTCTCACAAATTATTATGCATTCCTGACTTGTCTTTTCCCTGTTGAAGCCGAGTTTGTTTTCTATTTCAGTCAGGCACTATCAAACATTTTTTTGGTGCCACATATAAATCTTACCAATAAGTACAGGGATGTTTAAAGTAAAAACTGATTAGAATAGACAGCAGTACCTGTGGTATTTGCAATCCACACACACGGCCTGGATGCAAAGCTTAAAAGAGCAAGTTATCATCCTAAGGCAGGTTTTTTTGTCTGAAAATACTATTTCCATTACATGTAAAACTGTACTGGCTGTTGAAGCCCAAACAGCCTTTATTTTCAATTTCTCTCTATGTCATCACGTCACTAGGTGAGCACAATAGTATTTAACAAAATGTTCCACGGTAGACCTTTAAAAGAAATAATCCTTTAAAAGAAATAATGCAACTGTTTCTACATATTTTAAGGCAATATCTCAAGCTGCCTGCCAGTTAAATTTAACTCAATTCTAGGCTGAAGCTTTCACTACAATTGTCCTAATACTTGTGTCAGAATCTACCTTATCATACACTTCCTCACTAGAAAAGGTGAAATGAAGAATCTCTTTCAGTAATTTTTCTCCCTACTGAATTTTCTCTCAGACATTGAGGGGTGGACTTTGGTTTGTAGTGAAATGACTAACCCTTTCTAGCAAAGTAAGCAGTAGTTCTACATGTCTCTATCAAAAGATAAAATATGTTATGCTGTCTCCTACAGACTCAAAAGTTTAACAGGCTGACACTGTGCTCAATGTTCTAACCTGTCAGATAAGATTAGTTTATTTTGTAGAAAATGCCGCTAGTGAGTGTGCCATCATTCAGCCAAAAATGCAGATTGCTTTTGTCAGTCTGACTTATTCTGCCCTACCTGATCATAAGTGAACTAAACTTGGAATAACAAAGTTTTTTGCATTCAGCTTTTCACAGAAAAGGATTTCCAGCAAAGAAATCTATATAGTACAGACCTGTTACAAGACAAGCACACGGAAAACTCCTTAATGGCATAACTGCACTAGCAAAAATTCTCATGCTTAGGGAGGAAACAAATCTGTTGCTGTAAAGCTACTGAAATAAGACAAGACAAGACAAGACAAGAAAGACGTTCTTACTCCATTTTCCGAGGATCCACATGGGGATAATGTTAATCACTATTATCTGCTTGAAATTTTTAATAGTAAAACAATCTTATTTTATTTTCATGTTTGTTATGAAATTTACGGTCATACCTGAAAAGTTGCAACTATGCCCATTCCAGTGCAGCCCATCAATCCCATACATAAGGTAAATATATTGCATGAAGACCTAACAAAGTGCGATGATTCATTTTGCTTCTCTATTAATAAATATCTGATGTACATTGTAATTGCAGCTGAAAAAACAACAAAAGTGTTTTGTTCAATGATCACATATTGATTACATCTTAACACATTTTCCTGTAACACATGACATGCAGAATAGAATTATAAACATAATACAATAAATTATGCTAACTCTACTGGAATGAAGAAGTTAATTCAGATGAACTTTCACACAGAACTTCAACTTTATCTTTGTCTGAAAATTGAACATTATTGCTATCTAGATCCAACTGCGCATCAGTTCAAGAAAAGTAGTAATTTAAATCCCATTCTCCTGGATGTTTTGGACACAGAGGCATTGCAATTCCACGTTAGGAACAGATGTCAGAGGGAGATAAGAACTATAAGCTAGAAGTGGAAGGCTTTATTCTGCTCTGAGATGCAATCTTGTACCAGAACTACATCTCCTTATAATGGATGGTCTGAAGGATTAATTACTTTTTGCAGAGTCACTCCTGGAAAACCTGTTCTAAGTTAGAAAATCATGGTTCTTTGGGATACAATAAGCTGTAGACTGAATTCCACAGTTCTATAACAGAACACATTTTCAGTCTATCTACAACTGGAAAAATATATCAGGTAACTTTGCCCAGGCTCTATGAGGTTGCATTAAACACTCCAGGATAGTGTGACTGAACAAGGCTCTCGTAAAAGGTAAAATTTTACTTTTAAAACTTCTTAAATTTTCAAAATGTTTACTTTTAAAAATTACTTTTGTAATTTTTACTTTTCCTTAAGGCCATTATAGCTACATGTATACAGAGGTACACAGCTCTTGATCCTCCATCCTCTAAGAGATAATAGAAAATACCAACCTTCCTGATTCACATCAGTCATTTGGTAGAGAAGTAGGTACATTGCAGAGAAAACCAAGTGTTGCTTCAACGCTGTTTTTCCCTTTGCTGCAGCATCTTAGAACCTAAAGCTTCCACACATCAGAATTTTTGCAGAGTAATTATGCCATCTTTGTTCCACTTTTATTTCCAATGTGTTGACTACTTTGCACTGATGAGATGCTCTGAAGAGACACAAGTGCCTCTAAGCCTGCACTAGCTGCTCCTGAGGACCCAACACTCCAGATATTACTTATATCTACCTGATACTGCCATTTGACTGTGGTGATGTTTTCCTGCAGAATACTGAATACATTTCTTTAATTAAAGCAGGCGGCTTTCACTAATTCTATCTCTTCATTCTGGTCAACCCAAATACCTTATACATACCTAGAAGCGCTGAAATATTAATCATAAAACCAAAGACACCGCTCTCCGGAGGTTTAGTTCCAGTGTCACTAAAGCAGGAAGAGAGACAAGTTAATTGAGACCTGTGAAACATAAATGAGACAACTGAAATCCTAAGAGAAATGTAACTTATGTGAACTGCTGCTCTCTGTGTAAGGCAATTAATCTTCTGCTGCACAATTAGCCTCCACTGGTAGTAGAGAATCCTTTTCAAAAAGAAAGCATATTTTGAAAGCATACTCTTTGAACTGTATTTCTTCTTTTTCTGCATACAATATGCAAAGATGTGACAGACCTGTACTTTGCTCATGAATGACATGATTACATAAATGACATTTTAGAATTAATGTTTCTTTTATCTGCTGAATTAACACTGTGATAGAGTGAAATATAGCTAATGGCAGTCACTATCTTAAGATGTGAGAGAATTTGGCTTAATTTCCTTAAAAGGACTTTACCCTATGACAGAGATTATGTTCCAATGCCCAGAGATGTTATTAGCAACTGTTTAATTTACTAATTGAGATACAGTTTAAGAGTACTCTATCTCCAAGATGTTTTAGGGAATAATTAGAAGTTCACTGGGAGAGAGGGAGCATGAGTGTGAAAATATCTACAGAACTTATACCTACATGCATGTCAATATCTAAGAAAAACATAATGTATATGAAATATTTGTTTTGTAGAAAATGGAACCATAGAATCCTTTTCCTTCTTTTCCCTTAAGATGTGCAAACATCTGCCTCAGAGAATACCCTTTCCTCACAGAATGAACATACTACTGGGGAGTATGTGGGCTCAAGCCCCCTCAAGCAGGACTCTTCTATGGAAGGTGAATTCTCTGTTGAAAGAACAGTACTATGATCTTGCCACCTATTTTTTCTTCTCTGATGTCTTCTTTTTTTATTGTTTAACATACAACCAGTTGATATCTATATGATCAGGTTCTGATGGTCAAGCCAAAGGGAAACATCCAGTTCTTCAATCTTTACATAATTTGGGTGTGAGCTAAGTTTTCAGTTACTGGACAGTACCAAGAGGCAGGATAGTATGTTTGAACAGAGGCACCCAAAAACTACTATCAGATATGTGAACACAAAAGGGTTTTAGCTAATGCCAAAGTTCAGTGGACACTGAGCAAGGATTCTGAGAACAAGCCTTTCTCCTAGAGTGGGAGTGTCAATCTGCTGGAGGGAAGGAAGGGTCTGCAGAGGGATCTGGGCAGGCTGGATGGGCCAAGATGGGCAATGGGAGGTTCAGCAAGACCAAGGGCTGGGTCCTACACTTTGGCCACAACAACCCCAGGCACTGCTGCAGGCTGGGGAGCAGTGGCTGGAAAGCTGCCCAGCAGAAAAGGACCTGGGGGTGCTGGTGACAGCAGCTGAACATGAGCCAGGGTGTGCTCAGGTGGCCAAGGCAGCCAGTGACATCCTGGCTTGTACCAGAAACAGTGTGACCAGCAGGGCCAGGGCAGTGACGGTATCTCTGTTCTTGGCTCTGGTGAGGCCACAACATGAGTGCTGTTGTGAGTCTGGGCCTCTCACTACAAGAAGACACTGAGGGGCTGGAGCGCTCAGAGAAGGGCAGCAGAGCTGGGGAAGGGTCTGGAGCACAAGTCTGATGAGGAGAAGCTGAGAGATCTGGGTCTGTTTAGCCTGGAGAAAAGGAGAGGGTCAGGGGTGACCTTATCATTCTACAACCATCTGAAAGGAGGCCTCTAAGGTAGCAAGCAACAGGACAAGAATTGGCTTCAAGTTATGCCAGGGGATAAAGTGGATGTTAGAAAAAATTTCCCCACAGAAAAGGTGTTTAGACATTGGAATGGACTGCCCAGAGCGGTGGTGGAGTCAACCATCCCTGGAAATGCTAAAGGAAAGCCTGGACTTAGTGCCATGACCTGGTTGCCATGGTGGAGTTCAGTCTTAGGTTGGACTCAGTGACCTCAGAGGTCTTTTCCAATCTGTGTTAATTCTGTGATTCTGTGCATAATGGGACACGTAGGTACTAGCTGGGGATATTTTTTTATGTCATTCAAGAAGATGAATACTCTTCATTCCAGCAGCGAGGCTGGATTAGGTTTCAGTGCTAAGATTCTGAAGCTACTACTGAGTACAGCCAAAATGACCTCAACATGAATGCTCTCCACATGCAGAAGAGAAAGCCGTCTCTACTTAAGCAATCACTCTTAAGGATTTTATAATTTTGCTAAATTCAGGACAGAAGATTATGACCATCTCAAATGACTTGATTACTTCAGAAATGCACGTTTGCTCTCCAACCCCTTCTATGTTACAGAAGGATTTGTTTAACGAAAGTCTCTAAGATCATTTATCAGCAACAGGAGGAAACTTAGGATAAAGATAGTACCTTTTTCTATGAAAAGTGAATGCAAAAAAAATTTGAGAAAATTTATATATTTCTTTTTTACTAGATTGGTTCCAAATTCACAGACTACAAAAGTTTGGACCAGGCTTTCAGACAAGATTTTACAACTTGTCAGGCATTAGGAATCCCTATATACCTGAATTTTCTTGCTGTAATGTTTTCTGAAGGCTTGTTCCAGCCTTCAGAAGTCTGTATTAATCTTGTCTCTCTTTGACAGTGAAAGTGATGAAAAGAGTAAACCAAGCATTTTTTGTTTGTTTGTTTGATGCACCTGAAAATCATCTTAATTTGTGTTTCATTTAGCCCATTTCTTAACTCTGAACTTAATTTTTTCCTTTTGTTTATGGGGTGTTTTTATTAACACGACAATGGAGTCCATTTAAAATGTGGGCCACTTGTGACAATCTTCAAGGACTTTTTCAAATCAGAAACCACTCTGTGGTAAGTACAGGACTGTAATCACTTCAAAGCTTTTGAAGGGCTTTAGGTGAGAAGAGAATGGAATTGGTACACACATGGAAAGCCATTTGAAGTTCTTGGAACCCATCGTAAAAGCAATCCAAATAACCTGAAATTGCATTGAACTCCATTTATTAACAAAATATTTTCTCAAGCTAAAGTTTTATAGGTGATTTTTGCTGTTGTGGATTTTTAACCTCAACAGTCTTAAATTAGAATTTAAAGAAAATTCATAACAGGAATATTATATCACAATCTATTTACAAAGTACTGCACTGAACTTTTAAGGACACGGTCTTGTTAATGTTGTATTTTCCACTGAAAAATAACTGAAGCTAAATGAAGACTTGGGTTCTTATTAATTTTTTTTCAAGTCTACTTCTTTGGAAAAAAAGATTAGCAAAAAAAAGTATTGGTGACAGTCTCCTACTTTTTATGAAAAAGAAGAAACGAAATGGTATATTTGAAACAAAAATGTGCTCAGTTTTTTGAGCTGGTGCTCAACCACCATGGAAAAGATGAGGAACCCTGTATGGAAATGACAGGATTTGTGTCACCATCTCATGCAGTAGAATTTTAAAAACAGTCTTCTGAAGAGTGGAAAGTCAAGAAGGTGAAGGAGACAAGGAATAAATATTTTAGGGCCAAAAGACTCATCATCATTGAATTTTCTTTGGAGCCAGACTAAACTATTTCTCTTCAAACTGAAGTTCACAAATTTTTAAAATAGGAAGATTCTATTCCACCTACAGGGATTCTGATTTCTCCAGAGGTACCAACTGGTAGCAAATACCTTCAGGAAAATTTCCTTTACTCTTTCACTGAGAATTCAAACAAGAAAACAACCATCCCAGCACATCCAACTTGGTTTGGATTTTGAGCAGTATGAGTAACAGGACTAATTTGTGCACAATCTTGTCATCTTTAAGATGCCAGCTGCTAGAAAACCCAAAATCACATTAATTTTATCTGCCAAGAAATGTATTTATATGGCTTACTTGATGAGACATTAGCACAGCCTCAATGGCAAATTTAGGTGTGGTCTCTTGCTGTAACAGCTGCTACATCGTAAGCAAATAAAATTAATGTTACTTCAAGACATACACAGAGTACTTGGGGAATGTATATAAAAATTACAGAAATGTTGAACTAAAGTTTGTCAATATTCTTCTCCTTTGTGTAACTGGAATTTCCCCATACAAGCTCTATTTAATTTTTATAGTTTATTGTTAGACATTGCACAACTGAAATGTTGCAACATTCTTCCTCTTTTTTAACACTCTTAGTTTTACTAAATCACATTCTCAATCACATGATTCAGATTCTTAGGCTAAAGCAATGACCTACAAATTAAAATATGAATATGGTATGACTATTGTCCTGAGTACTTAGAAGAAAACCTTGTATTATTCCCAAGTACATCTTCTATGAAGTTCTTATGCTTAGACCATGTGCCTTTAGAATTGTTGCAGGTGCTTCACCACTAGTCAACATATATCCTTAGTCCAAATGAGGTGTTAAAAGGATGTAACATAAACAAGACTTTTTAAAAACTTTACTAGTAAATGCAGAGAGCTTGAAATGTGAGTGGGAATCACTGGTGCAGCCTCTTGTGTCTGTTTTGCTTAGGTTTTTTAAGGCATATGGACTTTTATTGTGATTCCATAGCTAAAGGATAAGAACAATGTTTTCTGGGAGCTATTCCATTAAGATGATATAACTATGGCAGCTGTGATATATACATTAGAGTTATAAGCTGTGACTTAAAGGTTTGGTTCATTCCTTTTAGAATGAATGACACAATTAAGATACCTGGGCTGTCAAAAGCTTAACTGCAAACAAAACTATACATAAAAAACCACATCCCATTCTCTCATATATTTTATTCTATGACATGGCTTCAACATAAGAAACATAATTTGTCAAATTTCTTACTACAGGAGCTCAAAATATTTCTGAATACAAACCATGCACAATTATAGCAAATGATTTATTTTTGTTAGTTAATAAAGGATAAATTGCACTGATCACAAGCACTTTTGTGTCAGCAAAGCTTTGTGTGTAATCAAAGATGAGCAGTAGGGTATTTGTTCAAGTACAAGAACAAGCCTTTCCAAGAGCTTTCTAGATTTGTGCACAGTCTTAAAAAGTTTTCCTAATAAAAGCATGAAGCCAAACGTTCTCTGGCTCAGTTTGAATGAAGCTCAGCTATCTTGTGGGCTGTGGTGTCATTTGCTCTTCGCTATGATGACAAACCCTAATTTTCAATCAAATTCTCTTGTATGTGCCAATAAGGTTAGCAGTCTTCTGAAATTATGCATGTCCAAAAAGTCCTTCATGGAATTATGTCTAGAGTATCTTGAAAGATATATTTTAAAACCTGGTTTAGATCTTCTGGACATCAGACATACTCTTGGATTTCTGGCTGACCTTCAATCTATTGAGAGATAAATACTAAGATTTTCATAGTTTGGTTTTAAATGTTAATATAAGCCATGCAAAAAGAATGATTTACACAGAATTGTGCTTAAATTAAAAAGGTTATAGAAAAGAGATGCCAGACATTTCTTGGGAAGTCTTTTAAACCCATTGGTCCTATAGTGAAGTATGACGAAAGCATGTTCTTGGGGATGCGTGTACTGCAAAAGCCATCACAGGGCTTTGAGTCCAGTCATTGCCTGTTGCACTTTGGCCTAGTTCTGGAGTTCTACAAACAAAATTACACTTCCACCATGTAATCGTCAGGTTTTTCTAGGATCAGGCCTGCGTTGGCTGCAGCAGAAACCTTTCGTGTCCTTTCCATCGTGTCTCCAGCGTCTGCGTCCTGTGGCTCTCAGACGTGTGATGAGTGCCGGGAGTGCCTTACGTGTCCCCCACCGGCCGCCACCGCCTCTCCTCCCCTTGGGACCCCACACTTCCTCCGGGAAGCCCCTCAGGACACCGCCCATGGTCACACACGCAAGCCCCGCACCTCAGCCGCTCCCCCGTGCTCCCGCCTCACCTGATGTAGGGGACGAGGGGCTCGACGTGTCCCGCCAGCACGGCCATCACGTAGGAGATGATAAAGGCGGCCGAGGACCAGCTGACGAGTAAAGCGGGCACGAAAGCCACGCCGGGCATGCAGCACAGCATCGTCGGCGGCTGCCCTGCCCGAAGCATCGGCAGCTGGGCGGCAGCGCCCTGGAATCACGGCCCGGGAGCGGGGACTCGCGGGGCGCATCCGCGCTCACCCACGCGTTCTGTCCCGTCAGCGGGGTATGCCCTGCCGAGCTCTGCTTTCGCTTCACTTTCGGTTCTCCGCTGCGCTCCCCGCCCCCGACGGCGGCAGAGAGCCAGGGACAGCCGCAGGCCCCTTCGCCTTTCACCGCTGCCGGCACCTGCAGCGCTTCGGAGAGTTTCTGGCTGCAGAAAGTCTCCGCACAGCCCGTGCCGCTGTCGCTGCCGGCTCTCCGGACAGCACACGCCCCGTCGGGGCAGGGAGGCGGGCGGTGAGATGCTGCCGGGGAGTGCTCGCCGGAGTCTGCGGGTCGTGCCGGCAGCTTGTGCTTGTGCTTTAAAGGCGCTTGTCTTTAAAAGGGCTAAAAATGGGGCCCAATGTGAGCATGCAGGGGCTCTTTGCAGCTCGCCGGACGGGGAGCGGCCGTGGGGGCACGGAAACCGGGTCAGAAACTGTGCAGGTCCCATTACAGAGTGCTGCACGCACCTCATCTGCCTTGGACTTTCGTTTCAAACACATAATGTAGCCTTGATTTGCAAATCTGCCCTGAGATTCACCTTCTCACATGCTCAGAGGCAAGCCATTGTTTAATTCAAAATCATCCCGTGTTCAGCATTTTTGCTTTGGTTTAACCCGAAGCCATGGACAATCTCTCAAGGGTGTTCCTGTTTCCTTTGATTGTCTGTAGTTACCAGCCTTCCAAACCAACATCTAAACTCAAGGTCACCATTCTGCTCTAAAGACATATGTGTGCATACTCTGCCTTTCTCTCTGAGAATGTATTGAGGGGCTTGCCTTCAGTGCAAATTCCCTGTGGTGGATGCACACAAGGTGTGCATACCTTTGAGAGTTTTAGGAAGAGAGATAGAAATGAAATAAAAGGACTGGGGACAGTATATCTTAATGCAAGTACAGAAAAGTAGTAAAAAAAATTATTCTACCACTAAGACTGGAGATAGTCTACAATCTTCTTGGCAGTAGCAAGTTGCTCATGTTCTTAACATATAAATTGAGTGTAATGGTTCACTCTATACCACAAGTTCATACTTCACATTTCCACAGCTAATCTGCCTTCTAGATATTTTGAGTGACACATTTCTGACTCGAAGAACAGGTTTATTTCTCTTGATGTTAGAGGTGCAAAAACAACAGCAGGGAGCTAATATTTGAGGTGTCATAATATGCTGGTTTAAAAAATTCTGTTTAATTATGACTCAGTATCAGGTATCTTGGGTTTTTTTCCTCTCGAAACAGAAAATTAAGGAAATACTATACAATAACTAAATCTAGTCTCTTTGGTAAATAAATGAATGCCAGAAACATATTGATGGTATATTTATAGCAGTAGAATTTTAGTTTTTTGTGTATCAGCAATTTATTATTCTGATTTGGCCCCTTGCAAAAAGAGGACGTAATTCACTTCATTTTACCTCATCAACGTTTAAGTCACATTGTTGGAAAAGTGTTCCATCCACAGTTCTGCAAGTTCCTTGTACTACCTTTAGTTTTGTAAGTAGTAAATAAATTACTCCTAAGTGTGAGCTGAGTATTTCAGTTATTCACATGACTTTTTGAAGTGCCTGAACACTATTTGGAGTGAAAGAAAAGGACACGTTTGGCTCAAGCAGGTGGCAACTGACTGACTGGTGATCACTAGCAAAGGCTCTCATTGCTATGTAAACATTTATAGGAGCTCACGTGATGTTTAATTTTCTTTATGATTTTATTGTAGAAGGAAGTCAGTAACAACATACAATTTGAGCAGTGATCTTTAATAGGTTTTTATCAGAAGCATTTTATTTAAAGATCATTAGAAGCTGCATGGAGAAAGATATACAGATTACTCACAAACTTGAGAGGAGTTTGTTTACTGGACTTGAGAACCCTTGTGTGATATTTCAGAGAAGGTCTATATATTTTAATTTATTTTGCTTTCAGTAAATTATATTAAAACCTTAGCACTATAAAAATATAAAACAACTATGGATTTTAATATAACTCCATGGGATTTCTGTAGTTGAAAAATAGATGAGCCAATAGTGTGCACTTGCAGTCCAGAAAACCAGGTGTATCCTGGGCTGTATGAAAGCATAGGAAACATGACCAGAAGGTTGAGGCAGGTGATCCTGCCCCTCTGCTCTGCTCTGGTGAGACCACACATGGAATATTGCATCCAGCTCTGAGGTCTTCTGCACAAGAAAAGCATGGACCTGTTACAGTGGGTTCAGAGGAGGGCCACAGAAATTATCAGAGGGATGGAGCACCTTTCTTTGTTGAAGAAGGGCTGAGAGAACAGAGGTTGTTTAGTCTGGAGGAGAGAAGGTTCCAGGGAAAACACATTGTATCTTTCCATTATTTAAATGGGGCTTAGAAGAAGGACAGCTAGAGACTTTTTACTAAGATCTGTAGTGACAAGCATGAAGGGAAATGGCTTTAAACAGAAAAAGGGTAGTTTTAGATTACATATTAGGAAAGAATTCTCTGTTTTGAGAGTGACAAGACACCTGCCAACCAAGACAGGTTGGCCAGAGAAATTGTGTATGTCCTGACCAAGGCTAGTCTGGATGGGGCCTTGAGCAATCTTGTCTAAAAGAAAGTGTCTCTGCCCACAGGAGTGGGATTGAAACTAAAACATCTTTATCGTCCTTTTCGAAACAAACCCTTCTATGGTTCTGTGATTCTGTGATTTAACAAAATGATCAGACTATTTCAAATTAGAATTATTAGAAAAATAAATATGTTGAGATGTGTCAGTGATTTGTAAACATATGAGGTTAAGGAAATAATAATGGAAGAGATCTAAAATAGCCTATGCTGCTTGTACTCGTGTCCCCTTCTTTTCTCCTGTTTTACTCAAAATCTGGTTTCCATGGATTTTATATTTATTATATATGAGTATTCTTTATCACATGTGTATTTTCCAAACTCATTCTTCATGAAATTACCTACAACATGAAAGACCTGGTTAGAAGAATCCCCTTCCCCAAACACATTGGTTTTTAATATCTCTGGATGGTTTTTACATTGAACCTGTATACAGAATAGTTACAGTAGCATTTATTTCCCTGATTTGGTAAAGAACCTGCTGGAAGGTGGAAGGATGGAAGAACATGTGAGATAAGAAAATGATAAGCAGTAAAAGTTTAGAATGAGAGTAAGAAAGATGCAGTTCAGCTATTTCCTGAGATCTGTTGCTACACACAAGCACTAGGGGAAAAAAAGCAGCCTTATTCTGTGAATGTAGTACTTAAATTCTTTTATTAGCAACTGGTTAATAGCTGGTTTATTAACACAGGTTGCACCAGAAATACATTTACAGAAGGAATCAAATACACTACATGTAACTTCTTCAGATTACTGCATGAAGAGTTCAAGCTGGTTTGTGGTATCTCCTCCCTTCCTCTTTGGTTGTGTACCAGCCTCTGTAACCTTCTCTCAGTAACAAAAGCATGTGTAAACTATTCTCACTTCTGACAAAAAATTTGGAATAGAAATCATAACAACTCACAATATCTGTGAAGTCTTACATTGTAAGGCATTCATGGCATGATGTTAATATTCCTAAAATATAATGTGATTTAGTTATAAAGCAGTTTTTAGGTGTTGCTTTTTAAGATATGGTTTATTTTGCTCCATTTGTTTTGGGTCCCCTCTGCTTTGGATCTCCTCTGCAGATAGCTAGATTATATCTAAATGTCTAACCGAAATACAGGCAGAAGATATCTCACCTGTCAAAAAGATTGGACAAGTCAAAAACTGATAGGTCCCTTAAGAATGAAGAGAGGTAACTACTGACTGAGTTGAAACCAAACCAAACCAAACCAAACCAAAAGAAACCCAAAACCCAAACCAAAACAACAACAAAAAAAACAAAACAAAAAAAACCAAGCCAACAAACAAAACTCCCTAAAAAACCAAAACCAAAACAAACAAAAACCAAACATACAACAACAACAAAAACAAAAGCCAAAACCAAAAACTAGTAGAAGCTTTCTCCGGTGCAGGACAGATTAATATCTTGCAGTAATGATGAGGTGTGAAAAGGTTTATTCCAGAATTTCTAGAGATTAGCTCTCAAAATGTATTCTTTTGAATACTCTGCTCTGCATTTTCAATTACTTCTCAGGTGATGCTTTTTCAAATAAAATGTTAATTGGGAGAAATGCTTGTTTCCAGAATGCGTGAGCTGTATGCTGACAAGGGCAAGAGAGAGACTGTTGAGCTGCAGATGAACCATCCTCCCAGTGGCTTTGTTGTCCTTCATTCTAAATGAGGTAGTGAACATGCTGAAGCAGTTAGTGGGAGAATTTGGCTCTGGCATTTTGATAATTTTGGCAGTACATTTTTGTAGAAGCACATTCTTACTGAAAAGGAAATCCTTCAAAGTGAAAAGGGAGCTATTTGCGTGGCCCTGTCATCTGAAAGAAATACCATTGCAGTTTTCTTAGTGGTAGACAGTAGCTGGCAGTAAGTTGCTTGCTGAAGATTAGAAGAAAGGAATGAAATTCATTACCTGAGTCAAATTAGAACGCAAAGGGATTAAAGGAAAAAGACTCTAAACAGAGATAATTTGATCAATCCTAGGAAAAACTATCTAAAATATATTTTTTTCAATATCAGAAGTGGCTCATGATATAGCTACATCCAACACAAAACCTCCTGGAAATGGGGAGTACTCCCTGCTGAAAAATCAGATTCTATTTCCATTTGTTGATCTAGATTTGCCAGCACAATTTATGGCTGTTGGTTTGTTTATCTTTACCATATCATATTGTTAGATACAGGGCACTCAGTTATTTCTTCCCGTATACTATGCTTTGCACACTGCTGGCTGAATTACTGTTTGCTTCTTTCACGAGCTTGCTTTCTTTGTGTCTGGCCACAGCTGACACCAAGGTCAACCAAGTCTAGTGAGAGCTGCTACGTGTGCTTCAGAGTAATAAACAGAAACCTGTTTATGCTGAAACGACTTGATTCCAGCTGATACATACGTAATAAACAGACATATCTAGTAAAACGTAGTTTTACAAAACCTAAATATTGTGTCCAATTTTGTCTTTCCAGTTTTAACAAACTGTTCTTTCCATCCTTTCTTGGCCTTTGCCCATGTTCTTCACAGTTCTTCTATATCATAGGTTTGTGCTGCATAGCAAATCTGTTATGACCACAAACAACATGAAAAAATACAGAAGGATTGCTCTTGTTCAGTAAAAATGCAGTGAAATCAGAATCACAAGGCATAAAAAAATGCTCACCTTTGTAGCTGGCAATGAGCACTGTGATAACCTGTGGAGAATCACTACTTCTTATTTGTTTGAGGAACTTTGGATTGAGGAACAGCTGGTGCAGCTTGGGAGTCTCAGAGGAAAGGTCATGAACTCTACCTGTGTCTTGTCTATACCAGCTCTTTCACACTCAAGAGCAGCAGTTAATGGCTGGACTTTATGCTCTTAGAGATATTTTCCAGCCTAAACCATTCTATTCCTCTATGTTCTGAAATAAAATAGATATGAACAAAAGCTAATATGGCTTTCCAAAAAGGTATTGTAGCAATTATTTCCACTCTGCTCTCTGTGTAGTCACTTTAACATTTTTGAACATAAAACCATATTTTCAACCATCAAAGGAAATTGTTCATCCTGAAGAGGTCTTTTAACTATTCAGTCCTTTTGTTGGATACTGTGATCGATACCAAATGATGGAGAGTTAACTAACCAAAATTAGATGCTCTTCTAATGTCCTGAGTCTCCATCTCACTACTGTGATGTAAAAGATACATGTTATTTGATACAGCCCAAAATCGTACTGACCACTGTAAATCACCAAAAGCACCTCTATTATTTTCTGCTGTGTGCTGCTGAGTGGATTTAAAAGACTACCCTGCCATCCAGCCATCAAATCTGCACAGTCTGTTCTCTTTGCCATTGCAACCTGGCAGAATTAACAAAAGGGACATAAATTCCATCACTATGATGTAACAATAACATCAGAGTACTAAAGACTCTGTGTTTTTAGTGTTAAAGTAAAAAATAATCCCCTTCTACCCTTTAGAATAATCAAACATTTCATAGAACCAGACTACTGTCAGAAATTATCGTCTATTCTATTCTATTCTATTCTATTCTATTCTATTCTATTCTATTCTATTCTATTCTATTCTATTCTATTCTATTCTATTCTATTCTATTCTATTCTATTCCTATTCCTATTCCTATTCCTATTCGTGTTCTGTTCTGTTCTGTTCTACTCTAGTTAAAATGACAGTTAAATATCAAGGATAATGAACTCTAACCGTATATTTTCAAAAAGAATGATGCAATTAAATATTTAAAAAATAAAGTTACATTCATATATTTCCTTATATACATTAAATACATTACATCACAGCCTGGGGATGTTTTCCAGGATATTTCATCCACTTCATTAGGGACTTTGGAAACATACAGATACGATTTGGTTTGAAGTTTAGTTTACCTTTGCTAAGAGCATATCTTTTTAAAAAGCAAGGTCTTGCTATAAAGAAAACCAAGAACAAAAAACCCAACACCCCAACAAAAACAACAAAAGTCCCAAACCAACCAAAACTAAGAGCAAATGCCAAATTCTTCAGTTTCAAAAGGTTTCTTCTGGCTTTCTGCAAGCATTTATTATTTTATTTTGAAATGTGCAGGAAATAACAGATCTTTCAGAGTAAAATGTTGGCAAATATTATGCTTAGAAAATCTGATTTTGCTGCCAGGTGCACATGCTGCCTCAGCTTCATCTAGATGCTCACTTTCACAGATTTTTCAAATGGCATTGTTCCAGTCCTTTGCTCCCTAGACACTGCTGTTTCATCCATTTCTGAGATACTACTGTTTTCTCTTTAGTTATACCTCATTTTTACCAGCCATGCTCTTCAGAGTATTTTAAATATTCTTTCCAGTATTTGCACAAATAAAAAGGAAGTGGAAAGGGAGGAACGGAACTGATGTTTCAGAGATATTTTTTTCCCAGTAGAGAAGTGGATACAGTAGAGAAATGGGTATGAAGCAAAAAAAAAGAAATCAACCAAAAAAACCCCCAAAAACCCCACAACAAAACAAAACCAATAAAAACCAAAAGAAAATCAATCAAACAAAACCAAACCAAAACAAAAAGATCCTATATTCTATGAAGAAAATTTTCAAGTAAAAAGTCATAAATGTTCTTTGCATACCTGTCCAGAGGGTTGGAAGCTGAGGAAGCATCTGAGGGCTTTGAAATGTACTGAAATACTGAGCACAATTTAAAAATCTCAACTTTTGCTGTTGTATTAAGTGAAAACTCTCACTAGCTGCATATAATTAGAATGCATTTGCTCATGAGTCTAAAATTACTGTAGACTAATTAAGAGATAATCCATTACAAGACACACAGCGAAGTCTAACAGTGTCTCTCAGAAACTGATCACTTATATTCAAACTCTATTTCAGAGGTAATGTCAATGGGATGACTCTCACCAAAGCCTAAGAGCTCTATAAATGGTGAGTCAAAATGAGATTATGTATTGAAGGATAGAACACTGCTCAGTCACTGTCTTTTACTCGTTTAGGTTTTGAGTGACTAATGTGATTTAATTATTGCATTTGATGGATAGTGGTACTATTAACTTCACAGTGCCATACCAAGCTATTAATTCCAGTATGCCTAAGGCTACTGCTTTAAATATCAAAAGCATAGATAATATAGTTTTTTTGAGAGGGTGGAGTGGAAGGGAGAGAAGTCCTAGAAGGCCCTATTATCTCCCAGTTCCTTTCCATAGAGGGTGCTTATTCAGCTCTTCAAAGTAGTGAGAAACTCTCCACAGGCAAGTCGCTACCCCTCTATTCTGGACTTTTACTTGCCTGACTTGAGACACCTCTCAATGCTCAGAAGTTGAGAGCATTCACAAATGAATCTAAAATCCCTAAGAGTGAACTGCTGGGCCTTCAGAGTACTATGAATTATCTCCTGTATTGTGAAAATTCAGATTTCAGATGGAACAGGCATCAAACTTGCTGAAATTTTTCTTTACATTTTGGGTCAGTAACTTTATCCCATAGAAGTGCTACCAGTTCAATTCATGTTTATGAAAGAGACCATATCAAAGTTGTAGGAAACTCATGATGGTGCTAATTCCCTTTTCTTTAGAATAAGATTCACAAGATTTCCAGTGAATAATATTCTTGGCTAACAGAAAAGCTTGAGACGCTTGGTTGATTATTTCTGGCCTTCTGCCTCAACCAAAGATAATTAATTACACTGTTGCCTCATATGTTTAGCTCTTACTGTTCTCCTTTCCCATCAAATGAGAATGGAAAAGACCTGGAAAGAGCTATTCCTAGACAAATTTACCATGTCCAGTAAGAAGTTCTGCCTTCCTCAAGATTTTGAGCATTACAGAATCTCCATTCCTGTTGAAAGAAAGTAAATATTACTTTCCTTTTCAAAGTAGCTTCTACCCCCTCTTGGACCCTCTTAGAAAGGTCCAACTGTAAGAAGAAAAACATCAAAACTTCAGTTTGCTAAGAGCTAAGAGAAAAAATATTGGTGAATGCAATTGTCAGAAAATCAAGATCAAGATAAAGTGTGTTTGTAACTATTTGGCTGCTTATGTAGATTACAACATAATCCACATAAGGCATGCCTTTGTGCTGACTGCTGCTTCGTGCACCTTTGAGTTAATACAAATACAAGAACAGTCAAGTAGTCCCAAGAGCCCAAAGGTCCCAAAAGCCCAAGTCCCAAGAGCCCAATGGTTTACATGGATAACGACTTGGCAAGGCCCTTAAGTATATGTTGGATCATAATGGCAGCACCGAATTTTTACATATCCTGACATCTACTGGCATTTATTCATCCTAGCAGAATATCTGTGTTCATTTGTATCTCCAGTGACTGGGAGAAATGAAGAAAGTATTCCCTTCTTGGATGCAATTGTTAAGTTCTCACCCGGAGAACTGCGTAAGCAGTGCATTAGATAAAATGTGAAAACAGAAGAATTTGGCCTAAGCTTTGCTCCTTTCAGACACATGCCCACAAAGACAGCTGCAAAGAGATACAAGGCACCTGATCTAGTCTCTGGATTTGAGCTTGGAAATAATTTCTAGTGACAGACATAGAACAGTCCCAGCAACTTTGATAGATTGTTTCAAAAGGTATTTGAGCCTGCATCTGCTATGTACCTTAATAGTACTTTAATAGTTTGCCATTAATTAGCAAGCTGTGAGTGACCTTGTTTTCATCCATATTCCATGCCTTTCACAGAATCACAGAATCATCTGTGATGAAGAGACCTTGAAGATCATCCAGTTCAACCAATCAACCCACCATAATCACCCGCAAGTGCCACATCCAGACCCCTCTTAAACACTTCCAGGGATGGTGACCCTAACACTTCCCTGTGCAACTCATTCCAGTGTTTGACTAGTCATTCAGTGACTTTTTTTTTCCTAATACCTAATTTAAACCTCCCTTGGCACAACTTGAGGCCATTTCCTCTCATCCTTTCACTTGAGACATGGCAGGTCAACTCCCAACTCACTACAATATCCTTTTAGATGACTGTAGAGAGCAATGGGGCCCCTCCTGAGCCTCCTATCTGGACCAAACAACCTTATTTATCTGGAATAAATAAAACTTTGATGGACTGAAGATGGGAAGAGTCTATGAGTCCATGGCAAAATGGAATATAGAGGAACACCTAAAGTAGAGTCCTGTTTCCTGTCACAAGCTGGTTCGGCTTTCTCTCAAAGCTTGGTAGGTATTCCTGATATTCCTATTTGAAATATATTCCAAAACACAGTTTTGTTTGCTTTGGGTTTTCCTGTGTTTTGTTTTAACTTGGTGACAGTATTGCATTTAGTTTAAGTAAATTTCTGATCTCCATTTCTGTGATGCGAACAAGCCAAAACCTTATAGTGTCTTTTTAGAAGGAAGGATCTGTTTTTTCCTTTTCATGAATCTATTTCAGTTTAAATATATATTCTTTGAATTTAAGTATTCTACAAGAAGGACAGATATAATGTCATCATGATTTGTTCAACACCTTTTTGTATCTCCGTGTCTAGCAGTATGTTTTGTTTGATACTTTATAAAATAAAGATTATGTGAATTAATGGCTTTATCACATTGGTATCATACGGAAGTATCTGTATAAATATAATCTCACACTTTGTACTAATTATTAATCTTGAAGCTTCCCCTGTCTGGCTTTCTGCTTTACATTGGCGATGTAAAGCTTCATCTTTCCAGCACAGTTTCATTTCTGCATTTACAATGGATTGTTGACCAGAAATAGATTTTTTTTTACCAAAACCAGGTTTTTTTCTCATAAACTGCATATGTGCTACCCCTTCACTTCTCAATGAAAACCTCAATCTGCTCACTCAAAATACTAGGCCATCGCTGGTACTGTTGGCACAGTGCTGTAGGTGGTGGTAAAGAGATGCTTTTAGGCAGTAATAATAGCTGAGTAATAACAGTTTAATAATAATAGCACAATGCTTGAGCAGGAGGGGCAGGTGAGAGAACATGCAAAGATTATATTTACCTAGGGTAGTACCTCTGCACATGGGTGAGAACATGTGAAGGAGAGAAAAGTTTAGCTGGAGTCTTCTGTGTACCAGGAACAGAAGCTGGGCCATCATGAAGGGTCAAATAAGTATCATCAGGCTGATAATGCACCATAAGGAGGAGGAACACAGCACTATGAGGTGGATTCTGAAGCTCTGCAGCTAACCCCTGATGAATTCACCATCCTGTCCCATGGCCCATTGTAAGAAAAATTCACAAACAATAGTTTATGTGCAAAAAGGAGGCAGATGAGTACTGCAATATTATTTAAATAAAGGGAGAAAGCCCACTGAGCCACAAACCTGCGGGGTTTCTCCTCTTGAGATTTCAGAGGGTGCAGCCTCCTTTTATCCTGAACTCTCAGTCACATGTTGCCGTCTTCCTTTCCCCACTGGCTGAGGTACAGGGAAGGTACAGCCTTCCCAAACCACCTACCACATATCCCTCCTTGAACCTATTATTTTACATCAAAGTTCAGAAACTCAGGCTCGTGCACACTCTTGTCTGTTCCAGAAGCCAAGCTGTCTGGACTCTGCAACAAATCTGCTGCCAAAAGCCAACACCCATACGTTCACCCATCAGATTGTTTGTAAAGACATTAGTATTCCTCTCACCCTGGAGAAAGACAAAATGCTGTGACACTAAAAAGTAAATAGGAGAAGGGCTCAGTGGCTTGGGAGAGATGTGCCAAACAGCTGTGCCCTCTTGGACATTTCTTAAAGTACAGCCAGGTGTAGTCCTCTCACACCACCACTGTGTAAACATACTGGGACAAAGTTCTGGAAAGGGTCAGGCGTTGTTACTTCACCCAGGAAATACAAGATCACAAGGAGGATGTTTATGACTCCGAAAATTCACTGTGGGGAGTTAAAAGAAATACTTAGAAGACCTTTAGATGCGGGGATAGACTACAGAGACTATAGACATGGGTTCTACTATGCTTGGCCTCTGGCAGACCTCGGACACTGCATCATTCTGCTCCGGCCACCAGCGGTGCCTCTGCCTTATCAATGTTTGACAGCACAGACAACAAGAGCATCTGTCCTACGCTGCTGGCTGAACTTCAGGGCAGAATTCCGAGTGTGCTGTCAGCTACCGACCGCTAACTAATTTGTTTTTTCTCAAGAGCTGTTCTTGAAAAACTCCATCAGTAACCCTCTGTAGCCCGCCGATTCCAAATCCACGCACTTAATTTCTGTGCCACAACACGCACAGACTGCATAAATTAAACCTCAGCACGCAGCTCGGCTATATGTATGTGATGTCCGCAAGCCCTCGGCGACGGGAACAGGCGGAGGGCCAGCAGCGCCTCTCCCTCAGCGCGGCCCCTCCGCCACCGCCAGGCGGCGCCGGGCGCTGCCGGAAGCGGGGCGGACGCTGGGCCGGCGGCCCCGCCCGTCTCAGGNCCTCTGCCTCGGGGGCCTCGTCCTCATGATCGTCTCCGCCCTGCAGTTCGGGGAGGTCAGTACGGCGCCGCGTGGCTGCCCCCCTTGCCCTGCTTGCCCCCTTCCGTCCGTTCTGCGCCGAGCGGTGCCGGCGGGACAGGGGCAGCCCCGCGGCTGCCCG